>CM040396.1:33328640-33758640 GCA_022702515.1 Ilyophis sp. 1 JC-2022
CTCTGATCACCTGGCTTGACCCCTGAACGGAATAAAGAACTCTTGTGCCTTATCCTGTGGTCTGCGTTTGGGTCCTTAACTCTACCACTACGGAGATCGTAACAGTACAATCCGACCATTCTTGGACCCAGCGGACCCAACCCACCTGCACATCGCGCTCCTGCGGCAAGGAGCCATGAGTGGCCGGCAACAGACGTGCATCAAGGCCGTGACCCGGGATCTCCGGTTTCTGATGGCCTGTGAGATCGATCCCTTCGGCCCGGATCCCTATGAAGACTACCTCATGGGGATCTGGGGGCAGAATCCGGAGTTTGCCCGCCGTCATGCCGACCACCACCCATCACTCCGGACTCCTCCACCCAGCTCCCCTGTTCCGTCCCGTCCCAGCTCCCCTGTTCCGTCCCGTCCCAGCTCCCCTGTTCCGTCCCGTCCCAGCTCCCCTGTTCCGTCCCGTACCAGCTCCCCTGTTCCGTCCCGTCCCAGCTCCCCTGTTCCGTCCCGTCCCAGCTCCCCTGTTCCGTCCGGTCCCAGCTCCCCTGTTCCGTCCGGTCCCAGCTCCCCTGTTCCGTCCGGTCCCAGCTCCCCTGTTCCGTCCGGTCCCAGCTCCCCTGTTCCGTCCCGTCCCAGCTCCCCTGTCCCGTCCCGTCCCAGCTCACCTGTTCCGTCCCGTCCCAGCTCACCTGTTCCGTCCCGTCCCAACTCCCCTGTTCCGTCCCGTCCCAACTCCCCTGTTCCGTCCCGTCCCAACTCCCCTGTTCCGTCCCGTCCCAACTCCCCTGTTCCGTCCCGTCCCAACTCCCCTGTTCCGTCCCGTCCCAGCTCCCCTGTTCCGTCCCGTCCCAGCTCCCCTGTTCCGTCCCGTCCCAGCTCCCCTGTTCCGTCCCGTCCCAGCTCCGCTGTTCCGTCCCGTCCCAACTCCCCTGTTCCGTCCCGTCCCAACTCCCCTGTTCCGTCCCGTCCCAGCTCCCCTGTTCCGTCCCGTCCCAGCTCCCCTGTTCCGTCCCGTCCCAGCTCCCCTGTTCCGTCCCGTCCCAGCTCCGCTGTTCCGTCCCGTCCCAGCTCCCCTGTCCCGTCCCGTCCCAGCTCCGCTGTCCCGTCCGGTCCCAGCTCCGCTGTTCCGTCCCGTCCCAGTTCTCCTGTCCCTTCCCGTCCCAGTTCCCCTGTCCCTTCCCGTCCCAGTTCCCCTGTCCCTTCCCGTCCCAGTTCTCCTGTCCCTTCTCTGTCCCTTCTCTGTCCCCAGTTCTCCTGTCCCTTCCCGTCCCAGTTCTCCTGTCCCTTCCCGGTCTGTGCCTCCGGGCCCTTCCGGTCCCGGGCCTCCTGGCCCGTCCTGTTCCACGCCACCAGTCCCGTCCCGTTCCCTGCCTCCTCTCAAATTGCGGGACCAGCTAACCTCCTGTCCTGAGCGGCCGACCCCGCTAGCCTCCTGTCCTGAGCGGCCGAGCCCGCTAGCCTCCTGTCCTGAGCGGCCGAGCCCGCTAGCCTCCTGTCCTGAGCGGCCGAGCCCGCTAGCCTCCTGTCCTGAGCGGCCGAGCCCGCTAGCCTCCTGTCCTGAGCGGCCGAGCCCGCTAGCCTCCTGTCCTGAGCGGCCGAGCCCGCTAGCCTCCTGTCCTGAGCGGCCGAGCCCGCTGACCTCCAGTCCGGAGCGGCCGAGCCCGCTGACCACCAGTCCGGAGCGGCCGAGCCCGCCGCCTCCTGCCCTGAGCGATGCAGCCGTCGCCGCCGGCCCCCTGAGCGATGCAGCCGTCGCCGCCGGCCCCCTGAGCGATGCAGCCGTCGCCGCCGGCCCCCTGAGCGATGCAGCCGTCGCCGCCGGCCCCCTGAGCGATGCAGCCGTCGCCGCCGGCCCCCTGAGCGATGCAGCCGTCGCCGCCGGCCCCCTGAGCGATGCAGCCGTCACAGCCGGCTCCCTGAGCCGGTCTCCTGAGCGATGTAGCCATCGCAGTCTGTCCTGTCTGCGCCACCGTCCTGAGTGGTCCTGTCTGCACCGTCATCCTCCTGAGCGGTCCTGTCTGCGCCGCCGTCCGCCTGAACGGTCCTGTCTGCGCCACCGTCCTCCTGAGCGGTCCTGTCGGCGCCGTCGTCCTCCTGAGCGGTCCTGTCTGCACCGTCGTCCTCCTGAGCGGTCCTGTCTGCGCCACCGTCCTCCTGAGCGGTCCTGTCGGCGCCGTCGTCCTCCTGAGCGGTCCTGTCTGCACCGTCGTCCTCCTGAGCGGTCCTGTCTGCACCGCCGTCCTCCTGAGCGGTCCTGTCTGCACCGCCGTCCTCCTGAGCGGTCCTGTCTGCACCGCCGTCCTCCTGAGCGGTCCTGTCTGCACCGCCGTCCGCCTGAACGGTCCTGTCTGCGCCACCGTCCTCCTGAGCGGTCCTGTCTGCACCGTCGTCCTCCTGAGCGGTCCTGTCTGCACCGCCGTCCTCCTGAGCGGTCCTGTCTGCACCGCCGTCCTCCTGAGCGGTCCTGTCTGCACCGTCGTCCTCCTGAGCGGCCCTGTCTGCGCCGCCGTCCGCCTGAGCGGTCCTGTCTGCGCCACTGTCCTCCTAAGTGGTCCTGTCTGCGCCGTCGTCCTCCTGAGCGGGCCTGTCTGCACCGCCGTCCTTGTTCCCCTCCTCCGGACCCCCTCCACCCACCCTGCTCTGTTTTTCGGACATTACTAACTTTGAACATTTCTTCATTACCTGCTGTCCCATTAGCATGTCACATCTGTCATTGTGTATGTTTGGAATCCAGTCCGCGTTTTCCCTAGTTGTCTCTGTGATTGTTTCATTGTTCCCTAATGTATTCTCATTGTTTCTCGTTTGGAGTCCCTCCCCCTCACACACCTGATTCCTCTTGTGTCATTAGTTACTTGTGCATTTAAGCCCTTTGTTACTTCCAGTCTGTGTCGGATTGTCGTTTTACTTTTCCTGTGCCTGCTACCTGTGTTTATGCCAGTGATCTGTTTCTGCCTCAACGATACCCTTTTGTTACTACTATTCTTTTGCCTTGCCCTTGTCTGCCCAGTTTGCCGGTCGACTTTGACCACGTTCGTATACCGACTATTCTCCTGCCTGATCCTTTTGCACTGCCTGAAATCTGATTCCCTGGTTTGTCGACTTCCTGGATTGTCCCTCATTGCCCTATCGCCTGTCGTTTGTTTTGTACCTACCTACCTCTGATCACCTGGCTTGACCCCTGAACGGAATAAAGAACTCTTGTGCCTTATCCTGTGGTCTGCGTTTGGGTCCTTAACTCTACCACTACGGAGATCGTAACACATTTACAGAGCCTTTTGTCAAAATATAGTTTTTTCACTTATTCCAAAAACACTATATACATGTCAAATAAATTAGTTTTTCACCTGTTTTAACAGCTAAAATACCACGAGAAAAAAAAGGGTAATATGTCATTTTGAGAAAATGGCAGTTAAAAATTTGCAACTGAGATTTTAATGCATTTAGCAACAAATGTGACCAGTTATTTGTATTTTGCTCTTTTTCATCATGATGGTACAGAAAATAGTCAAATATGGTCTAGCCACCTATACGCTCCAGAAAATAAGCTTTCCAATGATATCCCACTCAGTTCAGTCTTAAAATCGCACAGGCATAATACCATGAAATATGCTAACAGAAGCTAACTTTATACATTGTGTCCTTAGCGAAGGTGTTATATAATCATCTAAATTAACTATTTATTATCATTATTGACCATTATTTTGTACAACTATCAAAATAGCAAAATATCTAAATAGATAAATGCAATAAAAATCATGTGTCAGTGGCGTCTCCCCTTAAGTGGATGTACCTTCAGGACAGAAATCCAGCATAGAATTCAGTCAAACATAAAATGAAGTCTTTGGGTGTAATAAGCTTATCAACAGGAGATGAGAAAGATGCCAAAAGACCAAGAGGCATGTTAAAAAAAAGGAAGTGCAATGTCAATATCATGTGAAAGCACCGCAAACAGACAGACGCTAACTTGAACAGCAGCCACTGCCGGAGTACCAGAGCATCGGATGCTGCAGGGCTAGTATTTAATGTGACTGGCATAGAAACAGCTGAGCCTTGAGTGAAATTCGCCAAAATATCCTCCTGTGATTTGTTTATTATGTCTACGTCTTGCGGCAATGAGTGTCCAAATAGTCAAAGCCAAACTTCGCATTTCACTCGCTTCTTACAGTATACTGGAGACAAGAAGTTTGGGGTATGTGGCTGTAATGAGGCCATACTAGAAATTAATGAATTAATGTACCAGTAATTCATTTGGTGGCTTTTAATTGGTGGTTTTACATCCAATCATCATATGAAAAAGTTTTATATATACCATTATATGAAGCAGTCAGACATTTTATGAATTATGATCATTTTAGGGGTTTTGGAGGGGATATACAACACACAGAATTAAACCGTTCCAAAAATATATCTGATGGTCAAATATTTAGCAGTTACCTAGCTTAAAGGGATATTTCACTTTGTTATATTATTTATTTTATTTCAAATAAGTAATAGTTAGTCATAATGGGGAAGCCAGTGTTAGGTAACATAAAGACAAAAACATTATTTTTTAACATAAAGAGAGCGAGAGAAGGGGAGGGGAGATTAGAAGACAGGAGGGTAACAGGAGCGAACTTAATACATACCGTATCTGGTAGAGACAGAGCCATTTTTACGGCTCAGGGTAGAGTGTAGCGCTGATGCAATGAACTCTCACTTGTTTCAGATGCTACCATATCCCACAATTCCGCATGGTCTGTAATATTACAGCCTAGCCTGCATTGATTTCACAGTAAAATCCTGAATACAATATTTTACTATGAAATATTAGGCTACTGTTAAATTTTGTGAAATTCAATTCTGGTAATAAGCAATAATTAGCAATTTCTTTAAATAAAAGCTGGAATTGGACTAGAACTGACTGCTATCTGGGATTTGAACTAGATTTTATATATTTAACCCAGGCTCTACTTGTGGCTCTTTTTTAAGTTTATTTTTTGATTCTGTGCATCTGTGTTTAGTGAATGCTATTGAGAAAGCAGAAAGTACAGTTTACCCTCAATGAATTGTCATCAATTAATTGATAATTGCTAATTAACTCCCTAAATGGCTCATACATTAAGTAAAAATATGTATTGTTGTCAACTGTATGTCCATTTGAAATTGACGTTTTTAGATATAAACTGGTATGGTATTTTTAATGTGTTGTACATGTGAAGGTAGTCTGGAACATTCTCCTGATTATTAATATATTAGTATTAAAGCAGCTTAGTTACATGGGAACAATATTGCATATCGGTAGCCTAACCCTGAATACATCTCTTTAGATGCAAAATACTGTGTTTATCAGAAATGTCTGATTCTTGTCATTCCCAGAAGACACCAGAAGAACTGAAATATCTAGATGGCCAGATGCCAATAATTTAAATTATTGTAAATATTCAGCACCAGAAATTCCTTGGTAGCTGAAGTTCACGGGAGTGTGCAGGGATATCCGGCTGTTGACACACTGAAATAGAACATTTCCAGTTAACCTCCGTATATTCCAAATTTCAGAGGAATATACAGAATCTAATTTTTTTTCCGGGAAGGGACTATTTGCATCCAGTGTAGAAAATGTAAATGGAATAGAAAATGTGTAACTGTAACTGCCAAGGGAAAGTGTCTCGCTAACAACAGAGAATGGTCATGGACTGTGACTAACACATTGCGAGCACTTTTTTGAATTGTTTTCCCAATATTTACCCCAATTGTTGTTGTTTTGGGAATGTAGGCTTCCTTCTCACTGGATTGTTTTTTCCTCACCATTGATACCTGGGAGTTGTTATAAATAGAGTCCTCATAAATAAATTGACTGTGAATAATAATTTAGAAGGTTGCTCTGCTATGATAATTGATTTTGGTCCTCTCACATACATAGTGAGAATATATGTATTAATTGTATATGTTGATTGTAAGCAGGGCACATCTGTGAAAGAGACTTGGTCTCAGTATGTTCTTCCCTGTCGAAATAAAGGTTTCAATCAATCAAATATGTATGTGAGAGGTGTTAAAATGAATTATGGACTAAACAGCCCCTCATAGGTTGCAATTAACTACCAGCATGTTACGTATATCTGCATACGTACCATAATTATTGCTTTGTAAAATAATTAAACAGTATTAAGTGGCTATGTTGGCACAAGGAAATATACATTTTTAAGTTTGAGACACATGTAACAGCTTGTGATGCAGAGCTGGGGTTAGCCACTATATCACGTGGTGAACAGACAAGATCGGGTCAAAAAAAATGTTTGGCTTACCGCCTTTTTTTTAATTCAAAACTGAACAACAACAAAACAATGATGAAAGTGAAAACTAGAACCAAACACCCGCAAAAAGCCATTGAAGAAAAGGCTATAGACCTATGAGTAAGACCTTTCATGAGACCCAGTGAATACGTAATGGGCAGCAACCGTGGTGATTACAATTGGCCACAGCTCCTGCTCTACCTGTGAATAGGGCCGGGCGCAGTCCCCTGGTGGGCAGTGCCCCATCTCCATTCCTGGCACCAAAATGTAGCAGCACTCATCACGTTCTATTCTTAGAATATTAAATAATTTTATACTCTCACAGACAAAATGAGGTCATGTTTGGAAATGCATATTATACTACAGACAGGAGATGAGAGAATGCTTATTGGAGTTGGATTGCATGGCATTTTTTTCCAATACAGGGTGATACAGTGCCTTTCTATTCAGGTACATTAGGTAAAGTAATCTCTTTCACAGTAAGTAGGTCGTACTTTCTGATCTGCCAGTGCATATTGATAGGATGAAAACGAAGCCTTGGCGTAAATAAAATTTGGTGAGTTTCACCTGATTATTCCATTGTACAAGGTGACTTTACATACAGTCTGGTCTTTTTTTTCTGGTCGCCATCTTCTTATATCAATTCAGATCACAATATTTACCACTAAGCTTGACTTCCGTGTTCAGAACTATGACCAGTACTTTTCCTCCTATCCAAAAAATAGACCACAGTCTAGCAGCACTAATTCTGCCATCTTGAAACTGTCTGGTAATTTTCAGCAAAAAAAAAAATTATGATAATTCTGTGTAGCATGTAGCATATTGATTCAGCCTTTTCATATGGAACAAAATCCATAATGATGTATGGCTCTTTAGGAACATTTGTGTTCAAGCGTCTGTGTAAAACTGATTAATAACGAGGGTTCCAAGTACTCCACCTCCCAGATGTAAAGTGTTTGGCTGCAGAGAAAATAGAAAAAAGCTTTGTATGTCCAGATTGGATAGAACAGTGAGTGGATAAAGAGGAGAGTAAACTAAATTAAACTCAAAAGACTTTTTTTCTAATCCATCTGTCCTTTTTTGTCTAATGGATTTCCTCATTTCAAGTCATGCTTCATTCCACAGTCATTTTCACCAAGGGTGACAGTTTCATTAATTTAATTAAATGTCAGGGGCCTACTTTCACTGGTTCAGAAAAATATATGATAAATAAAAGCAGAGAACAATAAAAGTACAAATTGTGTGAAGAAATACACAAAGACAACACGTGAGTATCAACACGAGACGGATAGAAATCCCTGCTGGTAGAATTGATCTCTACACACAGGGTTTTCCCTGTTTACTCACCAATTCCAGCATGTCACTCACCCTACCATACCAGTACCCATGATATATAGCTTGGTGGCAATACAGCTATGATCTGCAAGCACACCTACATTTAAATTAGGCTTGTATCTAGTTTATGACAAATATTAATTGTGGACATGGCTACTTTCTTTTCAAATAACTTATACTACACTATCAATATTGTCATTTTGTCCACAGTCAATAAAACATTAATGTGTACCTATAGTAAACATGATGATATCATCTCGACACTTCTTCTGCACGACACGTCAAACCGAATTCCTTCTGTGTTGAAAAATGAGAGTGAAGAGTTTTAGGTGAAGTGATAATAGCTCCAGATTAAATACTGTGGAGTACAGAAAAAAGTGATATTTTATTGAAGTACGAGAGTGAATGCTTAGGCTACAGGTGTGTGTACCAGTGTGACATCAATGTTTTCATCTTAAACTATCATAAGGGGCAAATGGATATGCTTTATGATAAACACAAAGTATTTTATTTGGACCCATAGATATATATCTTCCTACACTGATGAGAAGAGTAATTACCACTTGAGAATGATGCTAAAGTGAATTTCATGAGTCAAAACAGTTGACTATACAGTTAAATATATGATTATTTTATGATTTACAGCAGTGTACAATTTTGCCATTTGGGATAGGTTTGGAGACACTAAGGAACAACAGGGCATACTGCTTTAGTAGTTCTGCATATCACCCTCAGATTTTGTGGACAAGGAGTGTATGATTTTTTGTATTTTTGCCTAGATTTCTTTACACTTTATTTTGACCTAAATTATGAGAATAAACTAATCTAAGTCAGTATTGTAAATGGTACAACTGTCAGTGCTACATCAAAGTGTAAGCCATTTCCTGAGTATCTGTGATGCTCACACCTGGAGTTATAAAGCCTTAAATAGAACAACCCCTAAGTGGGTGAGAATTGACCAAATGTTGTCATCTGCATGAAGGGGTTAAAGGATTGTTCACATTCTGAAGTTTATTGATATTATTTAACTGACATTTTTTTATAGTTTGATATTGCTTTATAGTTTCAGTGTGTTCAGAATGGCCCAGACAGTGTGTGTGATGAAGGTGTGTGTTTTAGATATACTTACAGATATGTCTGATGGCGTGCTGACTTTATAATGGCTGGTTTTGGGGCATCCACAGGTTTGTGGTTTAAAGCAAAGAGACAGTGCTCTTCAAGTAAACTCCAAGGGAGCTTGTATAGTGATGCTATCAAATATTTCCTAAAACTAAAATATATATTTTTTAAACTGAAAGTATCGCACTGAGTCTGACGTCATTCTGTCTGATAAATGTAACACAAAGCCGTTTATGTGTAAGGATGAAGCTGAATTGGATGACAAGGCTTGATTGATGCTGCGAAGGCTATGAAATAATAACTTTTCAGATACTTTTAGACGATCCAAAGCTGCAAATGTCTTAAAATAGGTTCCATACTTAGATGCAATCAATGGCATGTTAGGCATCAGATCATCATAATAATTGAAAGTGGTGTTCTCTCCTCTAATACTTTGTGTACACTATACAGTGTTTTTCAACCTTTTTTGAGCCAAGGCACATTTTTTACATTAAAAAACACACTAGTGTGCCGCGGCACAGTGGTTGAAAATCACTGCACTATGATATATCATAGTGACTGTTTCATAAGCAAGTGTATTGCTTCAGTTTGCAGTGCTCTTTGTGTAGTGCTCTTTGTGTAGGTTCAGGTGGCAAGGCAGTGACTTAAGAAGCACAACATGTAAATTCCCCCCCCAAAAAAACTTGTGTACAAGTAATGAATTGTCTGCCTACCACTTAATTAAATATCGTCAAGGTTGATCTATCACATAAAACAGATTGCACAAAAAGCTGCCAAAAATGCAATATAACAGATTAATGGGAACAAAATGGTAACGCTCATATATTCAGTCAAAAGGTTTAGGACAAGGTCAACTTGTTGGCCAAGAGCAATTCTATGACAAATTGTTACCCTTATTTTTGAACACAAATGCCAGAACAGCCATTCAATTCAATATAATATCTGGACAAATATCGATTTTGAAACAGAAAAGTAAATGACTTTATATGATAGAAGAAAGACAATGGTGATCCTGTGGGTTTGTGCAAAGCATAAGTAATTAGAAGTGGACACAGTCATACAATTTGAAGCCACAATTCAATTAATCAATTTGTGTGTGTGTGTGTGTGTGTGTGTGTGTGTGTGTGTGTGTGTGTGTGTGTGTGTGTGTGTGTTGTGTGTGTGTGTGCATGTGCATATCTTTACACTCTAATTCAGAATGTAAAACTAGATCAGTGTTTTCAATCATTACTTTGCAAACCAGTTTGAAAATGTGATTTGAGAAGAGGACACAACATTTATTTTTTAAATGCTGGTCAAATGAGCAAAGAAATGATGTTGGACATTTTTATTCAGGTAACATCAACTTCATTACATCTAGAATACATTTGATTTGCCTTTTGTATTTCATTAATTTAATATGCAATAAATGTTATGCTTGGATGAAGGGATATTTTGATTTTACATATTCAGATCCAAATGTTCTAGCACTCACTAAAGCAGTACATTGTGTATCTAGACATACAAAGGCACAATACTACGCGGACTGAATATCTATAATTTAAGGAAACATGAAAACTGTTATATGAATAAATATCCATGATTCTAACCAAAACATGGTATCATATCATGCACAGTTGTTTGGGTCTTGCATGGGTTGTATATTCTTGTCAAATACAGATGTATTACTGGTTTGAACAGGCATTTTGCTTTTCTGAAAATCATATAGTTTTCACCCCATGTGCAGTATAGCCTATTATGTCACTGACTACAAATGCATACCACCAGTGAAGAAATTGTGTCAAACCTTGGATATAACTACTTGTCTGATTATGGTTCTCTGAAGACTTTTCTAGACAGTAAGCACTGACAGCTATAGTGCTGGTGGTTAAAAAATCAGTAACAAGCGTGTCACTCTTGGTTGGAAGCTGCTATTACCAATTTTTGAGTCTTTAATCTTTTGAGATCAAATTATAGGCCAAGCTTGACACTTGCAGTAATTAAAATATGTTAAACCAAGAGTGGTACAATAGTGCTTGAGAATAAATTGTCATGGTTAATTTCAGGTCGAATGTGAAATTCTGGCATTTCATTTGTACCTGTGCAATATGTGCTATGCAATAATATGTATAATCCATACTCCGGATGGCAAGTAAAGGTTTGATTTTGATTAAGACTATTTAACCCTTCTCTTGCATTTGGTTTTCCCCCCTTCCCATGCTATTTCCGGTCAAAATTGAGAATAGCTCATTCCAAAATATAGCATGTTTGATGTCTAGTACCTCAGACACATACTGTATATCTCTACAAACGAAACCAGTTTATTAAGCACATCTGTGAAAACTTTTTAAATGTAATGGAGTTTGATGTGAAAGCCATGTTCTCATAGCATGGAGACTCAGTGTGAAATTGTCCAGGAAGTAGACAGGATTTGTAGTTGATATTTTTAAGTGAGTGGGTGATGGATAATAATGTTAGCTGGGATTTGGAAACCCAGCACATTCCTCATATAAGAGTTTACAATTATTTTCCTTAGGGACTGACACTTTTAAACAGTAACTCTGTTTTGTTGAAAACTCCAATCCTCTTTGATTTTAAGCTTGCTGCACTGGGAGATGGAAGCTTGGACTTAAATCCATATGTAAAGCAATTGGTAGCACCAGAGCTTGACTTGTGGATTGTAACTAATCCTTTTTTCTATGAAAATGTCATAAGAACCTGTGTCATTCAGAAATGGAGTCTATATCCTTTGGAGCCTGTGGGGTAATAACAGCCTAAAAGACTTCACTGCCTTTTACTGACACCTTGAGTAGTCATAACCCATTATGGACTTTTGGAGTCAGCAGTAGAGGACACACCATCACACCACTTTCCTAATAATAAAAATAATAATAATAATATGCACACTTTATTTATGAAATCAACATTTTCAAACCTATCTTTTACAAATGAAAAATGTCTCTGTACTTGTTTAATATTGTGTTTCTGTTTGGATCCCACAACCTGCACGTAATTATATTACATTTTCTTTCTGTGTAGACACCACTACCAGCCAATTAATTTTTTTTAAAATGCTATCAGCCTAATGGCCCTGTCACACTATTGCGTATCGTACTAGCGCATGCCAGCGTATGAAAAATATCACTCATACGCTGATATACGCTGACATACGCTAGGGGTACATTAGGCATAGGTTGTATACGTTTCAAGCACGGTCGCATACGGTGGCATACGCTGGCATACGGCGAGGCACAAAAAGTTTTTTTAAGCATGCTTAAAAATTTTGTGCGTATTCGGACGTATGGTTTATACGCTAAGCATACGCTAGGCATACGCTAGGCACATACTTGCCAACCCTCCCGATTTTCCCGGGAGACTCCCGATTTTCACTGTCCTCTCCCGGTAATCACCCGGAGACAACATTCTCCCGCAGTTCTCCCGAATTAGGAGAATATCCGTTTTTTTAAATAATTTTTTTTTTTTTAAATCTGACGCTTGTATCTACGTGGCTGGTTAACGGGGATTTACTATCCAATCATAACGCAACGCGATGAGAAGTTAAGAGTAAGAGGCAGAGGAGGTTTTGTTTACAGTGATGTACAGTACCCTCCAGAATTCTTGGCACCCTTTATAAAAATTAAGAAAAGAGATTGTATTAAATGAACAGTTAAGTACTTAAAACCCTTTAAAAAACAAAAAAAATAATTATACAATATTAGCCTAATGTATTACATGGATGTATTTTGAATGTATGAGGATGTTTTTTTTTTAATGTATACAGTATAGCCTACTGTATGTCAATGTATTTTTGTGGATATATATATTTCTAGTAAGAAACTTTTTTTCAAACTGATTTTCTGTCTGCTTCTTATTTTGTAATTCACACCCTTAAAAATTCACTAGAATGCAGGAAATTAAGTTTTTTTCTAGGGGAGGAGGACCCCCAGACCCCCCGTGGTGGTTTCGGAAAATCTCCCTATTTCTGAGGGCTCAAGGTTGGCAAGTATGGCTAGGCATACGCTAGCCATACGCTGGCCATACGCTATTTTCAAGGGCTTTTTGTGCGTATGAAAATAATTTATGAATTTGCATACGCAACTCATACATTTCTCTCATACGCAATAGTGTGACAGGGCCATAATGCAGTTTTGTACAAAATCAGATGCAATAATTAAAAGTTGTTTTCTTTACAATACATATTTCGGGTCTGTGGGACCTGTTTTCAATGCATTGAGGGTTACACCACACAAGGTTACACCACACAAGGGTTAAGATAAGATAAGGAAAGTGGCTATGCCTTGATTCATCAAGACTTCAAAATTCGCTGGGTTGTGACGTTTGCTTGGACTTCTAGACTAATTAAAGCTAGATCGGCCATTCTTAGAAAAAATTTCAAAAGGTTACATTTTTGCGTGGTGCATACAACATGACTGGTGATGCGTAATTATTTTCATATGGCTGCCTCCAATAAATCCTTATACAGAGGCGATTTCCTTATTGAATCATTTTAACCGACTTATGCTTCATTACATTTAGGCTGCATGTGATGAGAAACTAATAATAGTGTTGTCAAATTAAAAATCACCCTATTAAAAATCTACTTATGCAAATATTATTTTTGCCAATTAGGCTCCATGATGTACGTCTACAGCCGCAACGCGGAGGTCAATTCAAATGGATTACAAATGGTAAATTCAATCAGGAATGGAATGCCTTGGACGTTATTTTGCCATTTTTATGATCAGTTACTCATTTAAGGCAAAATCTGATTTTTAAGCTCACATAACCTATGTTTTCCAAAGAGCACCTTTTTGCATATCACCAGGCAGGGGTGTAAAAAGTACCCAGAAATGATACTTAAGTGAAAGTATGGATACTGTCTCAAAATCTTACTCAAGTAAAAGTCAGAGTATCTGGCTAAAAATACACTTGAGTAAAAGTAAGAAATGTCCTACTTTTAAACAGTGGCGGGCCGTCAGGGCCAGCAAGGCCTTCTCTGCTGGCCTAAACATCATCAGAATATAAATTTAATTTTGATATATTTTTTCCACAAATATGTATTAAATTATTCCCCATAGTCTATTCTCTTCATTTCATAGCTTTCCTCTTGGTTGCGCTGCTTCCAGCCTCAGATCGAGATTTGGAGGGCTGGCCTTTATGTTAGAGCTTTTATCCAATCATATTTCAGCCATAATGTGTTGCCAGGGTCCAAGAAATATGCCCTTAGGCCTTCAGAATTGACAGTGCGGGCGCCTGTAGCTTAAAGTGAACCGAAACAAACCTGTGGTGTTAACCAATCAGATTTCGAGTTGGCGACACCGGGGCCAGCTAGCAGGCGTACGATAACGTCAGCACGTGCACGTCTTTTGATTGGATACGCACTATTGAGAGGCAGAGCTATGCTTCTAGCAAACTGAACTTGAACGAGATTTCTACAAGCTGTTTTTTTTCAACCCACAATGGCTGAAGGAGGAGAAGAGATCGATTTGGTCGCAGATATAATTACAACGCCATTTTCAAGACGAACTTTTCAAGAAAAGCTAGACATCGTCAGAAGAGAACGGCCAACACCGACGCTAGCGAGTCAAAGTGAACATTCAAGGCTAGGAATACACTTTCACCACTGTCGCAAATATATCCTCATGAACAAATGGAAATTATTTGTTTGTTTTCTTTTATTTTCAGTGAATAGTTTGTGTCTTTATCGTCACGTTTCTTAAATGAAACTGCTTTGGGTGCGACAATGCGCTGTTTAGTGAACAGACTTGTTAAAGCTCACATGCTTTTGGTGGACTTAATAAAACTTTGTAGACTAATCCCTTAAAAGCGCCTTTTATTTTAAAGTTTTGACAGTATCCAAGCGATCTTAAAGCTGGTAGTTTAACACTCTTAATTGTAAATGCGGATTTATTGATTATAAATGCTTCGGAAATATTAATATAACTCTGTTGTACTTGACTATGTTAAGGTGATGCAACGCCCGGTTATACTGCGTTTCTGTGTAAATGTATAGTTTCTAGAGCCATGGCGTCATAATGATGGTATTAAGAGGTGGAATAATTCAGGTAGGACTGTGTAGGACATCACTGAAGGCCTAGGTGTGAAATGCACGGCCCGCCACTGCTTTTAAATGTACTTAAGTACTAAAAAGTAAAAGTAAAAACTTTTTTATTGCAAAGGATAGACAAGGGGTCTGAAACTCATTCCATCGTGGGCCGAGTGTATACAAGTTTTCGTTTCAACTACACATTGTACCAGGTGAGTTAGATTAAGAGGTGAGCTCATTAGTGAAATCATCAGCTGGTGTTTAGGCAAGGTTGGAATGAAACCCAGCATACACTCGGTCCACAAAGGAATGAATTCTGCGATAGACAATGCTGAGATTAAAAAACAGAGGACACTTTTTTTGCATTAAAATGATTTAATGCACTTCTCCATCGAATTTGAAAAAACATGTTGAGGTAAACTAACATGGATGGCATTCACATCACAGCATCCAGTTGTAAAGTTGGCCAAACTACAACCTTGGAAAAAATTAAGGGTTTAGTTCAGTTTTTTTTTATACGTGGGTCTTATACCTAAGGTTCTTGTCAAATAGTTATTTTGATAGCAGGTGTCTAATCAAAAATCCCCGTTTTCTAGTCTTGCACAAGGACCAATCAGCATGGGTATGGGCGGGTTAATTTTCCATTGATGGGGATTTGATTGGCTGTTTTAAAGTGCGGCCGCAGGATTAATAACGTTAATGTTAGTTCGGCCAGAGAAACAAATATACTCATTAAAATCGTTGGACCTGCGAGATTTGTACTTTGAAGGTCTGCATTTTAAATGTAAGGAGTAAAAAGTATGTTTTGTTTCTCTGAAATGTAATTGAGTAAAAGTACAAGTATACAAACTTAATAATACTCGAGTAAAGTACAAATCCCCAAAAACCGTACTTAAGTATTGTAACGAAGTACAATTACTCAAGTATTTTACACCCCTGTCACCAGGTGACGCCGCTGTTGTGTATGCGTGACAGGTTACGTCACGCCGTTATGATTACGTGAGTTAGGATTACGTGAGCGTCAGAGTAACGCGCCAGTGTTATGAAGAACTGTAGACAATAAAGTTCAGTTGGTTTTGCAACTCGGTGTCCGCCGTGGTTATTAGCTATCTATGAGCATATAACATTGACGACGAGGATGGAGTTTTCGTTCCCAGCACCTTCACCTTTCCTCGCACTGCCCGGTGAGCCTCCCGTCCCGTGGACTCGCTGGCATGAGGCGTTTGAGACCTATCTCACGGCTCTCGCGGTGAAGAACCAGAATGATGCTCGGAAAAAAGCCATGCTAATCCACTGTCTGGGCATCGAGGGACAGAGAATTTTCAAAACCCTCGGAGCTGCTCCTGACTACAAGACGTGCGTGCAGCTACTATCTGCACATTTCGCCGCCCCCCAAAACGTGATTATGCAGAGAATTTTGTTTCGCCAACGCAAACAACGAGCGGGTGAGTCTGTGCATCAATATGTAGCCGATTTGACGGGCTTAGCAAGCACGTGCAAGTTCGGGCAATTAGAAAATGAAATGATAAGAGATCAGCTTGCAGAATATACAACCGACCCCAAGATCAGAGAGAAACTTATAACATCTCCAGATGACTTGACCCTCGCCAGGGCTGTGGAGATTGCATTCAAAGTTGAGTCGGCAGCAGGATTTGCCTCACAGTTAGCTAGGCAAGCACTGCCCTCTGCTGGGCACATGACAGCACAACAGGTACAAAATCCCTCCAGGTCACCCAGCCCTGTTCCTTTTCAAGACGACTCTGGGGTGAATCGTATAGGGCGCCAACAGCGCACGTTCACTCGCCAGGGCTGTGGTAATTGTGGCTCCTCCTCTCACGCCACCAGGGCCCAGAACTGTCCTGCCAGAGGGCAGACGTGCCAGCGCTGTGGGAGACAGAACCACTTTTCCAGGGTCTGCCGCTCTGCGCCGGCTAATGATACAGGGGCCTCATCATCTCAGAACTCCAAACCCACGACAGTACATCACACCCACTCTATACATGCGGTGAATGCTGCCCCCTCGCCATTCAAGATGTGCACAATCGAGCTGGATGGCGTGAGCATGCCACTGCTACTGGACACAGGGGCTGCAGTGTCCCTGCTGAATTCATCTACCGTAGAACGGCTCTTTCCACAGGCAAAACTCACTACACCCTCGGTACAGTTGTGTGGTTATGGAAACTCAAGAATCGAGCTGGTGGGGGCACTCACTGGCACGGTCAGTTATGGCACGAAGACCCTCCCCTCTTTCACTTTCCTAGTGGCACGCCATGGCAGCAACCTTATGGGCATGGATTTGCTCTCTGGCCTGGGCTTCACGCTCCTGGATGCTGCAGGATCAGCGATCTTCCAAGTTGCCTCACCTTGGCGACAACAATATCCTACCCTGTTCTCAGGACTGGGCTGCCTCTCCTCCTTCAACCACCAGCCCCTTCTCAATCCTGACGTACGGCCTGTTATCCAGCCTCTACGGCGTATTCCCCTCGCTCTCCGTGAGGAAGTGTCAGGTGAGCTACAGAAGCTACAGCAGGCGGGCATAATCGAGCCTGTCAACGCCTCGCCGTGGATCTCTAATCTAGTGATCGCCAAAAAGAAGTCTGGGGGGCTGCGTGTGTGCATCGACCTCAGGGCTGTGAACAAAGCAGTCGTCCCGGACAAATACCCACTGCCCACAGTGGAGGAACTGACCACCCAGTTTCACGACTCCACTGTGTTCTCAAAACTGGACCTCCGCCAAGGATACCTGCAGGTCCCACTGCACCCCGACAGCCGCAGTCTCACCGCCTTTGTCACCCACACTGGTGTGTTCCAGTACACCAGGATGCCATTTGGTCTCAGCTCGGCCCACAGCTGTTTCCAAAAGATTATGGCCACCATCTTTACAGGCATCCCGGGAGTGGTGATTTATCTTGACGACCTGGTGGTGCATGGTGCGACACCAGCCCTCCATGACGAACGCCTGCGCCAGGTGCTCAGCATGCTATCGAAGCACAACCTCACGCTGAACGAGGAAAAGTGTGTCTTCTCCAGGGCCGACGTCGAGTTTGTGGGGTTTCGTCTGACCGCAGAGGGACTCAGCCCACTCCTCTCTAATGTGGACGCTGTGCTGCGCCTCCCAGAGCCCGCCACTCCAGCTCAAGTCGCCTCATTTCTAGGCATGACGGCATACTATCTACGTTTCCTCCCCCACTACTCCAGCACTACGGCCCCTCTACGCGAGCTACTGAAAAAAGATGCTCCATGGGTGTGGACGCCCGCCTGCTCAGCAGCCGTCCAGCAGCTGAAGACTCAGCTCACCTCATCACCTGTGCTGGCACACTTTAATCTCTCAAGCCCTACAATCCTCACCTGTGATGCCTCCAACACTGCCCTGGGAGCAGTACTCTCACAGCTGCAGCATGGGACGGAGAGACCCATCGCCTTCGCCTCTCGCGCCCTCAGCCCAGCTGAACAAAAGTACTCGGTGGGGGAGCGGGAGGCCCTCGCATGTGTCTGGGCCTGCGAACGGTGGCATATGTATGTCTACGGGCGGTCGTTCACGCTGCGGACTGACCACCAGGCCCTCACAGCCCTCCTATTAACATCAGGAACAGGTCACAGGCCACTGAGGATCCACCGCTGGTCAGAGAGGCTGCAGCAGTACAACTTCTCTACACAGTTCACCCCGGGTCGTGAGAATGTAGTGGCGGACCTGCTCTCCCGTGCCACTCCCCTCCTGTGCCCCTCTCCTGGGCCCGACCCGGACCTGGACACCACAGAGCCTGAGCTGGTTCAAATGCTCCACACCCCACTCCAGGCTACAGTCTCTCTCCACGACCTCCAGCAGGCCTCAGAGCAGGACGCCGTTCTCTCCCAGCTACGCACTTTCATTCGCAAAGGCTGGCCCCACAAAGTCCCAGAGGAACTGGCCCCTTTTTATCGGGTGAGAGAGGAGCTGTCTTGCTGGAGTGACGTCTGTGTGGCTCGTGGACTACGGACCATTGTGCCCGACTGCCTACGGGCACGCATTCTAGTCATGGCCCACGAGGGCCACCTGGGCATCGTGAGGGTGAAGCAGAGATGTCGGGACCTGGTGTGGTGGCCAGCCATAGACCGGGACATCGAGACCATGGTGAGGGACTGCACCGCCTGCCTTGTGAGCGGGAAAACTGGCCCCCCTACACCACCCCCTCTGCAGCCATTGGCCTGGCCAACCAAGCCCTGGACACACCTCCAGGTGGACATCGCTGGGGAGCTCCACGGGGTCCCACACCACCAACGATTTCTGGTGGTGGTCTATGATCTCCACTCAAGGTGGCCAGAGGTCATCTCCGTCGGTTCCGTCACCACCCGGGTGATAACTGACTGCCTAGACTCGCTCTTCTCACGGTGGGGGACTCCTACAGCGATCACCACCGACAACGGCCCACAGTTTGTCGCTGCAGAGTTCACCGCCTTCCTGGGAGGGAGGGGCGTTCAGCACATTCGCACAGCTCTGTACCACCCCCAGGCCAATGGAGGGGTGGAGAGAATGAACCAGACTCTGAAGAACGGCATCAGAGCCCACCTGGCCGACGGCTTCCCGTTCGAGACGGCACTGCTCCGCACCCTGCTACACTACCGGTCAACTCAACACGCCGCAACTGGTTGTTCCCCGGCACTCCTCATGTTGGGGCGCGAGCTCCAGCTGCCGTTGGATCGACTGCGAGTCCAGACGGACCCAGCACCACCATCACAAGTACGAGACCGGGTCCTGGACCATCAGCAAAAGATGAAACAGCGCTACGATGGGAAACGACGGGCAAAACCTCCATGCATTGTGGCCCAGGACTGGGTCAGAGTCCGGAGGGCTCACAGAGACCACAAGCTGCAGTCTTTCTGGTCCACGCCGATGCAGGTCACCAAGCAACTGGGACCAGCTACGTTCCGTCTGTCCGACGGGTCACGGTGGCATGCAAGCCGCCTGCGGAGAGTGGCTCCTCCTAGCCCCACAGCAGGCATGACAGAGAATGCAAACTCAGGCCTCAGGGTGGGAGACCAAGTAGGGCCGCCACCAGCCCTGGGGGAACACCCGGTCCCGCGTCCTACTGAGCCTAGAGTACGGCCGGCCCGAGCCCGGCCCCGGCCTGGTTATCTCAAGGACTTTGTCACTAACTTTTAACATCCGTCACGGTTAATAGCAGTAGTCGGTTATATGGCTTCTCTGCACGGACAGTTATACATTCCAAAGAACCAGTGACTTTGAACGTTAGGGTTTGGTGGGGTTTTCTATGGGGGGGGAAAATGTTGTGTATGCGTGACAGGTTACGTCACGCCGTTATGATTACGTGAGTTAGGATTACGTGAGCGTCAGAGTAACGCGCCAGTGTTATGAAGAACTGTAGACAATAAAGTTCAGTCGGTTTTGCAACTCGGTGTCCGCCGTGGTTATTAGCTATCTATGAGCATATAACAGCCGCAGCGCTCTGAACAAAACTTTTTTTCCCCCATTATTTAGGCTGCACAACTATTGTTCCCCCGCTGTTCATTGCATGCAATGTTGCTGCCTCGCCACTGGGAGAAGTCAAGAGCTGTCGTGAGATTTCGTTGTACCGTACACCTACGTTAATTTTTATAAATCCGGAAATTTGTGTAAAATTTGTCGTATACACACTTTACGATCAGCTTTGAACGTACGCATGAATGGCAAATGAGGCCCCTAGTGTTTAAATTTAGGTTGGACGTTGGCGATGGGAATTGTATCGAAATTGAATTCCACAAAAATCCCAAAAAATCAGATACCATGTGTTTTTCTGGTGTTTAAATCTAATCCGTGTCAGATCAAATGTGTGGAAAACATTGGAATTAGATCACATTAGAATGGTAGTGTAAATGCACCCTTAGTGTCTGTGTTCACAGTGCTGTTTCCCAAAGCTGGTCAGAGATATAGTCTTGGGAAAAGGGGTGATCCAGTCCCTCCCTGACCCTTAGCAGATACGGTCTTCCCACTCAAGAAGAAGAAGCAGAAGCAGAAGAAGCCACAGAAGAAGAAGAAGAAGAAGAAGAAGAAGAAGAAGAAGAAGAAGAAGAAGAAGAAGAAGAAGAAGAATGCTTCCCACAACAAAAGTAATAAACAGTATGAAAGCTTTAAAGCAAGTCCTGTTTCATTTCATACATTCCTTTGGGGAGCAGACTGGATGGCAATGTGACCTCTCATGTTAAATCTGAAAGTAAAACCACTTTAAGCATGTGTGTGTGTTCATACATGCATTGTGTTCTTGGAGGCATGTGTGAGTTCTGTAGATGATGGTACAGAACACTGAGAGAATGTTGAAGAAATTATTGATTGTGATATGTGTGCAGTGTTTATAACATACCACTTAGATTTTTTATTTAAAAATGAGGGGAAGCACATCTGGGTGGAATTCATTAAAATACTAAGTTCAATAGACCCTATTTTCCACATTTGGCACTGGCACAGTTCTGCAGTGTGCAGTGTCCTCGTCTGCTTTAGCTATAAATGGGTGTGCCAGTCCATGCCATTATAAATTTGAATTGAGAAATGCTTTCTGTTTACAAGCTAAGGCCATTATGCCGTATGACATTTTCAGAAAGTATACATCTTGAATGATTTTGACCAATCACAGAAAAATATCTCTTGGTGAAGGTAGTTTAAATGGAGGCTTAGTGAAAATAGCTGGAGGCGAGGTAAAAAAAAAGTTTAAAACATCCCCCTTAATCTTTGGAATGACCCAGAGAGAGTATAACAGTAAATCTCTTGAGTTGCTCCTGATTCAAAAGCCTGGGAATGTGAGCATCTGTTTGCAACTCAACTTTGTGTTGCACCTGATTTTACTCCAAGGGGTTCTGCAACATGGACATACTGCACCTTATTTCCATATACTGTTTCTATGTATTGTTCTTTGCATTTTTTGCTTTACAGCATAACATTTTCCATTTTTTTGTTTGTGTTCTGGATGGTAGTCGTTTGTTTTTCCACTCTGCTCTTCCTCACACAGAGTACCTGAATAAAAATGTATTGCACATCAAGTAAAAGATTCAATTGTAAAGAAAGATTCCAACTTTAACTGTTGCCAACTTGCCATCTCTTACCTTCTCCTGTCTCTATGTGAAGCCATTCATACCACAGTAGTTGAATCTGTGCATTTGCTCCACAAGGCCATTCTCTGATGGTTATCTTCTTGTAACATAAATCCTGTCATGGCTCATGTGTAAAAAAAAAAAGAGAAGAAAACATAAAACACCCGCCCCAATTAAACAGAGAATTCCCAGGGCCCTCGTAACAGATACTCCATTACTGTAAGAACCAAACCAATTTTCGGTTTAATTGTAGTATCTTATAATATATTTCTTTGCACACAATAGCAGGAGATGGAATACATATGTTGTTCTTGAACATGTCATGTGTGTCAGCAGTGGGAGGGGTCACATGTCACTGGGGGAGGTTATTTTGACATTTTCCATTTTTACAGGGTGTAGATGCTGAGAAATGTCAGAAAGTGACAGTCTGTGAACCTGAGCTGAGCTCTAAAGCAGGGATAAAGCTGTGTGATGGACAGAAGATTGGCCAGGAATTAAAACAGCAGAGGCATCCTCCTTGAGTCACGAGCATGGCTGACAAGCAGCGGATAGAGCTTACTCGCTAATTGTACCAGGACTTTACTGCTTTTCAGTGCCAACAGTGAAAACAGTGTGAAAACAGTGTGAACGAGGGACAGTGTTATATCCCCCCGTTCTAGGAAACACCTCACGGGATGGACAACACAGTGAATCTTACCTGCTTCAAAAGCCTTTTACCTGCTAACAAATCTGATTTCAGCTATAGTTTTGCTTCCTGCAGAAACAGGGGTCCTGTAGAGCTGCACGGCCTGCTTAAAAATCAGCAACCAGTTCAAGTTCAATAAACCAGGTCAGCTTTAATTGATCAATTCAGAGTTGAATAAAAACGAAAGCCTGCATACCCTGTAGCTTTCCAGGATCTACACTGGACACCAAACTGCAACTACTGCTTTCTGGACAGTTGGCTAGATAATTAGCGTACTAAGTTAGTAACACCTATTAAACAAACAAACAAACAACCTGCCTAACACCAACGCAGCAAAAAAATAGCTACTGAGCTTGCCGCACAACAAAATCACTGCTCAACATCAAATGTATGTTCCTTTTTATTTTAGTTTATGATGTACTAACTGTACATCACATCTCCTTGCCAATGAACTCTAAATACTTTGCCATATTTGCTAAAAAATAGTATGTCTCATAACTAAAGTGAAAGCATGTTCACCAGTTATAACTTAAGTGATTGTGATTATTTTGAATAAGCTTGTTAGTTATAGCTAGGCTAATTCTGAAAATGTATTTAGCTTGCCAGCTAGCTTGCTGAATACAATGAAATAGAGTTGCAATGTTACCGGTGTATTGATGACAACTGTAGTGTGCAGCTATAAATAGTCACGTAGAGTTTAAGTATAATAATACTGAAGTGCAGTTGATTTATAATAGTAATTTATTGTACAGGTATATCACAATATTCTTATCTCTTGACTGCTTTTTTTGCTACTATTGCCACTACAACTGCAACTACAACTAACTTAATGCTGCTACTACTGCTCCGCTAACTCTCATTGCTACTCCTCAAGTACTTATGGTAATAATAGTAATATGCAATTTTAAAAATATGCAAAATCACTTCAGCCTTAATCCTTACTTTGACTTGAAGAAGCTGAGTACAAACTTTGTATGATACCCAGGTGCTAGTGGCTGAAAAATGTATTTATTTGATTGAACTGTTTATGAAACTTTCATTTTACAGAAGGGTGTTATGATTCACAGGACCTGCAAGGAAACCGTTCCTTGATATGCGCCACAGCCGATTAGGGAGTCACTTTAAAAGCTCTATTGTAGCGCGTTCACAGTTGCTTAACATTTCTATCCATATATTTTGCAAGAGGTAATTAGAATTACTAAAGCTCAGGCCACATCATCTGCCAAGCCCATGTCAAAACAAATCCCATTGTATAAGCGAACAAGCAGATTTAAGCCCTGAATAAGGAGGAATTTAATGCGTGGCTAATACAGTGAGAGCAAATGTCACCAGTGTCACTGCCATGCTGATGTAGTTGCAAAGATCATGGCTTTGCTACACAAAGCATTAATCCAGTGGCTGAGCCTGCATGATCAACTGAAACAAGATGATGAACCATAAAGTACTGCTGAAAAACATCATCACAGTTTGTTTTCATCTAAAGATTTCTCTTCATTTGCAACTTAATATTGACTACCAGAGAGGGAATAGGCTACTTGAATAAGGGTCTATGTTCTAGCAAGTGCATATTGTAAAACAAAACAGGATGGTGGCTTCCTGATGGCGGGTGCGCAATCCTTCCAGACAGGACAAAACGAGACAACACTTGCTGTTCCTCACAGATGTCAACGTGGACATTGTTCTTTCTTAAATTAGACATATCGGCTCGGTTCTTTCATGTTATATGAAATGCTCTGATGGATAGCACCTGAGCTAAATCCATTATTAATCATATATTGCAGCATATGCACTGATCTGAATTGACCTAGTTAGCTAGTTATATAGCTAGCTATGCGGGATACTGCTGGGTAACTTGCTAAGATATTGCTAATATAACATAATTGGGACACGGCACACATATAAAGGAGAGCGGCTTACCTGTATTGCTTCACCAGGGAAAGAAAAATGGCGGATTTTCATTCTGGTTCATATTGATTTGGCGACAATCATTTGTAGAATAAGTACGAATATTAGGGTGCTGGAAATTTGTTGAATAGATCACAAATGGGTTTAGCATGGGCAAAACCTTTTAGCACACACAAAACCAATAACACAACCAATGATTGGTCCAAAACAAATACTATGACCAATCATTGGTCATGCTATTGGTTTTGCACATGCTAAAGGTTTTAGTAAATCAAGCCCCAGTTGGCAGAAATGTTGATTGCTGTGCATTACCCATATCTAATGAACATTTTATAATAAATATATTTCTACCAAAATTCCATAAAAATTTTGATATAGATGCAAAAAAGCCTTTAAGTAAAAAAAAAAGCCTGCGGTAGTTCCTCCTCGGTGCGGCGTGAGGGCGCTCTTTCACATGCTTGTCTACCTCCCGTGTTGAGATTTCATTCTCTAATTACCTGATTTTTCACACCTGTACCTTATTTTCCATCGGGTATATAAGCTCTGTGTTTCCGTTTTATGGCATGTTTGTTTGTTGTTTGCTTCACATCTCCAGGTCGGTAAGGTATAAGACTCGGAGACTGTTTTCCTAGCATCTATTCAAGCAAAGCAGCAAGCTCTCTTAGAGTTACAGTTAGGGTTAGTTTTTCCTCTTTAAAGACGAGTTCGCTACGTTTACGAGCTGGAGGATTTCTGTTTCTTTTTGTCCTCTGTTATCTTCACTATTACTCACCCGGTATTCCGGGTTGCTTTTCGTTCTACAATATCTCTAAATATCCGTCTCTCCTGTGTCTAGAGAGAGAGACATTCTTTTTTCCTTTTCCTATTACACTCTAGTCCAAGAGTTTTTTGGTCGCCCTATAAGATTTGGTCGATTTCATATATACATTTTTTTAATATATATACCTCAATCTAGACCCGTGTTTATTTTTATTTCTGAGGTATTTCTCCCCTATCCCTTACGGAGTCTATTCGCTCTTGTGGCGATCTTTACGGGGATTGCTTTTAGATTTCCTTTGTCGCGTTTGTTCTTTCGTACTCGACCACCTTACAGTTTAAGAGTCTACATAACATGAAAAGGCTTGTTACCAACCTTCATGAGGAATAATGACATTCGGTTTTGGTAGATATTGAGTAGCGTAGTTTAGATAAGTTTAGAGTAGTCAAAATATCCAGTTATTACACTACCAGTGTCACGTCTAATTCCTTCAGTAGGATTAGCTCTTAATGGCACAGAAATGTCTTTATTCTGGAGCCAAACTTTGTGGTTCATCTACTAGTGAGCATCATCTTCTCAGAGCATTGAACAAAGGCCACGTCTCAATGTACTGACCCATGTTCAAAGTCTTGTCCCTAAATGGTGTTGATATTCCCTATTGGATGCATGAACTTGTGCATTTTAAGTCGCTGTAATTGGGTAAATGTCTTTGTATATTAATTGCTAGGATCACAGTTGCTGTCAAAGGGAGGGGGGGGTGGTGTTCTTCATCCTATATTTGCAAAGCAGGATGAGGTGTAATTGCTGCTGTGGGTTTGTTTCCAACCTGGTGGGTGGCTATGGTTGACCTGGACATATCAAACCTGGATGTAGGAAAGTATTCATTCAGTACAGTATTTCATTGTATCACCTCTTGTTTGATCTGAAAACTGCCAGAAGGTAACAGTGTATCCCTGTTTATTGTTACAGGTTCTTGTTCCATTGACAAGTAGATAGGTTCAAGGAAACATTTGCTTAACATCTGTTCCAACTAGTGAAATGCAGGGCCAACTAAAACAATGTGATGTTTCATGTTTTTCACTCTACACTTAGATAAAGAGTGTGAAGCATTCAAATGTTCTACTTAGTTATAGATAAATTTAATAATGTTACAGATTTTTAAGAAATAATTATATCTGGCTGGTCATAAATGTTATTCTTCATTCGTTTACATTCATTACGCATTACCACATGAGGGAGTGCTGTTTTTGCTGTTGATTCAGTCTTAGGGGATAATCAGAACAGTGATATACAATAAAACAGCACAACCACAAGTGTGACATTCCAAAAAAATATCTATCACATAATGATTGAGACAACAGATTGTGATTTTGTTGTTTATTTGGCTCTGCCAACAAATATAGTTCCTTTAAAAGATTTTTGCACACGTGCCCCCATACTCTTATTCAGACTTCAGTCGTTTGATGTGCGTAAGGCAATGTGGGCAGTCTCTTCGATGTGAGGGAGCTGTCCTTACCTATTGAAACCTCCCAATGGGATTTTTGAAAACCTGTCATGGATTCGCCAATGTTACATTGAATTCCAGCGAGGAGAGTGCTGTAAATAACATGCAACTTTAATTCAACCTATCACACTTTGGGCTCTTTCTTGACGATATGGGCACATTGTCTAAAACGCTAGTCGCTAGTGCATTTAGGGCATGTCCAAGTCCACTTTTGCTAGTTAGACAGCACGTTATTTGAGCGCTAAGTAAGGTGCAAGGTGCAAATGGGCTGAACCTAGCCTCTTATAATTATAGGTGTGTCTTGGGCATACGATGCAATAAACCAATCGAAATGTCATATCTCATTCATTACCTGCATTCTAATATTGATTAATAAGATAAATACTGTTATTTTGTCTTAATGATGACACTAAATACAATAAAGCTCACGCATATGTTCCCTTGTTTTATAATGTCCTGCTTATGGAAATGTGAACAACGCTTTAAGTCCACTTTCCCACACTGCAAAAAGTGTGATTTACAGCAAGTGAAACAGACCTGCTCATGCATGAAGTTAAAGCACACATGCAGATAATGGCATTAAAATTAATTGTGAATTAATTGTGTAATGTGCTGCAAGTTTGTTTTCATTTCTAATTAGACTCTTAGTTTTCTTCAAAATCAGCGGGGTTTTCATAAGATGAAAATTTTAAAAATAAAAAGGACGAAGAATAAGGTTAAAATTCAGTTAACATGGTGAAATTTTAATTAATCTCAGTTTTTTAACCATAGGCTATCGAAAACCTTATGCACACTGTAGCCTAGGTTATTTGAAAAACAATACACTGGACAAGTTTTTGAACGTTTTTCAGTAAAAAAAACATTCTATTTACTTACAGGCTGTAGGCCTAGATGAAGAGAGCTGTATTGTAATGACATCTGAGGGCATTTTCAGAACTGAAATGTCGGTCTATTGCAGTGTGCGAGTTTTCCGTTGAATGAAAATGTGTGCAATAGGCTTGATATAGATGTTATCAGCAAAGTTTTTAATGGATAGCCATGTCTCGCAACAGAAGATTGTCCCCCAAGAAGATTACAGGAACTATTGGCAAATATAGGCTAAATCATAGCTTGATCCAGGATAATTGCGAATAGTCTATACATGTAACCTTGCACGTACCATCGCACATCGCCTGGATTCTGATGGAGTGGGCTGAAAGCAATTTAATGCGGCATTCACCTTCGCTGAGGGACAGGTATGTGGTCTTTGACCAATGGACCCTTTTATTATTATGCATTTGATATAGCCTACACAATTATAATATTTCACATTATAATCTTGATATTTTTAGTCATGCTTTTGCACGCCCCTGTGTGTAACAGACAGGAGGGTGTACGCGCGTTGTGTACATGCCTATGTAGACGCACTTACAGTCAAGCCGGAAAGTCTGCATACCCCTTTCACCTTCTCCACGTTTTATTACATTACAGACATATATTCTACAATAGATTGAGTTAATTTTTTGTCTCAAAATTCTACACAAAATAGCCCATAATGACAAAGTGAAAACCATCACTCTGCGGCCTGATATGGAGTCGATGTGGATGGATCCCTTTAAGGGTTGTTTCTCCTGACTTTTTCCCCCATAGAGTTCTATAGGAAAATGAGTCAGGAGAAATAACCCTTGCAGTGATCCATCCACATCTACTCCATATCTAGCAACAGAGTGATGGTTTGGGGCTCGTTCGATAGCTCAGACCCTTGATGACTTACAGCCATTTAGCCAGCCATGTGTTCCATACTGTACCAGTGTAATTTACAGCTGAATCTAGTCTCACCCCCCAATTCCCATAGAGATCCATTCAAATGCAGAGAGCTTATGGTATCGCTTGTAACAGTACCTGGAAATAAGATATCAAGAGTCTTTTGATGTTGATGGGTCACAGACCCATGCATGCAAAGGATATGCGACCAAATATTAAATATGATACTTTAAAAATATGTTAAAGCAAAGGGTATGAATACTTATGTAAATGAAAGATTTCAGTTTTAGATTTTTAATACATTTGCAAAAATTTCTAAAAACATGTTTTCACTTTGTCATTATGGGCTATTTTGTGTAGAATTTTGAGACAAAAAATTAACTCAATCTATTGTAGAATATGTCTGCAATGTAATAAAACGTGGAGAAGGTGAAAGGTGTTCAGACTTTCCGGCTTGACTGTATATGCGCCGTTAAAATAACATGTAAACAACTGCGACATGACTTTAGACCAGGTTTGTGATGGTTTTAGCGCAAGCGCTTTCTACTGGCTCAAGATAGCAATATGCCAAAATGATCCTGGCCACACCTTATCTTAAGACCAACCCACCCAGTTCACTTGCAATGGGCGCAAGAATACTTGGTATTTAAACGACGTGAGTGCTAGGCGCTATAAGGAACCACGCGCCAGGTGTAAGATAGCACTTGCGCTTGGGTTAGCGCTGCTTAGCGCCGGGTCTAAGATAGGGCCCTTTATTTGTAAAATGACTGCTGTCATTTATGATAAGATTCACACATGCAATTTTGAATGTGTGATTCAAGCTTTGAATGGCGTGACATGAACATATTGTAGGCTACTGTAGCCTAAATTAAATTAATTGATTTGGACACATTATTAATTCTGAAACGGTTTAAACATGGACACTGCTGAATTGCCAAACAACCACGCCCTGAATGCGGAGGGACTTGGAGCCAGTAGCACGTCACGCTTAAGCTCAAAGTTAAAATTTGAGTAGACTGTATTAACTATCCTCTACGCGCCCTAGTACAAATCTGAATCAGGCCCTAAGTGCAGTCGAAACTAACTGTTGTATCATGCCTGATTTGGTTACTGAAGGAGGAACTATGTATTGTAATAAATATGTATTGTAGAAACATTTTAAAACCTTGAAGATCTTTGGGTGCAGTAACGGTTGTCTAGGAGAAGGATGGTTTAGATAAAGAAAACATCCTTATTGAGGCAGGTCAAATTGGCATTGATGATAACTCTATTGTGAACAATGTGAGGGGTGGATATAATGACAAACCTCTGTGTAAACATGGATCATTTCCTAGCCCTGAATTGTAGGTTCCATATATCAACATCCTTCAGAACTCCAGTATTGTTTTGATATTTTGGATCTGCACTGACACAAGAAGTATTTATTTTTAAATAAAAAATTATAGTTAGTCTTCAAGTCTCATTTCTGTGCCAATAGCTATTTTAGAATAAATAAAAAATAAATAATAAGACTAATGTTAGGCTTAATTATGATCTAATTACTTTCAAGAGAAATAAAATGTATAGTACATTTTGTCCTCATTCAGCCTAGTTTCCATGGTGACTGAATGCATATTTATATGGGATTTGTGCTACACCAGAGACGGTTATCTTTTTTCACTCGTGACATTCTGGATTTACTTTAATACAGTTATATTCCCAGCACTAATTCTGTCCAGTATTGCCTCCTGAGGCAACAAGAGTAGTGATATATTGAATAGAGGAAACTGATTGATTAAGAATAATCGATCACTACAGCTTGCAAGATAATATATTTATATTTTCTCTTCATGTCTTTTTTAATTGTTAATTTTTAAAAAGCTAAATTTGATATATGTAACACTTTACCTTAAGGCTCCAGTAAGAATTATATTTACCAGGTATGCATATACTGTCACGTGTAAATGATAAATGCAATAACATTAATGTTTAGGGTTAGGATTAGAGTAAAATTGGGGTCAGAAGTTTGAAAAGGAGTAGGATTGTGGCTGAATGTAATTTCTTTGTTGCAATGCATATGAAAATAGACACCATTTATTACGCAGGTACACTGTAATTACTTTATTATGCAGGTACACCGTAATTACACTGTGATATATTACCCACGTGTTGGAATTTGGGCCATTTTTGCATTCTGCAAGACACATAATTTGTTTGTTGTGCACCACACTGTCAGAAGATTTTTCAACTTCCAATCATAACTTGGCTAAATCACACCTCACTCTGTAGATTAGCTTCTCTTTCTTTGTTGATATTCTTTTTTATTCTTTTTTTTTTTGAAGGTTAAGAAAAGTGATCTTGTGCAGGTCATGTACTTATGATACCTATGATAACGTTGCAGATCCACTTCACATGAACCATATTAGAATTGTGTAACTTTGCCCAATCCTATCAAATTCAGCTAAAACAGCAAAGCTTTCAATGACTGATAATGGCATGAACGTAAACACATCACAGAGAGTGCTGAGAATACTGCCGAAATGGTGTAACCCGATTTACCTTGTCAAATTTTAATGATTTTTGTCGACACGCAAAGAGGTTCTCAAACAGCAAAGTGCTGAAATATTTTATCGATTTGGTATCTTCAATACTTCTTGCCCCCAAAGGACTATAAAAATGGTAGTGTAATTTAGTATATTTTATTGCTTTCATTTGATAACAAGCCTATTTAAAAGTAGTAACACAGAGAACAATTTTATGTTTGCTCTCCATACGCATTCAAGCATTTCACATGGACTGTCCATTCCATGTGTTTATAGTGAGAAGAAAAGGAAAATAAAATACCACATGAATGCAGTTATCAATGGATGCTTAATTGGGTCTGGCTCAGTATACCTCACTGTTAACAATTTTAATGGGATTCTATAAATTACTTTTGACATATCCGTCCCACTTACATAAAAAAAGGTTTTACATGCTAGCCTTTTACCCTGGAATAATGTAAAACAATTTACAAAAATATCATTTTCTGGCATGAAAATTAGTCAATGGATAGGATTCAAACAAATCACCGTCGTCAACAAAGTGTGCATAGCAAGTTCTGTCAGGAAACTCTTGCTGCAGCCGACCATCTAGGAACCACGCGTCTCGTACTCAACCAATCGCACACACACACCTCAAATGGAGCGACCGTTTAAAACCAAGCATCAGACCTCCTGCTGTGCTGCTCATTGCTCTGCTGCCCTTGGTTTGCTTTCATGCTTCTGTGTTAAAATAATTAGCGATCACCCTCCACCACCCCAGCTTCCACCTGTTGTTTGGATCTGCTTTTGGTTACGGGGGGTTTATGGTCATCTTCTCGTTTAGCAGGGATATGCCCGTGCTCCAGAGTAGTACCTAAAGCAGATCCATTCAGCGTCAACCCGAAATTATTGTACAGCACATTCATTAAAACATGTAATTTAAATAGGTGAGTTTTCCTGAAAGAAGTGCACTTTTCATTTAAAAAGTATATTCCATTTATTCAAATTAAAATACGAAAAGGACCTGAAGTTTGTGGTGCCTGGAAATTGGAGCTTTTCTTTCCAAGGGCAAGTGAGCTTCTGTCCAAATAATCGGTTTGCCTGGCTCCAACTTCAGATTTCCTGCTGTTTTCAGCTAATAATATAACATACACAAAAAAAAAAGCTTAAAATCAGGAATGTCATTTTACTTGATGCATTTAGTATTTATAGATAAAACAATTAACTAAGTGTGGCAACCGGACTCCAGCTACGCCTCCGCCAGGTGCCACTAGGGGACAATGGGGCGACAGGAGGGCATTAACTCGCCACAGAGCGAAGGTGAAGAAGCCACAGACACCACTCCCAGTGAGAGGTTCAGGACCCAGGTCAGCGCCGACTAATAAATCTATTAGATCAGAGCTGAACCAGACCAGCTCGGAGCAATTGCCACACCTGCAGTCAGGCTACTAAAGACAGCCTGACAAGCTCAGAGAGAAAAAAGACAGCCACGGTGAAGGACTGAGGCAGTGTGCGCCGCAACGACACCCCTTCACTAATGGACGAAGACTCTTGCTCTGATCTAGGAAAGACGGAGAAAAAGAATTAGAACGAACAAGTAAGACAAAGGATCATTAACTGTTGTATGCCTCTCTGCACTAACCTGTTTCCTCGTTCCCCATAGCACGCTGAAGAGGCTTGGTGGTGACCGAGCCGCGGCGTCAAGGAACCTGTGGAGGAAAAAGGGCGTGAGGGAAAGCGAGACACAGTTAACGAATAGACGGAGCTACAGAGTGAAACTCACCATGAAAACACGGAGCTGGACGGGATTCACGGCTGGTGGAAATCCCACTCCACTACGGGTCTTCCGACCCACCCTAGACTAACCTCTCCTCTTCCTTATCCCTGCCAACGGGCTACCCCACTCCCAGGTGGCAGCTGAGAGTACCAGTGAAACCCCGACAGCCGGAGAGAAGGAGAAAGAGAACGTGAGGACTGGACACGGAGGAAAACCCGGATCAGGATCGCTGGAACGGGAGCTACCCTCCGGACCCACTGTAAAAAGTTAAAGAAAAATAAAATACTTACCTTGAACTCACCTTTGTCTCCCCGTCTTCCTTCCTCTCCGAGGAAAGTGTGGCGGGACGCCACATATGGTGGAGAATGCGAGCTTAGCGATTCCCTGGACCCAAGAGAAGATTAGCGCAGCGAAACCGGAATTAAAGGTAAAACGTCGCCTCTCAGCTAACCATTTGTCCTCTGTCCTCTTCGAAGAGAAGGAGATCGGAGACATGGATGCCGGGTCTCAATCCCGAATAGAGGGGGCCCTGGAGAACCTCTCCATGTCCCAAGCCATGCTCCAAACAGCCGTGGCCGAGCTATGTCGACAGAACACGGGCCGAAAGGCAGGACGAAAACCCAAAGACGTACTCCTAAAGATGTGCGAAACAGATGACGTAAAGACCTACATGGAAATTTTTGAAAGAACGGCCCGACGCGAAACATGGCCCGAAGCAGAGTGGGCCTATATCCTCGCCCCGTTCTTAACTGGGGAAGCTCTACTGGCCTACCATCATCTCAGCCCAGCAGAGGTGTCCTCATATGCCAGCCTGAAAACCGCAGTGCTGGCCTACTACGGCTACGGGTTGGCGGAACGAGCACAGCAGTACCACGAGTGGACCTTCGATCCAGAGACGCCCCCTAGAGCTCAGATGATGAAACTAGGACGCCTGCTAGACAACTGGCTCGAAGAGGGGGAGGGACCCCACTGGAAAGAACGACTGCTCATTGACCGAGCTTTACGGGCCCTACCCCGACCAACTCAAAGGTACGTCGCCGAACACGGACCACGAAGTGTGGACCTAATGATTCAACTACTGGAGAATCACTCCGCCACGACCCGATTACTGACGGGGGGAAGAACCACGACGCCCATCCCAAAGCGATCGGAGGAAAAGCCTACAAGGGGTCCCAATCGGAAAATGCCGACCCGACCAGTAGAAAGGCCATCCTTCGACCCGGCACTGAGACGGTGCTTCGGGTGTGGTAGGAGGGGTCACCTGGTCAATGACTGTCCCGGCGAGGAAGAACCCATGGGGACGCAGAACCAGACCGGTAAGAACCACTCCACTTCCTCCCTGTATGTCACCACGTGTTGGGCCCACGAGGGCATGGCACCCCCCAGGATCCCGGTGTCGATAGAGGGAAGGGACACGGTGGCTACCCTCGACTCGGGTAGCGGCATCACCCTCGTACACGCCAGCTTCGTAGACCGGCCGGAAGGAGCAGAAGTAACAGTGGGGTCTGTCCACGGGGATGAGAGAGCCTACCCGACCGGACTAGTCAAGATTCGCAGTCCAAGAGGGACCTGCACCATAAAGGTCGCCGTGGTGGATAAATTACCAGTACCGGTACTCCTGGGGAGAGACTGTCCCCTGTTTAAGACCTACTGGGAGCACCCGCCCGGCCCCGCTGAAGACACGAAGAAGAGGCGACCCCCCACGGGGAGGAAAAGAAACCCTCCAGAGGCGTGGATCGCCAATCCCAGGTCAGAATCGCGCGGTGAGCCGGCCCCACACTCCAGTGACACCCTGTCCGGATTCGAAACCCCGGAGCCAGAGGGAGAAAGGGAGGTGAGTGGACCAGTACATACCGTCTGGATGGAAGAGAGGTGGGAGAGGACGGTTCCGATCCGGCCCCGTTCCAGCAAGAAGAGCAGTTCCCTGAACTTCCGGGATTCGAAACAGGCCCCGAGCGTCGCACAGTGGAATTCGGACGAGCTCAACTTGAAGACCCCTGCCTGATCAACGCGTGGAGGGGAAGCCTAGTGGACCCCTCTCAAGAGATGGGGAGTCATACTAACACTCCCATATTTTGTGTGCGAAATAACCTGCTGTACCGTATCCACAGAGAACGGGGCGAGCGGATTGAACAGCTGGTGGTCCCAAAGACGCACGTGAACCGCATGCTATATCTGGGGCATACTCACCTCCTGGGAGCCCACTTGGGGATCGAGAAGACGTTGGACCGCATCCAACAACGGTTCTACTGGCCGGGCATCAAGAAGGCAGTGGAGGACTACTGCAGGGCCTGTCCGCAGTGCCAGTTGCATTGTCCAAGGCCCAGCAGCAGAGCACCGTTGATCCCGATGCCCATTATCGACGTCCCATTCGACCGCATCGCAATGGATATAGTGGGACCCCTCCCGAAGTCCAGCCGGGGTCACCGTTATATCCTGGTCATCGTTGACTATGCCACCCGTTACCCTGAAGCAGTCCCTCTGCGCACCGCCACGGGAAAGACCGTGGCCAGGGAGCTCTTCCTACTTTTTAGTCGGGTAGGCATTGCGCGCGAAATTCTGACTGATCAAGGGACGTGCTTTTTGTCCCAGGTTCTCCGAGAGATGTGCCGACTGTTGCAGGTAACCCAGGTCCGGACCTCGGTGTACCACCCACAGACAGATGGCCTAGTGGAAAGATTCAACCGAACCTTAAAAAGCATGCTAAGGAAAGCGATTGAGACCGACGGTAAGGATTGGGACCGCCTGTTACCTTACCTACTATTTGCCATCAGGGAAGTACCCCAGGCATCGACTGGATTCGCCCCCTTCGAGCTGCTCTACGGACGGAGACCCCGGGGACTGCTCGATCTGGCACGAGAGACCTGGGAACAACGTCCCTCGCAAAACCGTACCTTGATCGATCACGTCGAGACCATGCAACAACGCCTAGCGAAGATCTGGCCCCTGGTTAACGAGCACATGGCGGAGGCCCAGAGGGAACAAAGGCGGTTGTTCGACAGGGGAGCGGTGATACGGGAGTTCCAACCAGGAGAACAAGTGTTGGTACTTGTCCCCACCACAGAATGTAAGTTCCTCGCCCGGTGGCACGGCCCCTACGAGGTGATGGAACGGGTAGGGCCCGTGAACTACAGAGTGAGACAAACCGGACGCAGAGTGGAACAGAAGGTCTACCATGTAAACCTGCTGAAACGCTGGGTAGCCCCGATACCCCAACCCATACAGGCGCTCACCACGACCCGGAGTAGCCCTCAAGCCCCGGAAATTCCAATGGGAGAAGAACTCTCCACCCCCCAGAAACATGACTTGAGGGAGATCATCGAGGGGTTCCGAGATGTGTTCTCAGAACAGCCCGGCCGAACCCACATCACACAGCACGATATCGTGACGGAACCTGGAAGGAGGGTCCGGCTACGACCATACCGGGTCCCGGAAGCCAGAAGAATGGCCATCCGGGAGGAAGTAAAGGAAATGTTGCGGCTTGGGATAATTGAACCGTCCAACAGCCCGTGGTGCAGCCCGGTAGTACTAGTTCCGAAGCCAAACGGGACCTGGAGGTTCTGTAACGACTTCCGGAAGCTAAACGAAGTCTCCAGGTACGACGCCTACCCAATGCCCCGAGTGGACGAGTTAATCGAGCGGTTAGGTCCCGCCCGATTCATCACCACCCTGGATCTCACCAGAGGGTATTGGCAGGTACCACTAACTCCCCGAGCCCGCGAGAAGACCGCTTTCGCTACCCCGGATGGCCTATTCCAATACCGGGTCCTCCCATTCGGGGTCCATGGAGCGCCGGCCACCTTCTAGCGGATGATGGATATCGTCCTGCGGCCCCATCGGGAGTATGCCGCCGCCTACTTAGACGATATAATCGTCCACAGCCCCGACTGGAAGAGCCACCTGGACCGGCTCAGAGCAGTACTTACGAAAGGCCGGACTAACGGCCAACCCGGCAAAGTGCCATCTGGGGCTCATAGAAGCCAATTACCTGGGACATACAGTAGGACGAGGTTGCGTCCGACCCCAGGTTAACAAGTTGGACAGCATCAAGACCTGGCCACAACCCACAACGAAGAAACAGGTGAGAACATTCCTGGGCTTAGTGGGGTACTACAGGCAGTTCGTTCCCCACTTCGCCACAATCGCCGGTCCATTACATGACCTAACCAAGAACAACCAACCCTCCACAGTCCGCTGGACCGAAAAGACAGAGCACGCCTTCAATCAGCTAAAACAGGTACTGATATCCAAACCCGTACTAGCCACCCCGAATTACGAACGCCAGTTTGTATTACAGACGGACGCATCCGGAACCGGGCTCGGAGCCGTGTTGTCCCAAATCCAAGATGGAGTGGAACACCCCATCATCTTTGCCAGTCGCCGCTTACTGAGCAACGAAGAAAAGTATGCCACCGTAGAACTGGAAGCTCTCGCAGTGAAGTGGGCACTGGAAAAGTTCCAGTATTACCTACTGGGACGGGAATTCCTCCTGGTAACGGACCACGCCCCACTCAAATGGATGGCGGCTAACCAGAGTAAGAACGCCCGAGTAACCCGATGGTTTTTAGAATTACAAAATTTCAAATTCCAGGTGGAACACCGACCGGGGAAGCAGAATGGCAACGCAGACGCCCTATCCAGACGGGAGGAACTAGGGTTGACAGTCGCTCCACCACGAGTGTCGGAGCTAAGGGGGGGGATATGTGGCAACCGGACTCCAGCTACGCCTCCGCCAGGTGCCACTAGGGGGCAATGGGGCGACAGGAGGGCATTAACTCGCCACAGAGCGAAGGTGAAGAAGCCACAGACATCACTCCCAGTGAGAGGTTCAGGACCCAGGTCAGCGCCGACTAATAAATCTATTAGATCAGAGCTGAACCAGACCAGCTGGGAGCAATTGCCACACCTGCAGTCAGGCTACTAAAGACAGCCTGACAAGCTCAGAAAGAAAAAAGACAGCCACGGTGAAGGACTGAGGCAGTGTGCGCCGCAACGACACCCCTTCACTAATGGACGAAGACTCTTGCTCTGATCTAGGAAAGACGGAGAAAAAGAATTAGAACGAACAAGTAAGACAAAGGATCATTAACTGTTGTATGCCTCTCTGCACTAACCTGTTTCCTCGTTCCCCATAGCACGCTGAAGAGGCTTGGTGGTGACCGAGCCACGGCGTCAAGGAACCTGTGGAGGAAAAAGGGCGTGAGGGAAAGCGAGACACAGTTAACGAATAGACGGAGCTACAGAGTGAAACTCACCGTGAAAACACGGAGCTGGACGGGATTCACGGCTGGTGGAAATCCCACTCCACTACGGGTCTTCCGACCCACCCTAGACTAACCTCTCCTCTTCCTTATCCCTGCCAACGGGCTACCCCACTCCCAGGTGGCAGCTGAGAGTACCAGTGAAACCCCGACAGCCGGAGAGAAGGAGAAAGAGAACGTGAGGACTGGACACGGAGGAAAACCCGGATCAGGATCGCTGGAACGGGAGCTACCCTCCGGACCCACTGTAAAAAGTTAAAGAAAAATAAAATACTTACCTTGAACTCACCTTTGTCTCCCCGTCTTCCTTCCTCTCCGAGGAAAGTGTGGCGGGACGCCACATAAGGTATACAGTGCAGTCCGTAAGTATGTGGACATTTTATTGTTTTGGCTCTGTACTCCAGCACATTGGATTTGAAATTAAACAATAACTATGAGGATACATGTGCAGGCTGTCAGCTTTAATGAGGTATCAAACGAGCCTCAAACCATCACTGCCAGATATGCAGTAGATATGGATGAATCACTTTAATGTTATGGTTCTGTTTCTTTGTGTATTGTGTTCTGTTTATTTTCTGTTACTTTATTATTTTCCTTACATGTGTTTATTTGTGTTCATTAGTATTACTGGTTACGTTCCCATTTGACACTCCACTTCAGTTCCCTTGTCTGTCTACGTTTCCATGTTATCCTAAAATCAACTTCCTGTATTCGTGTTTGCACATTTCAGTACATGCGGGTTTTCGGTACTTGCCTGGCCTGCCTTCTCCATCTGTTTTGTTTGCCGTGTCTTTCTGTTTTTTTTTTACTCTTGCTACGTTTATTTTTACTATTTTGGATTTTGATTTTGTACCGTCTCAACTCTGATTACCTGGCTACTGATCTTGGACTGTGAATAAACTACGTTTTTGCCTGCTACCTGTGGTCTGTGTTTGGGTCCTTCTCAGAACATCACATTTAAGGGTTGTTTCTCCTGACTCATTTTCCTATTGAACTCTATGGAAAAATAAGTCAGGAGAAGCAGCCCTTCAAGTGATCCATCCATATCTGGCAGCAGAGTGATGGTTTGAGGCTCGTTTGATACCTCAGACCCTTGATGATGTATTCCAAACTGTTCCAGCATAACTTGCAGCTAAATCTAGTCCCACCCCCAAGTTCCCATACAGATCCATTCAAATGCATTATTACTTTATTCTATATATAAATGCAGGGGTGCCAATAATTGTGGCACACGTGGTTTTGATACAAATAATTATTTCTTGATGAGGGTGAATTTTTTAATAACCTTTTTAACTCATCTTTACTAGAGGTGCCAATAACAGTGGAGGGCACTGTATATGTAAAAGATAATTGACAAATCACTGCTTTTATGTGCATTTTACATACTGTCCCAACTTTTTTGGAATTGGGGTTTGTATATCAACTATAACTTACTATAATCATCAACATTTTTGTTGAACCCTTTTCTCAAAGTTTGTAAAGAAACTCTTATCTGCTTTGCACCACCCTGTAGAGGTCAATATCAATGTCCCCTCAGGGATAAGTGTGTGGCTCCTTCAAAATTGGTGTAATAAAGTCCTACACTACAACCACCCAGGCTGCCAATTTGACAGTTTTATGACTGTGGTGACACTAAGGTGTGGTTGTTGGTTGTCCACATGAGTGGAGTTCAATTTCTTTCCCCAGGAATTCCTCAATAATATCAATTCAGTATGTATTTACTAGCTATGTACTGAAGGGCGTAACCTTGGGTTGAACATTGAAGGGGTTGAGATGAACACCCTGGGAGAATTTGTTTTTGCAAAAAGGCTATTAAATGGCTCTTTCCATTGAGTTTTTTAGGGTGAAAGGTATCCAAAAACATACTGATCTAGGCCTATCCCCAGCCTAAAAAAGACTTTTACATTTAAATCTGCATTACTTTTAATAGTTGATAAAACATAGATAGAGCCACCATTCTTCTCTCAGTGCCAAGTATATAATATTTAATGTATGTTAACATTACACTTAACTCCAACCATGGCCCACTACTTCTCATCACTGGGAGTTATGACACCCGCAAGTATGAAACTAAGGTTCTGTTATGGGGAATAACATTTAGGGAAACGACTTACTTTGTAAAATGTAAGATATTCTTTGTTACATTACATTATAGACATTTAGCAGACGCTCTTATCCAGAGCGACGTACATAGTGCATTTCCGAACTAGGAACAAGTGCGTTAAAACAACCCTAAAAAGGTAAATACGTATCTAAGTACTAGGCGCAGTCAGTATGATTGGGTTTTAAAAAAAAAAAAATTTGTGTTTGTTTTTTGGGGGGGGGGGGTAACCACACAATATTGATCACGTTTGTAAGATATTCTGTAATTTTACATACTTTTCCCCATATTTTAATTAGCATGTTGCATCACAGGGTCTTCACAGAATGAAAAGTGGACAAACTGACCATGTTAGCAAGTTACACTGTCTGGCCAAAAAAAAGTTGCCGTTGCACCCGTCATGCATAGTGCCCACTGTACAAGACTCTGGAGGCAGTGTTATGATCTGTGGTTGCTTAAATTGGTCAGGTCTAGGCTCAACAATGTTATGCAGCAATAAAATGAAGTCAGCTTAGTACCTGAATGTACTGAATGACCAGGTTATCCCATCAGCATATTCCAGGAACGACAATGCCAAGATTCATCGGGTTCAAATTGTGAAAGAGTGGTTCAGGGAGCATGAGGAATCATTTTCTGGAGAAGACTTTACGGAGTGGTTTGACTCTCCTGTCGTCAATACAAGATCTCAGCCAAAAATGAATGCAATTCTGGACGGAAATAAATGTTGTGACGTTGCATAAGGTTGTCGAAACAATGCCACAACGAATGCGTGCCATAATCAAAGCTAAAGGCGGTCCAACAAAATATTCTTTGGGCCAGGCAGTGTATTATGGGCTAACATAGTTCATAATAGCAATATAGTGTAGTTTTGTATAGGCTAGCTGGGCAGTTAAGCATTAGTCTAATACTTACAGACTCTTAAAAACAAAACCTTACATATTGCCTCTTATTTTTCTGTAATTTAAGAAGTTAAATATACTCTATAGTTTAAAAATAAAATAGTCTTCGAATCGTATTGCAGTCTATGGCCACACAGCCAGCTTGATTCTAGCCGTTATTAATGCTACCTGTTGACTGAGTACTACTGGCTACTTGACAAAGCAAGCTAACAAACAAAAACAATCACTCGTCATACATTGTTATAGATATTAAAACACCTAGAGTGAAACATGTCTTCATCATTACATTTATTTCAGCCACACATCAAAAGATTAATTTAACACATTACAAAGGCGTACCATTATTCATTTAAACTCTCTCCCTTTCTTCACCAATGATGACGACTGCTGTTGAAACTTTTCTACTTTTTTCTTCACAAATAGACGTCATTGGCACAACTACTGCATGAAAAGAGGAGTTTCTGGAAGATATCCAACCTCTTAAATTTCAGTGAAATTTGCAGTCAGAAACTTCTTGCACACTCCCAGGTCACGTCTATGATCGGGGATTTCTGGACTCAGATATTCCCGATTAGGAGAAGTGGATGGCCATGTCATCCATTCTCTCGTGCTCAAATACAATGGTGTTGTTCATTAGTTATCGTACTAGTCACAAGGATTCAGAATGTAGTAGCTAACTGGTTTTGCTAGAATGGTTACCCATGCAACTTAAAGGATAGTGAAGTGTAAAATATAATGCCTACACTCGCTAAGTACACGTTACCTTACATACATTCTAATTTATGTCCTTGCCCATACAGAATGTTACACGTAAACATTTGTATCTGAAATATTAAAGGAAAACCCAGCACTGAAACAACTTATTTTAGTTGATCAGGGATACATTGAGCCACACCAAAATGATAGCAATTGACTCTAGTCCCAATCTCGACTGTTCAATACAAAGGCGTAGATCTCTCAGTTCTCAGCACAAATCACATTAATCCTTCCCTTTATGGGTTGAACAATACAAGAAAAATATGTGATGCATCACATTACATTACATTACAGTCATTTAGCAGACGCTTTTATCCAAAGCGACGTACAGTAAGTGCATATAGAAAGGTCATCGAAGTAACTACAGAACAGATAAGAAAGCACATTCTTCCCATACAGTATCAGCTATCCCTAGTAACGAACACAATGCAGTTCACAGTGAACTGGGTAAATCAGTAAATCAATCTACTACAATTCTATTCTAAATAGTATAAACTTGAGTACACAGTTCAACAAGAAGACATACCATGAGGTCCTAGATAAGTATTAGTCCAGGTGGAGCCTGAAAAGGTGTGTTTTCAGGCCACGACGGAAAGCAGGCAGGGTTGGTATTGAGCGTAGGGGAATGGGAAGTTCGTTCCACCACTGGGGAGCTAGGGTGGAAAAGCTCCGCAGTCGGGAGGAGCGAGCGCCATTGACACGGAGGGGCGTGCGAAGTGCGAGTGCCCTGCTGTAGATGAGCGAAGTGGTCGAGCAGGAACATAGGTCTGGATCAGGTCCTGCAGGAACGGGGCCTGTCCTGTTAGTGGATCAGGTCTGCACAGGTGACGGGGCCCTGTCCTGTTAGCTCTCCAGTGTGGGCCAGGGTCAAAACTTTGAACCTGATCCTAGCTGCAACTGGCAGCCAGTGGAGTGACCTCAACAGGGGGTGACATGTGAAAATTTTCGGAGGTTAAAAATAAGCCGGGGCAGCTGCGTTCTGGATCAGTTGAAGAGGGGTATGGCGCAGGCTGGTAAGCTTCGGAGGTTAAGCAGGGAGTTGCAGTAGTCCCAGCGTGAGTGACCATAGTCTGGACCAGAAGCTGGGTGGAGTAGGTGGTCAGGTACGGTCGAATCCTCCTGATGTTGTATAGGAGGAACCTGCAGGACCGTGCCGTCGCCCAGATGTGGTCTTTGAAGTCCAATCACTGGGTTCCATGCTTCTCTGAGACTGATTTTGTCATAATTTGGTAATGCCCTTATATCAGAAGAGAGATCAAGTTTTTTTTTTAATATTAAAATAGAGATCAAGTTTTACAGACGATACTGGAGAAATATATCATCAGCCATGTACATTTTGGTAAACGTTCCAAGAAAAAAATTCAACTGACGCTCGCAATTTATCACATAAAGGGTTGAAGCAAAGGCAGGTAACTAAATACAATAAGAACAAAACCAACCCAGTATAAGGTCTACCTATATTAGCTGTAAATTTAAATCGCAAATTTTTAAAATGTCGTGTATTCTTTTAAAGAAGAGATGGAAAGTTAAATTAAGGGTGCCCAGGCACTCCTAGCCTATTGACATGACATTTGACCTATAGTGTGTATAGTGTTGTGAACATATTCTGACACATTCTGCTTTTATAAATGGTACTGTGTCATATGTGGCTTCAGAAAAGAATGTTCACTACGCAGGAGGTCAGTAGGGTAGGGTCATCAAACGAAAATGTGTCTTGTTACTGCTGACTCTCGGTCATAGTAGGTCAAGACTCAAACTCAACTGGTGTGGGCTTAAACTGCCTTGCCTATAGAGCTCAGCCAGCACTTGCAGTATTATAGACTATAAGCAACTCAGAAAGACCAACTCCTGGCATTTAATCAAAAAAATAAAGAACATAATTTTAAGACATATAACAGGTTGCTTAAATTTGGGTGTTTTGTTTTTTTTAAAACAAACTGAAGCAGCTGTCTCTATGAAGCATAATTAGTTGTTAATTGAACAACAAATGCGTTGTATGCAATGAAGATGAATACCCATTTGAGGTACTACTTTATTTAAGATGAATATATTTATATAGATGAAGAGAAATAGGTTGATGAAATGCCCTTACTACTAGACAAATACCTGCCAACATATATTTATTTCACAAAGATCACAAACTTAGATCAGCATTCAATTGACAACTCAATTAAAAATAGTTCAGTCAAAATAAACTAATTAAGAGTTAATTGAGGATAAACTATGGAGTGCCGTATAGGCCAAAATACATAATTGCCTCGCACATAGACGTACAATGACTCTCACATTCATTAATAAAGCTTGCACACGCACTGTATATCTTCTCATATACACAAACAGAGCTCACATATACACTAGTGAAGCTCTCACACGCATTGAAAAAGCGGGCACTTCATCTCTACATGCTTGCACATGCACCGTAAATCTTCTCATATACACACAAAGAGCTCACATATTCACTAGTGAAGCTCTCACTGACACATGGCACGCTATTTACATGCTCACACACACATTATTTACATGCTCACACATGCTCAAAAAACCCTCCTGCATTAACTAGTGGGCCGCTCACATAAACACACAATGTCATGGTTTCTCAGCCTGCTCTTCTCTCATTGTCCACTTCCCTGGGGAGCGCTCATGTTGCGTCTCTTCTCTTTGTTTTCCTTGTCCGTTTCGTGTTTTGGGTTTTCAGCTCAGTGTTTTCACCTGTTCCGTGTTTCCTGTCATTATTTAAACCTCGCGTCACCGTTGTTAGACGCTTCCATATTGCCAATCTTTTGACAAGGAAAGCCGGTATTTTCGGACATTAAGCGTCGACCGTATCGCCTCAACTTGTTGTGGCTCCACGGGACAAGGGTGCATGTGTTCAAGAGTTTGCTAGAAACTTAGTTTAGGCTAGTCATTTCTATCCTGTCTCTTTATTTCACCCCTGTCTTCTGTCTTTGACAGATTGTCTTCGCCGTCTCTATTACCTCTTGTTTTTGTGTTTCGGCTCCCTCGTTGTGAGCTATAGGGTTTTTCTTTGTTGTTTTGCCTTAATATCTAGTTAAGAGTTTTCCGCCCTCTTCGGGTCGCTTTGAGTTGTAGCGGTCTCTCTCCTGGTGTGGAGAGTTATTATTTATTTGTATTATCGTTATTCCCTGTTTGCGGGGTTTCACTCCCGCTCTGTGGTGTTCAGTCGAGCACTCTTTGAACCCCTACTGTTGCGTCTGGTCCTTCGTTCCCACGCTACCCCTGACAGAATATGGAAGCCAGTAGGGAGGTACCAGCGACAGTCGCTAATCTAGGGCAAATCCTCACAGCGCAGGAGGCGGTTATCTCCGGTCATGAGGAGGGCATTAGGGCTCTTCAAGCCTCCGTCCAAGCCCTACACACTCAGCAGGCGCAGTTCGGCAACCAGCTGCGTTATCAGGGAGACGGGCTGCGTGAATTAGCGGACAGCATTCGCACGTTAACGCTGACGATTACGCCCCCCCAGGTTACTTTACCTTCAATCCCGGTAGCACAAGCACCAAGTTCGGCGGTACTGATTCCTCCTGATCAAGCAGTGATTCCCGTCCCACGCGAGCTCAAGGAGCCTAAATTACAGCTCCCACTTCGCTATGGAGGGGAGACCGGGAGGTGTAGGGGGTTTTTGACGCAGTGTTTAATTTTTTTCAAATCGCAACCTTCTCGGTTTTCCACCCAGGAGGCTCGAGTGTCTTTTATTCTCTCTCTTTTAACAGGTACGGCCCTCGCTTGGGCGGACCCCTTAATCAGAGCAGACTCTCCCGTGATGAACACTATGGAGAGGTTGGTAGAAGAGATGGCGTCGGTTTTCGACCATGACGTCTCCGGTCAGGAGGCGGCTATGCGACTGACTTATCTTCGTCAGGGCTCCGACACGGTAGCGTCATTTTCTATTGCCTTTCGAGCACTCGCAGGGGAGACTGGGTGGCCTGACGGACCGCTTAGCGCTCTATTTATTAAAGCACTTTCTGATCCAGTTCGAGATGCCCTTTCTGCACTCGAACCGCCCGCTTCGTTCGGTGCGTTAGTGTCTACGGCTATCAGAATTGACAATCGGATTAGAGAGAGAGAGAGAGAGAGAGTCGCTGGGTCACGCAGTGGTCGGTCCTCTATTTGTGTGCCCCGTTCGGTGGTTGTTCCGGTTTCCTAATTTTCTGAGGAGCCCATGCAGGTAGATGGGACGGCAGTACGGGATTCCAGGTCCACCAGGTCGAGAGAGGCGTGGTGTCGTTATTGTAAACGCGCTGGGCATTACAGAGATCAATGTCCTAAGCTAGTGGGAAAAGAGGAGTCTCGCTAAGGGAATCGAGGCCCTTAGTGAGACATGATCAAACTTCTCCTCGAACTCTATTATCTGTGCAGCTGAGTTGGAATAAGCATTCCACCAGCTGTATCGCTTTTATTGATTCCGGATCAGTTGAGTCCCTTATGGACATTAAGTGGGCTAGGGAGCAGGGGATTCCCTCAGTTTCTCTTTCCGTTCCACGGTTAGTAACTGCTCTTGACGGTCGCCCTTTGGGTACGGGCTCTATCCGGCGGGTTACCAACTCCTTAAAACTGTCTGTTTCGTTACAGGATCATACGGAGCGTATTAAATTTTTTTTAGTGGATTCTCCCACATACCCACTTGTTCTGGGTCACTCATGGTTGGTTCAGCACAAGCCCAATATTAACTGGGGAGCGGAGGATTCGGTTATTCTCCGTTGGGGAGTTCAGTGCAGACACCACTGTTCTATAAATAAATCACTTAGATCTGGCGGCTCGCGCCGCTCTCTTCCCGATCTCAGTTCTGACAGCGAACAGGAGGAGGAGAGTGTTCTCCGTGGGGCTCACGGGGCAGTAGCGTCATCTCGCGACACCAGGGGGAGTCTTTCTTGGGATCCGTTCGCTGACGGGTTTAGTATGTGGGAGGAGGAGAGCTCTCCTTCTGAGATCGATTGGGACATCCCCCGCGATTCGGAGTCAGATTTGGAGAGTGTTCAGGTGGGCGGAGCTATTCCGTTTTCATTTCCAGCTAATGTTCCTCAGCAGTACACTGATCTTGCGGAGGTTTTTAGTAAGCAGCGCGCCACTTCTCTTCCTCCTCAAAGGCCGTATGACTGCGCTATCGAGCTATACCCTGGCTCGATTCCCCCCAGGGGAGCGCTGTATTCCTTATCGGCTCCTGAGAGTGCCGCTATGAAAAATTACATAGAGGAATCTCTCGCCAACGGTTTCATCAGACCCTCCACATCGCCGGCGGGGTCCGGTTTTTTCTTTGTTAAGAAGAAGGACGGTAGTCTTAGGCCATGCATTGACTACAGGGGACTTTAATGCTATAACTATTAAGAATCGTTATCCTCTCCCTCTTATGAATTTGGCCTTTGAACGCCTCCAGGGGGCGTCTATTTTCACTAAACTGGATTTACGCAGCGCTTACAACCTCGTTCGCATTCGTGAGGGAGACCAGTGGAAAACTGCGTTTAATACCCACTCGGGACACTATGAGTACCAGGTGATGCCGTTCGGGCTCACTAGCGCCCCCTCAGTTTTCCAGGCGTTAGTGAACGATGTGCTAAGGGAGATGCTTGAGAAATCGGTTTTTGTTTATATTGATGACATTTTAATTTTTTCTCCCGATCTTTCCACTCACATTCGCCATGTCAGGCAAGTTCTTAACGCTCTGCTCAAGGCTCAGCTTTTTGTAAAGGCAGAGAAGTGTGTCTTTCACACCAAATCAGTTTCTTTTCTGGGATTCATTGTGGCAGATGGCAAGGTTCAGATGGATCCAGAGAAAGTCTCGGCCGTTAAGAATTGGCCCACGCCATCTTCTCTTAAACAGGTTCAACGTTTTTTAGGCTTCGCTAATTTCTACAGGAGGTTTATTCGTAATTTTAGCGCGGTAGTCGCTCCTATTACTGCGCTTACAAAAAAAACGTCTTCCTCCCGGTTCCTATGGAACTCGAGGGCCGAAGCGGCGTTTTCTGAGCTCAAAAAACGTTTTACGTCCGAACCCATTCTTGTCACGCCTAACCCTTCCCTTCCTTTTGTAGTAGAGGTAGATGCATCTGAGTTAGGAGTGGGGGCCATTCTCTCCCAGCTATCCCCTATTGACCACAAAATGCATCCATGTGCTTATTTTTCTCGCGCATTAACACCTGCCGAGAGAAATTATGATGTGGGGGACCGGGAGCTCTTGGCGGTTAAAATGACTCTGGAGGAGTGGTGTCACTGGCTTGAAGGGGCGGAGCATCCGTTCACGGTGTGGACGGATCATAAAAACCTGGAGTACGTGCAGCTAGCCAAGAGGCTTAATTCTCGCCAAGCCCGGTGGGCGTTATTCTTCTTGCGCTTCAATTTCCTGCTCACGTATCGCCCCGGCTCCAAGAACGTGAAGCCAGATGCCCTTTCTCGCGTCTTTGATCATTCGGACAGGGCTCCTGCCCCCGAATTTATCATTCCCACCGACCAAATTGTGGCTCCAGTTATTTGGGCCATTGAAGCTGCAGTACAGAGGGCGTTGCGCTCTGACCCAGGGCCTGGGGGGGGCCCACCTCACTGTATGTTCGTTCCGCTGAGGCTTAGGCCCCGTGTATTACGATGGGGTCACACTTCTCAATTAGTGGCTCATCCGGGCGTTCACCGCACTAAGGACTTTCTTTCTCGGCGGTTTTGGTGGCCCAGTTTGGAAAGGGATGTTCGGAGTTTTGTTGCGGCTTGTCCGGTGTGTGCCCGCAGTAAGGGTTCAAGTCTCCCACCCTCTGGGCTTTTGCGCCCTCTTCCCATTCCCAGCCGTCCTTGGAGTCACATCGCCCTCGACTTCGTCACCGGTTTGCCAATGTCACTGGGCAGATCGGTGATCTTAGTCGTGGTGGATCGCTTCTCCAAGGCGGCCCATTTTATTGCGTTGTCGAAACTACCTTCAGCTTCTGAAACTGCGCAACTTATGATAGACCACGTTTTTCGGCTACACGGGTTGCCGTTGGATGTGGTTTCTGATCGCGGGCCTCAGTTCACGGCCAAGTTCTGGCGCGCATTCTGTTCTCTGCTTGGTGCCTCGGTCAGTTTGTCGTCTGGCTTCCATCCTGAGACGAATGGACAGACCGAGCGCACTAACCAGACGCTGGAGAACACTCTGCGTTGCCTGGCTGCCTCTAATCCCACTTCCTGGAGTGCACACCTGGCCTGGGCTGAGTATGCCCATAATACGTTGCGCAACACGTCTACAGGGCTCTCGCCCTTCGAGGCTCAACTGGGGTATCAGCCCCCACTATTCCCTGAGCTGGAGAGGAATGTAGAGGTTCCCTCCGTGGCATCCTTTATTCGGAGGTGTCGCTCTGTCTGGAAGCGGGTGCGTACTGCGCTTCAGCGCGCTGCTGCTAGACACAAGGTGGCAGCTGACAGACGACGCCGTCCAGCCCCCTCATTCAGGGTAGGGCAACGCGTGTGGCTCGCTACGTGTGATCTGCCGTTAAGGGTGGAGTCTCGCAAACTCGCGCCCCGGTTTATTGGGCCTTTTAAAATTATACGGCGCATTAATCCGGTTACGGTGAGATTACAGCTCCCCCGTGCTATGCGTATCCATCCCACTTTTCATGTCTCCCGGCTTAAGCCAGTCCTTATTAGCCCACTGGCCTCCGCAGAGAAGCCACCGCCGCCTCCTCGGATGATGGAGGGAGGTCCAGTGTACACTGTCCACCGTATTTTAGCCGAGAGACGGGTTGGGAGAGGTTTCCAATTTTTAGTAGATTGGGAGGGTTATGGCCCGGAGGAGCGTTGTTGGGTTCCCTCCAGAAATATTCTGGACCCACAACTTATCAGGGATTTCCGGGGTCGCAGGCTTGAGGGATTGTCTGGGGTCGTCCCTTAGTGGGGGGGTCCTGTCATGGTTTCTCAGCCTGCTCTTCTCTCATTGTCCACTTCCCTGGGGAGCGCTCATGTTGCGTCTCTTCTCTTTGTTTTCCTTGTCCGTTTCGTGTTTTGGGTTTTCAGCTCAGTGTTTTCACCTGTTCCGTGTTTCCTGTCATTATTTAAACCTCGCGTCACCGTTGTTAGACGCTTCCATATTGCCAATCTTTTGACAAGGAAAGCCGGTATTTTCGGACATTAAGCGTCGACCGTATCACATCAACTTGTTGTGGCTCCACGGGACAAGGGTGCATGTGTTCAAGAGTTTGCTAGAAACTTAGTTTTGGCTAGTCATTTCTATCCTGTCTCTTTATTTCACCCCTGTCTTCTGTCTTTGACAGATTGTCTTCGCCGTCTCTATTACCTCTTGTTTTTGTGTTTCGGCTCCCTCGTTGTGAGCTATAGGGTTTTTCTTTGTTGTTTTGCCTTAATATCTAGTTAAGAGTTTTCCGCCCTCTTCGGGACGCTTTGAGTTGTAGCGGTCTCTCTCCTGGTGTGGAGAGTTATTATTTATTTGTATTATCGTTATTCCCTGTTTGCGGGGTTTCACTCCCGCTCTGTGGTGTTCAGTCGAGCACTCTTTGAACCCCTACTGTTGCGTCTGGTCCTTCGTTCCCACGCTTCCCCTGACACACAAAGTGTTTTTTCCTCCTGTGTTAAAAGTGTTACACCTCAGTGGGATTAAATTAGTGAAATAATATATCCAACTAGCTATCATACTGTCGGCAAGCTAGTTACAAATAAAATATGAAATACAATGTTACTTTATTTATTTTCCTGTACATAGTTTCAGTTTGGTTGAGAACAAATTCACAATTTATAACACATGCTTTAACAGACACTGTACTGTGTGATACCGACACTTAGATTATGCATACAACATGGGACCATGATTCTTATTTAAATTTTTATACATATGCATACGCTGTTGTGCACATAACCTATAACAAAGTGCTATTTGATGTTTGATCAAAAGTTTTTTTTTTTGTTTTTGTATCAGACATGAGGTTATGGGGTGTTCTGATCTTTTTCCATTAGGCAAAGGAGACACCGTAGAGGGACACAGACATGAGGGACTTGATGAAAAAGAGGGCAGGATTTTGAGTAGTGACAGATCATCTTCACTCATCGCTGAACCTGAAACTGAGCTTGAACTAGAAAAATACTAGAAGTTTTCTGAGAGCAGATAATAAAATTTCCAATATATTCTTTCAAACACACTTTTTCAAGACCATGTAATGTAGTAAATGTGGCATATACAATTTTTTCCCCCCTCTCCTCATATTACTCAATAGTGTATTAAGGTGGATATGGCTTCATTGTTGGATCATTTCATTCACTTTTCCCATTAGGCTCTTTTTGCAAGGAAATAAACTTGCATTCTTGTCTGTGTGTACCCGTGAGAATCAATTATACCATCAGGCTCAGATGCACAGTCAGGTGAAGATAGGCTATAACAAATAATTTGATCATATCCTCCCATAGGATCCCCCCCCCCTCTCAAATTTCCTATTGAATATGACATTATGAAAGCTCAAGCTCACTACGGGGCCAGTGGAAATGTCATCAGTTGATGTAGATGTAGAAGTGAAAATTGGAATTTGTTTATTAGCAGCTGTTTATTTAAATACTATATCCCCAACTGAGCATTGTATTGTAATATATTAGTTGATTCACCACAAATAATTCTCATTAAAATGAAACCCTGGCTGATCTTTTCTATGGAAAAAAAATAATCTCTCATCCATTCCCTCTTGCTCAAACACAATGTTGCTGTTTACTGGTTATTGTACTAGTTGCAAGGTTTCAGCATGTAGTAGATAACTGGTTTTGCTAGAATGGTTACCTGAGTTGCATTTCAGTTGCGCTGTGTTGCACCCGATGCAATTCGATGAAAAGTTGCATGTAGCCTAGTTGAAACGTGCTGCATTCAAGACAACTGGGAACTCCAACTTCCAACATCACTGTGTTCAGGCCTAAATGCAGCAGCATAGGCCTACGTTTTGGTTTTTTTTTCTGAAATAAATAATGTAGCTCTCATGTAGCTAGATAACATTAGGTAGGATGGAAAATGAGTGGATAGAGTGAAGCCGGCGAAGTAACGTTAGGTAGTAGTAACGTTAGGCTAGTTGCCTATTGAAATGTCAGATGCCTTGTTATTTCATTTTTCAATTTCACACAGCTATTGCTATAATGAATATGAAACATTCATGATACTAAAACATATCCCATAATTGTTATGCATTAAAATGCAAACAACCACTTTCCCTTTCTTATTACGAACTACAAGTGCCGCCATTTTTTTTGCAGTCACCTGCCGCTCAGGTCGGATAAATCGGAGCTCTGAAATGATGCCAAATTTCCAAGTTACTTACTACTGTGTGCAAATGATCTTGGAAGTCTGAATATTTCCGATTTCCGAGAAGAAAAAACAATACTACATTCAAGTCAAGTAGTTTTTTTCCGAAGTCGGAAATATTCTGACTTCAAAGATCATTTCAACCAGAGATTGTATAGTAAAGAGATGAGAGATGAAACCACATGAGTATCAGGTTTCACCTCCAGGGGGCGACTATGAGCACTAAAACTGGGCTAAACAGAGGAGAATGAATGGGGGTCAATGGAAGTTTTTTTCCAGAAACCCAAATCTATAAGAGATAATAATAATAAGTTTGAGAAAATTTGCAAACATCAGATAAGAAAATATGCATTTCTACGCACTTAGATTAATTAAATCTTGAACCGTATATATAACTTTTTTTCTCTGGTTATGCAAATTGGTCATGAATATTCATGGCCGCTTTGGACGTGAGACTCAAAAGCAAGATGGACGCCACAGCCCGTCAAAATCGTTCGCTAATAAAAGCACAAGAATGACAAATATGTGGGCGAAGAAAGTAGCGGAGAGCCGGGACGAAAAACACACATTTTATATTCATCCGGTTTACTTGAAAGTCAATAGAGATAGAGAGGCCATATTTTCTGACAACTTGTCTGTGTCCCTCAGCAATAGCAACTGGAATTTTGTTACCAGCATGAACGAGTCGGATATAAATTGGCCGCAAACAGGATGAGTGAAATGTATCTTTCGTATCTGCCGTGCGGGACGAAAAATACACTGAATCGGGACGAAAAAAATCACATGACGAAAAGTGCTTTCTCATTCCTTTCAACAAACGTAATGTCAGCCAAAATGCCATGTTAGTGATGAGTCAATAAATAATGCTATGAGTTTAAAATCCATGAAAATCAACTATGCGTCAAGAGCATAATGTTGCATAATTAATAGAATTTTGTCTCGCAACGTTAAACAGTCTGAAATGGATGAGTTAATAGCCACTCGCCTTTATTAATAGCTAGATATCATTTATTGTTGCTTATACCATGCCATTGTTGAAGAGCCTACTTGGTTCTGATGGGGTCAATACGCATTCCAAGGTCTGCATTAATTTTGACCATGACCTTTTAACAGAGTGTCTTTCATCCCGCTCGTGTCTCGCCTGCATTCAACTTGGCTAGCAGCTAAGTCTGACAAGCATGACACTCGAAACCTATGCTGTTCTTTAGTCAACAGTTGTGTTAAGAAATTAATGCATGTTTGGAAAATTCAAAACATAAACACGCTTATACAACCCGAAACACGGTTTCAATATTTTATTTACACTTTACTATTTAACTTTGTTCTAGCACTTCGCCAAAACGGGATGCACGTCATTGAGGAATCTCTAGCCAATGGCTTCATCAGACCCTCCACATCGCCAGCAGGGTCCGGATTCTTCTTTGTTAAGAAGAAATACGGTAGTCTTAGGCCATGTATTGACTACAGGGGACTTAATGCTATCACAATCAAAAATCGTTATCCTTTCCCTCTGATGAATTCGGCATTTGAACGCCTCCAGGGGGCGTCTATTTTTACCAAACTCGATTTACGCAGCGCTTACAACCTCGTTCGCATTCGTGAGGGAGATCAATGGAAGACGGCTTTTAACACCCACTCGGGACACTACGAGTACCAGGTGATGCCGTTCGGGCTCACTAGCGCCCCCTAAGTTTTTCAGGCGTTAGTGAACGATGTGCTTAGGGAAATGCTTGAGAAATTGTTTTTTCTTTATGTTGATAAATATCCTTGTCAAAAGATTGGCAATATGGAAGCATCAAACAAAGGTGACGTGAGGTTTAAATGATGACAGGAAATACGGAACAGGTGAACATATTGAGTAGAAAACCCAAACACACGAAACGGACAAAGAAAACAAAGAGAAGAGACGCAACATGAGCGCTCCCCAGGGAAGTGGCCAACAAGAGAAGAGCAGGCTGAGAAACCATGACACTATCATGCAGAAAAAAGTGTTGAAACATGTAGTTTTGAGTGCATTTGAAATGCTTTGTGTAATAGTAAAGTTGCATAAGCCTACACAACTTGCAACTTACTAATGCAACCAAGTTGCATGAAAAGGTTGTATGTGTAACCCTGGCCTAAAAGATAATGAAGTGAGAAATATAATTCAGACAGCTAACTACATGTTAGAATAGAATAGAATAGAATAACTTTTATTTTCCTGTTAAGGAACTTCAGTTGTAGGCCCAGCAACAACTAAAAAAGACATAGACAGTGGGGCAAACACAACACACAAACAAACTTATAAAATAAAGACATTCAATAGAATCATTGCATTGATCAAACTAATTAAGTGAATTAAAGTAAAGTAAAGTAATACATAATTAAAATACAACCCCCGCTGTTCCGAGATGTCGAGTGGCATTAAGCAGTCCAACACACAAACTCCGCCTTCACGACTCTCCTCCATACACGCAGCCTCGCGGTCTCTGTACACCGTCGAAACTGAGCACCGAACTGCGTCAGCCTTCCCAGTTGCCGCCTCACTCCTCCCCGCCATTATCCTCCTCTTCTCTTCCGTGGTGGCCTTTGAACATTACCTGCAGTCCTCGATCAGTCCAACGGACATTCCCAAGCATATGTTGCGAATGCGTCTCCATGGTGACGACCACAAACAAAATTATATCGAAAAACGAACTAAATTATCAAAACGAGCAGCAGGAGTGCCCTGAAAAATATCCAGCCCTCTTCCCCGTCCCACCACAGACACACAGCACATGGAAAAACAAAAGACAAAACCCCGACACAACAAAATACATTCAAACACGAACACGAGAGACAGCTGGACTACATGTTGCCATTACAGCGCCACGTGAAGTCTTTACCTTACATACCTTTTAATTTATGATCCTGCAGTATATGTTCCATTTAAGTACATTTGTATCTAAAACATTAAATAATCCTGACCTAACAAGATATTCTTCATTTTCTTTTAAACCCTTAAAAGCCTGCATTTCTGTGAAACATAATTAAACATCACAGTGTAGGTGACAATGCATAGTGCTGAAATGCAAAGTGACTCACTTCATTGTTATTACAGTAGCTGACCATTACTGATAAAAAGCTTTTGTCATGATAAAATACAATCAGGGTGAAACAAAAAACAATAGACACTGTAGTCTAAAAACTAATAATTCCTGATTTTATAGACCAGGCGTTGAGTTGAGATGGGACCAGATTCAGAAGCTGAGATAGAGGCAAGCTTATTCCCTTCAGGCAAGAAGGATTTAACTAAAATAAACTCCAAACGTTTTGAAGAAAGCATATTGTTTTCTTTATTTATCTATCTTTTGGAAAGCTGACTATATGGGAGGTCAACTTTACTTCAGGTAAATATAAAATAATTGAATTTGTGATAGAGAAACAAATTTCTAACATAAAATTTCAGCAAAAAAATAAGATTAAGATAAACATGCCTAGCTGTGAGAGGCACACCACAACCATACAGGTCTCAATCAGGCCAGTTTAACTAAAATGTTGATTTCTCCAAAGGTTTTCACAAAAATGTAAGAGTTACATACAGTGCTGTAGTGCTATTTTTAGAAATGAGGGAGCACCGCTGCCCCCCCAGCCACGGAAATCAGAAGTAGCTTCAGATTTATTGTGCAATATGATTTAACTTCAATAAAGCTGCAGTAGGCAAGTTTGAAAATATACTAACCCTAACCCTAAAGGCCGTGACACACTGGGGACGTAACGAATAAGCGAGGCGAAAATGCGAATAATTCGTCTGCGAATATTTCGCGAAAAAACCTGACACACCAGCAACGATGCGAAAAAACGAAAAGTTCGCGTTCTTTTTCGCTTTTTTAAATCCGTGCGAATAAAAATGGATCACTCTTCGTCAAGCGATGACGACCTGGTTATCCGTTCGGTCCATCACGGAACGAAAGTATATATTTTTCCCTCTACCAGAACGTTAAAAACAGCATGCTTAAATTACATTGGCAAAATATTGAACCGGGCTTATTATGTGTCCGTTTTTACTTATGTAAAGTTTGTTTTGTCTACAACATGCTCTCCTTCTCTTCCCTCCTTTTACGGACATACGTGTTCCACTGCCTCTTGATCTCTTCCACTAATATAAAGGGTTAACCACAACATAACAATACATTACGTCATTTCAGCAAACATATTTAAAATACATTTGTCGTAGTCTTCTATACAGTGTATCAACTCATGAAGTCTGAAGAGTTTTCTCCAAAACGATCGCTACAGGCAGACCTCGTCTGTTTTCCTCGTCATTTATATAACTTGGCTATCAGTAATCAGGAAATCCACACAGCAGTCGGAATAAGATTTTTGTGGAACTTTATTTGACACGCACACAGACAAGTGTTCGCTAGCTTTCATCCTGTTTTCACCAAGGCAAACAACCCAGCCGGTGACAGCGTAGCCTACATGAACTCGCCTAAAGTAAAACAATAAATAGCTATGTTTGTGTGTAATCGCCACTGGCTTGTTATCTTCTTTACATGAACTGCTATCAACGTTAACGTTAGACCTAAAGGTTAGCTGGAGACAACTTTAAAGCCAATGCTAATAACCTGAGGGAGCTGATCAGATAGCAAGTTGTGCGTATTGCAACCATTTAGCTATAAACCCACCATCTTCATAGCCTATTTGCTCGGCTATGGTTTTCCACAAATTGTCCTTCAAATCGTTGTCTTTGTAACTACGATGTCTCTTGTCGAAAAGGACGCTATTCTGTGACACATATAAAATCACTTGGTCCGCGATATTTGATGTTGAAGTTTGTTGTGGTAGTGCGGTGACGTCAGTCATGGAAACTTGTTATGATTGGATAGATAAAAAGTTTCGCAAACGAAAACTCGCAAAAAACGAACTTGAAGCGAATAAATTAAATGCCGCTTTTTCGCAAAGGACATTTCGCGTTGGATGTGCAAGATTTTATGAAAATACAGGAGTTCGTTTTTATTTTTCAACGTGCGATTTATTCGTGCGATTAAATCGCGGGCGGTGTGTCACGGCCTTTAGACTCCCCCTTTTTGCACTCCTATCTCTCAACTAAGCCCCGCCCACCAAATTATGCTCCAGTGCACAAACAGGTTTTTTTGCTTGCAGATAGTTTCCCTAATTGATAGCTACATAGCTAGCCCTGATTGGTTGGTTTTTGGAAGACCGGCTTGAGATTTTCTTTTTGTTGATGTTTTGACAGCCTAGTACAGTGCCCAGGACACTCACAGAAACCAGATTTGATTTATCTTTTTTTTGCTGCTGGAATGTAGCAAATCTAGAATGAGCAAATTTAGTAATTTCGCCAAATTTATATAGAAAAAAATCTTGCCTACTGCACCTTTAATTTATACATCTGACATTTCAAATGTTAACTCTAAATACAAAATTGGGGGGAAATACACAAGGAATCAGGACTTCAGCACTGTACGATCATTAAAACTGTACGATCATTAAAACTGTACGATCATTAAAACTGTACAATCATTAAAACTGTACAATCATTAAAACTGTACAATCATTACAACTGTACGATCATTAAACGTGTACGATCATTAAAACTGTACGATCATTAAAACTGTACAATCATTACAACTGTACAATCATTAAAACTGTACAATCATTAAAACTGTACAATCATTACAACTGTACGATCATTAAAACTGTACAATCATTACAACTGTACGATCATTAAAACTGTACAATCATTAAAACTGTACAATCATTAAAACTGTACAATCATTAAAACTGTACAATCATTAAAACTGTACGATCATTAAAACTGTACAATCATTACAACTGTACGATCATTAAAACTGTACAATCATTAAAACTTTCTCTCTGTCACGCAGTAGGCTATGAGGAGTAGCAGCAGCACCAATGTTAGATCCATTTCTTGACTACTATCTGCAACAAATGTGATTGAATGTTTGCCGTCTCGATTAAGAGATTGAGTGTCTTCTCATTGGATAAGCCTAGAAGGCCATGCATAAATTATGAAACTTTTCCAGACCCGTGACGGAACACAGGAAAATACGATAGATTACCGGTAAACGACAAAAAGAATAAAAAAACGCGGAGATAAGGGAAGGAAGGCATGATCCATGACAGTAATGAAGATGTAATCAGTGACATTAGATTAAAACACAAAGATCTGTTTCCGGGGGGGACTAGTAGAGGAGGTGGTAGTGGAGGAAGGGAGGGTGCATTTTTCGAGTAGTTGGAGCAGCTGGCTAACGTTAGCTATGCAATCACTGTAGCTAGCCAACTTATATGGCCAGCCAGCAAGGATGACGTTAAGGAAGTCAAATAACTGTTAAATTAAAAGGGCTTGCCATAAGCTATCGTTAGCTTGCTAGCTAAATGTTAAAACAACTTGCCGTGAGCTATCGTTAGCTTGATAGCTAGCTAACCCAGCATTGCTAAGCAATGGTAATGTACATGGCAGGGAGAGTATGGCGATTGCGTACAGGAGGAGGTGGATTAGCTAAATTGATAAGGTTATACAGGTATGGAGTAATTGATTTCAGATACTTAACCCACAGTTTGGCTGCTTGCTCCGAGACGCTGGGCCTGTAATGTAGCGGCAACATCCTCTGCTGTCTCTCAGCTCACGAAACAGTATTTTTTTTTCGTAGTAGACACATCATAGCTCGCACCAAAATCAATATGTGATGACAAACATGTTGAAGATGAGCGACAAGGCAGTTAATTTATTATGTTACAAACTGCATCCACAAAACAACAGCTTGTTCATGGTAGGCTACTAAGGGATGTTCTCCATCGACTTCCACTCAAAAGCACAGCGTGTCTCCCTGTCCCAAGCATAGACTGTTTAAAGGTCCCAAGACGCCAGGGTGCGTTTTAGACCAATGATTGTTGTCTCCCCCTTCTGGTCCTGCCCCTCCGAGTGAGGGCAGTGAGAACCCTATCTAACCTATCTTTGGCAGTGACCCCAGGACTCAACCTGTCTCTCTGATTGGTCCTGAACAAATGTTAATACCCTGTCCAAACGACACAATATTTTTGTTAAAAATCTGCACATGCACAGGCATTAGATGAAGGAAAGGCACCTATTGGAATAAAACATTTTTGTGGGAAAAACTTTGACCACATTGCTGCCATTGGCTTACATGGTGAAAGACCTATACTATACTGGAGCCAACCGCAGTGGCGCTAATGAGCAATGGCACAATGGCTCCCAGCCCAACCAGGAAGTGAGCTTCAAAACGAAAGCCCAGTCTTGGCCCCTTGGTTTCAAGTTGAAACTTTCAACCATCACAAAGGACAGCGAACTGTGGTATTGCTGGTCTTTGCATTTCTTGCCAAATTCCAATAATTGTTAAATACTAATTATGTCTGCATTGCTTAATAGCCTCTCAGCTAAAAATACTTAAATATTCCATAACTTCAAACTGTGTTCATTCCTGCACACATAGGAACATAAACATTGCCTTGTTTGATAACTTAAACTTGAATTTTAAATGAGTGTTTGTGGAAGGGTTCACCCATTTATATGTGGTTGTGCTCATTTTGGATATGTATTAAAATTCACAAAATTCAAAATTTTTATTGGCAGGCTTGACTTCTGGTAAGTACTGGGGGGATGGGCAGAGCCTGAAAGGCGTTTAAGATCAGTTTGGCAATTTAATTTGAGGTTGACAGTAAGGTTGCACAAGGCCAGTAATGCCACTCTGAATGATTTTTCAGTTTGTCACTTCATAATGAACTATTTTTCGTAGGACAATCATAAAAGATAATAATTTTATCAATAATCTACCATGGAATAGCTGCTTAGTGGTTTTAAGACTGGTCCTGCTTGGCTAAACAAAAATGTTTGTCAAGGATAGTTAACGCATTAAAATTATGTATATGTAATGCATTTGACTTACTGCTACTAAAATAAATTAAGTTACAACAACTATCAAAACATAAAATTATTGTTTCAGCTTTACTTAAAAGATATAATATATAATTATGTACTGAAAGCATACTAAAACCATTTATGGAAACCGATTATCTAAAATTAATCATGTAGCGTTAACCTAACACATTTAAATAACCAGAAACACTGTTATCACAAAATGGCACTTTATTAACCAGGTTGTCCACATCAAAGGAAATACGTTGAAGGGCCTGTAATGTAGCTGCAAAGTGTGAATTTACATAAAAGGTAAAAAAAGGTTTCTCTTAAACAAAAAGCACAACAGATCGGGTTCCATGGTTGAAATAAAGCCATCTTAATCACCAGAATAACACTGCCACTGCCATTACTACACTGTGTAAATGTAAGTGTGACAGTGAGAGTTCAATTTCAAACATATTAAAGTTGCACATACCGAAATAATATGACATTATTGTTGTCATTATTGCATAGGTACTAGCACTTCCATCCAGTGTTTTTCCTCCATGCTCATCCTCTGCCTCATTGGTAATGAGAAAATCACCATAGTTCACAACTGCAGCCTTCTAAAATAACACAGTGGGAGCAAACCAAAACAGTACAAGTACCCCAGGTGTATGTGCACACACACAGACACAGGCCGTGTCCGAAAATGAACCCTACACCCTTTTGAGGGCGCATATTTGAGTCCACTTTGTCAAAAAGCTTTTGAGCGGGTGACTTTTCTTCACAAATGGGGGCACTTAAAATACCAGGATGAACCCCTTATTTCTGGGGGTTTTGTTGAGGGAATTGAAGAGCACACTCAGGGTGCATCCCAATATTTTTCACTCCCCACCTCCCTTCCTCCACTCCACCACGACCACTCTACCCAGAAATATGCAAAACTGCCTGAACGTTTTGAGTACAAGTATTTGCATGTACACTATACAATGTACCTGACATTGTGGTTTGCGTCGAGACATTAATTAATATGTAACCATTAATACGTAATTAAGATGTAATCAGCAACATTAGATTAAAACCCAAAGATCAGTTTCCGGGGCACGGAGTAGAAGAGGTGGTAGTGGAGGAAGGGAGGGTGCATTTTTCAACTATTGGGACGCACCCTCATCTGCAGAACGGTGCACTCATCTGACAATTTTAGTAAGTTACCCGGAAATAAAAGTGTAAAAGGCATAGAGCGTATATGTATATAAGGTTCATATTACAAAATACACTTTGTTATTTTTGTTAATTCTATCTTCATTCATAATCTACACTTTGTAACAATCGTCATATGTTAACTGATTGATATTCTCAATAAAAATAAATATTACAAATCGAATCAAATCAATATTTATTTATATAACGCATTTCACAGCTAGTTGTCACTATGCGCTTCACAGAAAAACTCAGCCTAAATCCCAACAAGAGCAAGCCAGAGGCAACTCACTAGTTTGGAAAGAGTTTTGCTGGATTTTTTTCGCACACTGCTTGCAAAGTGAGGGGACAGGGGTCTGAGTGGACAGGGGACAGGGGACAGTGGACATGGAATGGGTCGTATTCGGTCACGGCCACAGACTCTAGTTGGGTTGCCTCCCTAATTGCCAGGTCACTATTCAAATTAAGCTGGCAAGGTCTGGTCTTTGGATGACTGTAAATACAATACTGACAATTGTAGTGTCGTTTACATACAAATTTAGTACTAGTGAGAACAGATCATTCTAATGTGTATGTCTTAACAGTCCTCACATGAATGTGCAGAATATATAAATATTAATTATAGCTTCACACTGGGTTACCAGTTATGTTGGTAATATGCACATACAGTATACCCTCACACAAATGTATCAAACCTCATACGGTGGCTAAATGCAAAAAGTATAATGAATCAGTCTCATAAAATTTATTATTAAATCATGATTATGAATTTCAATATTAAATATGAAAATGACAATAACCAATAACAGAAGGCGTAAGTTAATTAAGGTGGTAGGCTCAAACATTTATCAAAATAATAATCAGACCAATGACCAGGTTTAAAAATATATGCAACAAAAACAACACGTGACATGTGTGGGAGTGGGGCACAGGGTTGCCAGATCTTGTAACTTTACAACCAAATGACGACTCAAAACTAGCCCAAATTATAGACAATTTTTTACCGAAACCAATGTATTTTTAATATAAATCATAATGTTTTTACTTTTTAAAATAAAAAACATGCTTTGTGACTTTTAATTTTTACCTGTGACTGCACTTTGACAGTGTTCCAATTTAGCTGTAAAACCGCGGACATGGCAACACTGGTGGGGCGTCTTTTGACCTGCTTACGACACTTCCACAGTGCGGTTGGACAATAGTATGGCAGATATTTTTCACTGACTGCTAAACAGTGCACATTAAACAGCACACTTATGCCAGTGCACAGTACGCAGGAGACAGGGCGCAGTAGGCTCTGATTCGGACACAGCCGAGGACTAAAAAAATAAAAAATCTCCCCACACTGCAGCAGTGAATAGCCTAGGGGCACCGTCTAATGAGAGAGCGCATGCTTTGAAAAAAACGTGACATTACCACAAATGTTATACATAATTTCCCGTAAACATCTATGTCTAATTTCTTATGTTGGGTAGCTTAGCCATGTAACGTGTTTTGTTCTGTTATTGTGGGTTTTTTCACCCTTTACTAAATTGGGTTTTCCCGACATTCATCTTTTCTTGTATTTTTTTTTGAGTATGTTGATTTTAACCAATAACTGGACAAGTGTGTCATTACGCAGGAAACGTCAGGTCGTGTGTGAATTTAATTAATAGAGTAACACTCTGAACTCAAAGAAATAGAGTAATTGATAAGAAAACCACTCACGTTAGTTCACCATACTTGATTGTTTAGTGTTGCATTACCTATTTCAAGGGTTTTGAAATAATTCTCTATTCTTATGAGCGTGCTATACTAATGGGGGTTCACAGTGAATTTGAAGCACATGATTTCAATTGAATTACCTCTGGAGGGTACCTCTCTAGGGCGGCAGTGTGGTATAATGGTTAAGGAACTGGGTTTGTAACCGAAAGGTTGCCGGTTCGATTCCCAGGTCGGACACTGCCGTTGTACCCTTGAGCAAGGTACTTCACCTGCATTGCTTCAGTATATATCCAGCTGTATCAATGGATACTATGTATAAATGCAAAAGAAATGCTGTGTAAGTCGCTCTGGATAAGAGCGTCTGCTAAATGCCTATAATGTAATGTAATGGAGGCATATTAACTCTTCCAGATTTGCAAACTGTATACATTTTATAAATACATTTTATGGGATGGCTGTTAAATAGGGCTCATGAGTTATTGCTGTTATTCTACATGACTTTCACAGTACAAACTGAAATCCTGTAACCATTTTTTTGTTTGTTGTTGTTTTAATGTTGTTTTTTCAGTATTCTTTGTATTCTTTTCCGTATTTTTATGGTAAAATGTTTGTAAAGATTATTGAAGTAATGTAGACTAATGGAAATAACTCATTATTTAATGGCCATCCTCTAAAACAACAGGATTTATAATTTATTCCCGATTCATTAAATGGTTTTTTACTGCCAACATTGCTGGCACTGTTTTCTTAAAAGTTATTTTTTTACAGTGCAAAATTATTAGGAAGCGCAAATTAACTACCCGCACAATGGGCCGGTGCTGCACAAGGTTACAATCTCTCTCTCCTTCCTGGCCACAGGATCATTCCAGCATGTGATGCACTCACAAAAATAAATTGTTGGACAGTGGTTGCACGTAATATTAAGTATAAGATTTCCACTGGTTAAGTTGAAGACGTCACATATAGGCTACTTAATAATATCACCACACGTAATTGTATTAAGTAAATCCACTTTCAAAAATGTTATTAAGTAAATCCAACTATGTATTTGTTTACTTCATAATATTGCTTGCAACCACTGTCCAACGGTTATTTTCTAATGGGTGATGGGTATATCCTAGTTGTCGAAATAATAGTTATGATCGATTCATCAAGGCTATGATGCAACATATCAATAAGTTAATTGCATTCCCCACCACCCCAACTACGCTGCACAAAGGTAGGATTTTACGAAGGCAAATGTGGTTATTAAAGGAACTGCCACTGACACGTTGAAAATGCATACACACCACAAACCTTTTTTTTCGTAGAAACCTGGCAATCCAGGGGGCAGGCACAAGAAACAGGTCATTAGAATATCATGCTCTGTACCAGCCACATTTTGAGATAAGCACCCGCGGAGCTAAAGTTAGAATACGGCGTAGATCACCACGCATTAAAGCCGCACAGGAGAGGAACTTTAGCGCATGACGTTACTTGGTCATCTCTGATTCCGGCCCTTTTGTCACCATCTTTCTAGGCTGGAGCCATGGACTGTGCACCACAGAGAGTCTCCATAATCAACAAGAATGAATGTGTCATGGTGTTGTAACCCTTTACTCATCTACCCGGAAATATAGGAACAAATCGAGACGATGGTAACAAAATACCTCTGAGTCATGCAAAGCAAAGGTACGTATAAAGGGTAATTTAATATTTTAAAATATAATTTAATATTATTGAAAGTTTAAAAACACAAGAAATAAGAAAAGTGTCCAAAACATGATGCTGAATGTCTTGTTGGAGTCTCATACCACTGCCTCTCCTCTTCTCCCACAGGCGGACAAATCAAATCAAGCAATGATCCAGTGACAGAGGAAGCCAATCACCTCCACACCACAGTCCAGACTGCACGGGGGAAGCAATTTTTCAACGACTGAATGCACCGGTCATGTCACCAGTCCAACTACAGGATGGATGAGGAAACTTCTCAGTGATACAGGGAACCGGGCGAGACGTGAAAGGCACACTCCACTCACAGGTTTCAGGGGAAACAAGGAAACAAGAAAATGTAACGCGTTCACGAGTACAGAAACGCCAAATAAACTATGACAATGCAAAATGCATTTGCCCCGCAAAATAAAAATAAAACGACAAAAACAAAAGTGAGACTAAACAAAAGCACAAGATGCTCAAAAGCACAGGTGAATTACAAAAGAACAAAAAACGCAGGCAAACATAAATCACTACACAAATCCTCACACCAAATGTCCTTTTTTTTCTCCTTGGCTGGTGCATAGAGAGCGGCCCATAATCCACAGTATCAAAAACCAGGGAGTAATCGATTAAAGTTGCCTGGATATCTGGTTTGTGGTACTTTTCACAGAACAGTGTTGCGACTAAAGGATGTGGATTAATGTAGAGACAGTGGACATGCTCTTCAGAACCCCATCCTTTGAGTCTGTTATGACTGAGGCCTGTTTTTGCACTCCTGCACATCCCAAAGTGAGCGCTCAGTGATTTTATCCACAGCACAGAGAGGAGAGATCTGACGCTTTTCCTGTGGGGAGTCGGGTTTGCTTTTCTGAGTCATGGCACGCACAGCAACATAAACCTTCCACTTCTTAGGAAATTTACCAAATTTCAAACAGGTATTAAAAAACATTGGCTGACACAAGAGTTAGCTTTGTGAAAAACCCACAGAGGGATGCTTTCAAAGTTAGGAAGCGTTTTATCCATTTAGTATCCTGAGAGTAGCCTTTATTTAGCATAGGCAGTACTCCGGATACTGCAGCTAGATGAACAGGAGCCAACACTGAGTGTTGTTTCTCATAGCTGGCACAATGCCACAAACAGGGGCACTGTATAGCACATCCTTCTCTTTCGCCTTTCTTATCTGTGTGATCAGTCATGGCCTTGTCTCCTGTCCTCCAACCATTTTCCATCTAGTTTTACATATGGTCAATAGAGTCACTCCATCTCAAGGGCTCAGTTTAATCCTTGCACTGCCTCTTTACATTTGATGTCATTGTTACCTCTGTAGTGTGAGTCCTTTATATACCTGTTGTTTTTGAAAAGAATAAATGTTTATTAATTACAAAACAGATGTTCTATTTTTATTTATTTAATGATAATACAAGTTTCAACAAGTGTAACAAGCAGGGTGGCAAAATAACACTCACCAAATGCGGGTGATTTTTTTTGCATTGGTAGGTAAATTTAGCAAGCCTAGCAGCCACAGTGGATATGTAAGTATGTTTTATACATATTGTTTTATCAGAGCTGCTAAACTTGTATGCGTTTTCTGTAATGTATCTTAATCCTTATTTGCCGTGATGTTTGTAAAAATTTGTGGTAGCTGGTGAAATTTGGGCATGTACCAGCCACTGTGGCTGGTAAGTCAAAAAGTTAATTTCCCACCCTGTGTAACAAGTGTTATGCGCACACACACACACACACACACACACACACATATAGCAAACTGCTGCTTTTTAAACTTTTTATTAAATTAAAAACCATCGCATTCACAAAATACTTCCAAGCCACATTTACATTTTGTGGAGTTCACGTGAATTTGGGGTGGGTCCATGGGTTGGGCTGCAAACCATGGTCCTACAGCAGCAGGATATATAATGCATTGGGAAGTAACAAGACTGCTATCTGTTTATAATAGTGATTTTCAGTTAGAAACGCAAATATTTCTGAAAATATTGCATTGTTCACTTCCTTCAACCAAAAGTTCATGGAGTTGTATACGTGCATTCTAAGACACAGACCTGGGACATGTTAAAAAGGACATCCTTTTTTTTTTACAAAATAAATGCCATGCTAAAACAGTTTTATACTGTAACTTTAAAGAAGCAAGTCTAGCATCTGTGTAGCGTGTTTGCACACACATATACCAAAGAAGAAAAAAAGTACAATGTTTTGCCACTGATCTGGTTTAGAAATTACATTACAGGCATTTAGCAGACGCTCTTATCCAGAGCGACTTACACAACTTCTTATTACATTTATCCATTCATACAGCTGGATATATACTGAAGCAATTCAGGTTATGTACCTTGCTCAAGGGTACAACGGCAGTGTCCTACCTGGGAATTGAACCTGCAACCTTTCGGTTACAAGTCCAGCTCCTTAACCATTATACTACACTGCCGAGAAACATTGCCTCTCGTTACATTTTTTAAATATTTTATGTCTGCCTTTGTGAAAAAGCCATGTACAAAACTTGATATTATGTACCAAAGCGACTGAAAGCTATTATTGCATTTCCAGGATCCAATAAAGGCAAGAGATTAAATAACATTTAATCTCTGTCATTCCTGAGTGCCCAGAAAAAAAACAAAAAAAAACAGTGCGGCTCTTAATGACAAATTCTAAGAGGTAAAATATACAACCACAGCTACAAGACCAAGGCGAATGCTGATGAAAGTAATCATGTTAATGTAACTAAATGGATAAGAGGCCTATTAGTTAACTATTTCAAACATTATCTCTCAAGAACACCTGGCAACACTTCAATGGAGGCATCTCTTGAAGAGACCTAAATGTCAGTTGCTTTACAAAGGTTTAAGGTGTTGCGTTTATTGTTGTGAAGCACATCACGCATTCCTGTTTAACCGGATACAGCTTTTTACATGTATTTATACGTGGTTTATTTCCTTAGCATACAATATCTCCACCTCTTCTTTTTCACACATGCCATGTGCGACAATAGTGTGAAACGATTGTAGATCGAACATCTGTTGCAACGTAATGAGGGCCTTCTTCGTTTTTGTCACTGATGTATCTGTATATGAGGTAAGAAAGAACCATAAATGGTCTGGAAGAATCAGGATATGCTTTAACAAGCAGGTTACTGCAGCGATCAAGTAATTAATTGACCACTGAATGAATTACACTTTCAGAAGAGGACATAGCGTGACTTATCTATACTCAAAGACACAGCTTAAAATCAATCTTAATGTTACGCAAAGCAATAACCTTGTAATGAATAACTAAAATAAATCTAATTTCGATAAATGATTCATGGGTGATTTAAGCTGATTCTGACCTTTTCTGTGAGGTTCAGTCCATACAATACATCATGTAATCATCTCCATAGAGACAGGCAATGAATACTGAATAAAAATAGAATTGTGAGCTGTATATCCTGCGGCTTATTTATTTCACTAATATATTGTTGTTAAAGTGAATACATCTCTAGATTTAATTACTAATATTTTCCACAACTAAACTCATTTATGACTGCCTAGTCCATTATTTATTTATTAATTTATTGTTTGTCTATTTGGTTTTTGGATGATGAAAATGGCATTACTTCAGTCTGAAGTAATCATATTCAATAAATGTTATCATTGGTGGGAATGGTTCAGTGCACAGCTCTTGCTCTTTTCACTGGGTACGGACATGCAGTTAATTTATCCCTTTTGCCCATACAAAGCTGTAAATCGCCACACCGCTGGATCCTGCGCAGAACCTGCCACGCAGATTGTGCAATGTTCTGAGATTAGAAGTAACCTTGTGAAAACTCTGCTGTTGCACCTGCTTTTGACTCATGTTTTGTCTGATATTCATGCAAATCTTTCTCTGAATGTCTGCTGTCTCCTCATCTCCCTGCCCCCTCCCTCCCTACCGCTCTCTTTCATTCCATCTTTCATTTTGTAATGATTTAGTTCTGTCAGGCAGAGGCAGGGAGCGCATTAGTTACTGCTCTCTGTACGAACGTGTGACCGACGGAAGCTGGCAAAGTGATCTGGAAGTGAATCAATGGAGGCAGCGTTACTTCGAAATATTGGAAAAGGCAGGACTGTTGACAATGAGTCATTAAGGTGCTATCTAGATATGTTTAACTGATATTTAATCTGTTGTTACATTTTTGGGGTGTTAATTACCATGTGAAGCATTGCATGGATATGAAAAAAAAAAACAATAAAATATATTTGCAATTGTTGGTATTTTGATTCAAGTTGTGTGAGGTAGTTGTAATTTCCCTGTATTGGCATCATATACTATTATAATATTGAGGTAATCATGGCAACACCTGGGGAATCGTTGATTTTGCTGTTCATTTATGTTTTCTTTCTTATCCTCTTTTCTGTTTTCATTCCATAAGAATAATGGTTTGATTAGGGTGAACTTGTGACTTCTGGATATATCAATGTTTGTAGCAGACATAAGCACAATTTGGGTAAAATTAGATAAAATCTTTGTTGCCTTGGATGAAAGTTAAGCATTTGTAATTTGCATTGGATGAGCATCAAAAGGCTTTTGGTCATTAGGTAATGCATTATTCCAAACTGTTGAGATATATGCATCCTTGCATTACTCAGTAGGCTAATGAATCATGTAATTAAAACACACAACACTCCACAGGGGAAAGAGAAAATTTACACAGCATATTTTGTGAAAAAGGAAGAATCAATATTCTCCTATGCTGTTTATGCAAAATGAGGCATTGCATATTGTTGGACTAAATTTCAGTGTGATGAATTATTACCATATTTATCTTCAAATCTCTGTAATACTGCATAAATAATTTGAATATTGAGGTAAACCATTATTTATAAGACTTAACATTTAGTATGACATCCATATAATGACTGTTTAATTTTTAAGGTTGGATCCTGTCAATGTCTTTCTTTCCCACTGTTTGTTTGCCAGGCTGTTCATTCATTTATCCATTTTCCTGTAGAACAAGAGATTGTGGAACTGCAGTTAAAGTGGAATCAGTCAATATAATTAAATGAGCACAGATATTCTGGAGAACACTGATTCAAAACAAATTGCATGAATGGTGCAGGTGGCATGAATGGTGGAAATAGGAAACATTGCAGTATGATTGTCACATGCTGCATGACCCCTTTGGGAGGGACTAAATACACAGATGCAGGGAGATGCTGCCAGTTTGGAACAGTTTTATGAGGAGGCAATAAGAAATTAAACAAAAACTTCATCATTCACCCTTGCAGGATCCTGACTAAAAATAATGAACTAAACAACAAGGTAAAATAAAACAAATGCTTTTAAGCAGGTTAAACTGGTGATCTCTCTCTCTCTCTCTCTCTCTCTCTCTCTCTCTCTCTCTCTCTCTCTCTCTCTCTCTCTCTCTCTCTCTCCCTCCCTTCCTCCCCCCTTCCCCCCTCTCCCTTTCGGAAAACCTTGAATTGATTAGATAATGCTCAGGTGCATGTGTCCACTTAACCTTAACCAACAGACACTTCCTCAGATTCCTCAATTCCTCTCCCAGACTGACTTGCCAGAATGAAATGGAAAATATTTGAAAAACCACAGTATAAGACCAACCCACAGTAAACATAACTAGCCCTTACATGTGTCTTGTGAATAAAATACTGTGTATAAACTGTAGGAGTTATGTTAAACACATACACATTTTATGCTGATTTAGACTATTTTGAGTCGTAACATTCTCAGCAAGTCCTGAACCTCAGGATATTATGCTCTCTTAATGAGGTAGGTCTTATAGTGGTGCATAAGACTGGGATAAAATGGTTTGCTGTGCTCTGAAAATGCAGCATTGAACTCATTACTGCCATGGTCAGTAGTGTTGCGAGGTCTATGGTTTCCTGCCCAATTGGGCAACTTTGAAGATGAAATTGTGGTTGAAAAAGTCTGGGTTAGTTTTAAAATGTACCACAGTCAGGCTTAGTGTATAGCTGAATAGGTTATACACTGCACCAGAAGCTGTTCCACGTGCAAGGGTAATGCGACCACGAGAGTCGACAAATCCTCGCCCAAGTCGTCAATTTTGACTGGACACTTGTTTTTCACCTTAGTGTGCGGGTTTTGAGAGACCATTGGACTTGAAATCTTTCACTGACCTGGAAACACTGGTAGTCAGTTCAGGCATGTGACTGAAAAAAAATATTAATTTGAATATATATTGAGCAGTATATTTGTTTTGCTGTTTTTGTTTCCGAAGAAGATTGCTCCATTGACTTTATTTTCTTGACCTTCTTGTTTACAATTAATTGTTGACACTTTAATTGATTTATAAATACACAAATGCAGAGATAAGCTATTTCTCAAAAGCTGTAATTTCTTGCTAAATTTATAATCATGAAAAAAAAAATCTCAGGCAATACATTTTCCTATATATTGTGCGCACATATATTTGTATTGTTCATTTGTCCTTTTTTTACATGTTTAGTTTAGAATATATTATTATTGGATTTGGCCTAAAAAAACACGCAACTGTTGTTTGCAATGAAACATTAGGATTGTCAGTAGTTACTGATAGATGGCTATTGCAAGCTGATTTGTTATATTAATTAAATATCATAATTACCGCCTTAATGGACGATTGAGATAAATAATTGACAAAAGCTAGACCAGGAGAACTTGGACATGTACCATCCGCCACAACATCCAAAGACAACATTTTTAAAAATAAAATAAAAGTAACATTGTTTTTTGGCCTGCCTAGAATGTTTACTGTATCATCCAAACAAGATTCTCAATTTATATTGCGTAAAATAAGATTGGTATGGAAAAATAATTGATTAAATGTTGGACAGGCATATGAAGACTGAAGTTTTTTTTCTGTCATATACTGTACAATACTCCAATACCCAGAGGCTCAGATAAATTTGTTGTATGTCAGACTCTTCATAAAAATATGCTGACTACACCTGCTTGCAATACTAAAATAAGCTTCCACAATTTTTCAACTGAAGTCTATCTAATGAAAGAATGTATGTATGGAGATTCTAACATATACTGTATGTTAATGAATCAAGGGAATTCTGCTGGAAGATGTGGACCAAGGGTGTGGGGTTGGTTGGTTGGTGTGGTGGATATGGGAGCAAGCCCAGTCAACTGAAATGCGATAAATTAAATTTATCCATATCAACAAAACCTGCCCCCAAGCTAAAGAATGTGCTTGATATCACTATCAACAACATATAAAAATCCCTAGATTAACCCTACTCAAGAGCCTAGATTAAATCGAACTAGAATGCACTTTGCCCTTGGCATTTCTTTTAAACCTACACAATTGTATACAATTGTAACTGTCTGTACTACAACTGTCTAACAAGTACAATATAATTTTAATTTCTGCTCGAAACAAGAGTAGTGTTATTACATTACATTACATTATAGGCATTTAGCAGACGCTCTTATCCAGAGCGACTTACACAACTTCTTACATTTATCCATTCCTATACATCTGGATATATACTGAAGCAATTCAGGTTAAGTACCTTGCTCAAGGGTACAACGGCAGTGTCCTACCTGGGAATTGAACCTGCAACCTTTCGGTTACAAGTCCAGTTCCTTAACCATTATACTACACTGGATATAAAAGGCAGAGATTCATTTGAATGGTGCAAAATGTTAAAACAATATTGTTTGTGTGGGTTTTCAGCTCTTGTTTTTCCGTTTTTCGTTCCGGGTTTTCGTTCTTCCTTTCCTAATTTTCCGCACCTGTCCTAGTTTACCTGCCGGTTATATAAGCTCTGTGTTTCCGTTTCCAGGTGCTTAGTTGTTGCATTGCTTTGCTACACAGAGCCGGTACGGTATAGGATTTAAGCTCTGTTTAAAAGCAACATGGGACTTGCTTATTAGTGCTTTAGCGTTCCTTTTGGATTTGTTTTCTAGTTTGCACTTTTAGTTCCTTGTTTTGGTCTTACTGTTCTCGCTGAAACAGTTGCTTTATTTTCCTTTTGTTTTTACCTCTCATTTAGTGTTCTCTCGTATTGGGAACGAGAAGTTATTCTCTCCTTTTCTTTCTTCCACTCGAGTTTTTTCGCCCATTTTATCTGGGTTGTTATTATTTATTTGTTTGTTTGTTTTTTCTCTATTTAGTGCTCTCTTGTATTGAGAGTAGGAGGCATTCTCTCCTTGTCCTTTTTTCGCGGATACTTCTGCTCTTTTGGTTATTTCCTCTATGGGAATAATTTAGATTCCCTACTGTCATGCCTGGTCCTCCGAACCACCCACTCCCCTTACAGTTTGTGGGTGAATATCTGAATATTTCAATAATTAAATGTATCCACACTAAAATAAGCGCAGCCAGATATGCACTAGATATGGATGAATCACTTTAAGGGTTGTTTCTCCTGACTTATTTTTCTATTAAACCTTATGAAAAAAGTCAGGAGAAACAAGCCTTAAAGTGATCCATCCATATCTACTGCATATCTAGCAGCAGAGTGATGGTTTGAGGCTCGTTTGATAACTCATAACTTACAGCCATTTAGCCAACCATGTGGACCATACTATTCCCATGTAATTTACATCTTAATCTAATCCCACCTCTCAATTCCCATAGAGATCCATTCCAATGCAGAGAGGTTATAGTATCGCTTGTAAAAGTACCTGAAAATAAGATATGAAGAGTCTTTTCATGTTGTTGTGTCACAAACATCAGGAAGTCATGAAATGCAAAGGATATGCAACCAAATATTAAATATATGTAACTTTATGTTACTTTTGGTGCCCTGAAATGATAGTTTCTAACATTATGAATGTTTTGACTGTATGTTTTGATCAATTTAATGCTACCTTGATAAATAAAAGTAGCACTTTTTTTCAAAAACATCAAAATGTCTGAACGATAGTGTCTCGTTTCTAAAACAAAATCCTTATTTCTAAATTAAATCCTTGTTTCTAAATTGAAATTCTCATTTCTAAAATTAAATCCTTCTTTCTATAATGCCTGAAATAATAATATTACTATACCTATATATAACTATACTATTACTATTTATTTATTTACTTCTTACTCTAAACTAAAGGAAATTACTCTATACATGGATAAAACCATGACAGCACCAGGACCTTTATAGTAGCCTATAGACTGGACTGGCATCCACCCTGCTTAGATTGTGAGGTCAGCCATACCATTATTACTTTTTTCTTATAATGTATTCTATGCACAGTGCACATACATCTTCGCTAGGCATTAGCCTACCACTTTGGCAATAATGACCATTAGTGCTTACATCTCTGGTCCAAGAGGAGAATCATAACAGCTCATAAATCTATTTTTGTAGTATTTAATCTGTGCTCACATGCACGCATGTACACACAAACACACACACACACACACACAAACACACACAGGTACTCGGTCCATTAAAGCACATACATAACATCTAAACTAAAAAGTGAACCCTTCAAGATATTTAAAGGTGACTAAAAAATATCTGTCAAGAGCCTCTTTTAAAGAAATATGCAAGCATATCCATTTGAAATAAACCAGCCCTCTCTATTGAAACTGTGCGCTTCCATTGTTGTCATTTTATTTCACCATAAGGAAGACTCACAACTGCATCTTTCTATAGCTGGTCTTTCTGGCAGAGATGAGCAAATATTTAATCACACGGATGACTGCCTTTACACCAAATCAGTTGGAACTACATCCTGGGTTTCAGATCTTCCTCTCAGTGGCTGGAAGATATTTGACAAAACATCAATAAGAATACTGTAATTAATGAGCTGAGTATATACTACTATCTCCTTTTAGGTTTATATACTTATGCATTGAATAATGAATGTAATTAGAATTTTAAGTAAGACGGATCGGCGCTAAATCTATCATGATTTAAAAATCAGATCAAGCTTTCTTTGTAGAAAAAAGTTGATTTTAGTGATGTACAAAAATGTAGGCACGCCCAGAAAAATAACGGCAACCAAACAAAAGAGGTCAAATATACAGTATATAAAATGGAAGAGACTCTCCACCCTATGTCTTCCATTATATATAATGGAGACAACCCCCTTTTCTTTAAAAAAAAAAACAAATAGAATGTTTGCCATTATAACATACTCCCATTTTGTGTCAATACAATGGCAAATTGTGTTTCTTTATTTACTGTCATTCACTCCCTACACCTCGAAATTAGTGGTGTGAAAAGCCGATAAGTACAGAGAACTCCTGAACTGAAGTGATATGACAGAGACAGATGCCCTTTGTTGTTGTCATGCCAACCAAAACTATCATTTCCTGCAGGCCTCGTCTCTGGGCTGGGAGCAGAACTTCCTGTAGCAAAATAACTCTGCTTTATGAAAACTGTACAATAATAAATCATATTTCTCTATTTAAAACAATCTTCTCTACACTTTGCAGAAAACACTTTGTCGATTTGCCCAGCGGTTCTCACTTTTTTTTTTTTCAGTATGTAATGTCCAAATTATTCATTTAGAAGCCTACTCTGCTTTGGAGCACTGCCTAAAATAGTGTCAGAGTGGATTATGTTTCTCATTAATAAATGATTTACAAAGATGTAAAGATGAACTGTGACACTATTGATACAGAATTAAAACCATATTCATAGAAGTTACCAACACTGAAAGGATTTTCAGATTCCTAAGACTGAATTCCATCTGCAGTTGACTTTGGGTGTGGCAGTCAAACTCAATTTAGCCTGACACATGTAAAGATATTTCCACGTGTGTGTGAAAGAATGAGCACTCACCGAACCCCTGATGTTTTAAAGCTGAACACTGACACTTTGCTTTTAACCCTGCACAGAGAATAAAACATAAATGTGTGGCTTTGATGATTAAAAATAGAGAGCGTTGTGAACTAGAGTCACTGTGGAATATAAAACTTCCCAACTATGATCAAATGGAAAGCATCCTCATAGCTGTCGATACGTATTAATGTCCGCGTACGAACTTAGAGAGCGTTACATAAAAATTGTCACCATTCTGGCACTAGATTCAAGAAACAATGTTTAAGGGCTATCAGGTAGCACATACAGGAAAATGCCCAAAAATCTATTTTTTTAAATGGTAGGGAAAGGGAAGGTAGGCCATGACAGAATTCCTTTTACCACTGTTTGTTTGTAGCAGATCTGGAGATGGTATAACAACTTTCTGATATTTTTTAATGTTGTCATCAATAGGACTGACAACGTGCTGGCTACTGTGACAGTCATGGGGTTGTAGTGAGTTTGATCACCACTGAAAGCAATACAAGTTCTATACCTGCTGTGCATGCTCTGTGTCAGGCTCAGATTTTGTCTTGTGGGATTCTATCCCATTACTCTTGCAAAGCTTCATCAAACATGGACCCTTCCACTGGTCATGGGTCAGAGATGCCAAACCTCAACTCAACTCACTTGAATGGGGTTATCTATGACATGGACATGGTCACATTCTCATCCTGTAAGAAAGCTACTGTTAAATTGGTAGATTTATGATGATGGTGATTATTATTATTAATAATAATATTACAGCAATATATATTTTTATTTTTTTTGGGGGGGGGGGGGGGCGATATATCAAAGTCTGTTTTATAACATAATCATAATATTTCAGATATAAACGTCAATTCACTGAAATGAAAAGTGATCTGTAAGCATGCTAAAAATGCATCCAAAAAAGGTCCTTTGTGAGTCCTCCAACATTATAAGGAGAGCCCATGTTTTTTTTTTTTTTTTTTACAGCAATAATTAGAAATTATCAGTTTTGTTGTCTGTGTGCTGGTGTGTTTTACACAACAGTTACTCTATATTACAAGAGGTCTGTGTTGCATGTGTAGATGTCCATTAGGGTGATCTTTAGTCATCATCAGTCACTTAAGAGGACATGGCGCCATTGCTATTCCATTCTTTTGCATCATTGAAGACTTGGGTATCCTGGGCCCAAGTGTTCTGTGGCCTGCAGAGGATGACTGTGCGGCTAGCCTTATCACTGCGGCAAGTGTGTTATGAAGTGCCATTTCTGACACAGCAGAGCTGGTCTTGAGAAAGCCATCGGGGTGATGCGGCGTGATGATGTCTCCATATTGGCGAGGTCTCCCAGATGCTCACCTATCACTGACAGACTGCGTTTGGCTGTGATGTCTTGCCAGTTTAGGCCTGCCCGCTGTGAGTGTTCCAGATGGTGAGAGACGGCACACTGACTTAGTCCAACCTCAAACGTACGAATGGCATGAAGATATTCGGCCTCATGCACGAAACACTCGTATGCAGAAATGTGTTCTTATGTGGCAGGTAATAACTGTTGACGTGAATGTATGGCTTTCGCCATTTTTCTCTTATTCTGGATTTATTCGTAGGTAAGAACAAAAATTAATAGTGGTCGCGGGCTGTCGTATGAGTTACGCACAAAGGCCTGTTACACTCCAAAGCAAATAGGCCTAAACTATATTCCCAGCAACTGGGCTGCTTTAGCCTACACATAAGTGTATAGCAAGCACCCTGCATTTACCTTCCACAATCGAAAACAATAGCCTACAAATCCATCAATGTCAGAGTTAATTGCCTAAATTAAAAATACAACACATCCTCGCTCGCTGCCTGGTCGAGAGGAGCACACGACTTGCCTGATATTATCAACCTGAAATACATCTTGTTTCACTCCAGCCCGTGAATTACTAATTAGCCTATAGCATCTTTTTTTTTCTTCTTTTTTTCCCCATGTGATTCACTGGCTGAGGCCAGGAAAGTGCACGACTCCGTATTGGTGCAGCAAGACAGTGCACGTAGGATGTGTTTTGAACTGTGCTCATGATGACTTTTCGCCTTTTTTCTCGATCCCTTTTTAGACAAGATGCCAGTTTTATGAATGCATCTTCCGGGTACAGGGCAACTGGCCCTATATGGCATTTTGGTGATATTCATTATGCTAATAGAATAATTCATGTGAATGCTCGTCGATTTATGAACAGGCGAATTTACACTGGCCCGTAAGATGATTTTTGGAAGTTAAGAATGTTTGTTAAAATCCATCGTAAGGTCCTCATGTGAACATGTCTAAAGAATGAATATAAGTTGAGGAAAAAAAATAAGAGAATGTTCTTGGATGAGGCCCAATGTCTTTGATCATCATGGCGTATTGATTTCTTGCCGTGATTTTCTTCTTCATTTCACCGGGCTAGGCATTCAGCATTTTATATCACCTCACCACCCCCCCCCCCCACCCCCCCATGTCCAATCATCTTTCTGATAAATGAGGTGATGTACTGCTTATGCAAAGCAGTCACTCGAGCAAATCACAGCCAGTCGTTAATGAACAACTAATCAAGGTGATTGCAAAAACAAATTAGAAGAAGAGCGCTGTAAACAACATCAAAAATGGACCTCTACCTTTAAGCTTTTCCAGTCACAGAAATGATCTGTAGTTGTCGCTTTGAGGGTCTGACAGTCATATATCAGCAGAGAAATGAGTGGAAATATGATTCAGTGTGGGAAATTAATTACTATCGGGAGCGGGGGGGGTTTCAGTCACACTGGATACCAATTCCTAAACTCCTCCTACTAGACAATTAACTAATTGAGTGGAACCCATCAGGAGATTAATAACATGGTGTGCAATTTGGCATCTCTTCTTTACATTCGCTGGCACGCTGGAGAATGATACGCAGCAGTGTGTAAACAGGGATCTGATTCGATGTAATGATCCCACTTTTCCCATGCTGCTTTAGACCCTCCAAAGAACAATAAGCTCATTTGTTACAATCTTACCCGTGCTCAGGAAGGTCCCTGTTTGGTTCCAGGCTTCTCCCACCAGGAAGATTGTGTGTAATGGAACGTGTATTCTGGTGCCACGACCTCAATTAATTCTGCCCTCTGCTGTCTCTACGTTGTGCTCAACCCCAATTGACCACAAACACCAGTGAATCTGATTTACATAACTCCCCCATTACATTTGAGACACCAAATTCAGGGAGCGTTCGGATGTTGTTTTTTTGTTATCAGCTTTTCGAAAATCCCCCAAAAAAGAAGTCTTATTCAGCGGGTCTAACCGTACACACTGTCTGCAGAACTCAGTCATGGAAACGGTGCTTGCCGTTTTATCCTCTGCCGCATTTACGGTAAAGTACAGTAGGCTCCGTCCATTAGTGTGGCTGTTCTGCTGAGTCCTCTGAAGGCCTTTGCACTGTGCGTCCAGCGTCACATTCATCATCCCATCTCAGTCTTCTGAAAGGCTCTCTGTCAGGCTGCTTGGGAATGGCAATGCATATAATATGCATCGCAAGAGAAGGGCATCTATGCGGCTTCCCTTTCTGCCTCTAGGTCCATTGATAATTGATGGAGGTGCTGAGTATGTGTAAAAGAAACAAACACAAGCCAGCCACTTCAATCAGTCAAAATCTATTTATTCCTACGTTTAAATATACTTAAATTTAAAAAAGCATTTAGTAGACTATTTTGCCAAAGAAGGTGGATATAGCTAGAAAATCTTATGGAGACATAATACATGAGTATCAGATTATTTCTCTGATTATGTATCAATCTATCTCTCTTCCTCCCATACATAAACAAGTTTCATGGTCATTTTAAATATAAATGTAGGGTAATAATAGATTAAGACTGTCTAATCATTGTGTTCCAATGCTTGGCTTCCAGCCATCTTCTAACAAAACTGGCACAAATAATTTTCCTCTGGTATGACGACCATGAAAAACAGATTGTCAAGGACACTGATCTCTGCAAATCCTCCCAAAAATGGAGGTTGCTATCAGTCCATTGAACAGGAGTGATGTCTGGAAACCAGTTGCCAAATAACACACCATTGGTGCAGAAACTGTGTGCGTGTGCGTGTGCGTGTGCGTGTGTGCATGTGTTTGCAAGTGTATGGCTTTAGTAACAAATGTGTTTCTGTGTGTCTGTGTGTGTCAGTTTGTCAATATCAGTATGTAATTATGACTATGTAGCCCCCACTCCTTCATCTTAAAATGGTGTTATGAAATAGTCAAGGTAATGTTGGGTTTCAGTTGGAGACACGGTGTTTCAGAATTACCCAGGACATCTTGACAGAGTAGACGGAAATATCCTTTTTGACTGACACATGTTTGTTAAACGCACGGGGGGCAGTAGAGTGACAACCCGCTGGTGTTGTGAAGACGCCTATCGCACTCGATGAAGATAAATGATCACACTGTCACACGTTGACTTGGTGAATCGAACACTAAGAAATATGACATTGATAAATGGCTTTACCAAAGGTATCCTTTGATTGAATAGCTCTGAATTGGCTTCATCATCTCTCAATATGAAGAAGTGCATGATGGTCCTTCCATTGGACTGAATTCAAACCGGTCTCAGTGTTGGTCTTATACGAATATTAGTGGAGAGCCATTGCAATACTGAATATTAAAAATAGACTTTCACCGACATCCCATTAACCCACAAAGGCACTGGTGCATTAATGCAGGTCCTATTATTGAGTGTTTCTGAGTACATACTGATACATCACATAGTCTTATATCTGTTCACTTGTACAGCTGTAGCAATGCATTTGGGCAGTTGTACATTCTGAATGCATCATCTCATTTAAATTCAGAAGGCTTCCTGGAATAAGAAACATGTTAAAGCATTTTCTAATATATTTTTGACACCAATACAACAAGCTCTAACTTGTTGGGTTACTGTTGGAGGCAGTTCCATTTGACAGTCTTCCTCCAGGCTACAGTAGAGCAGTCGTCTGGGAAGGCAGTAAATGCTGTTGAAGCATCGCTGAGCAAATATATCCAACTAAGTCACAGCTATTTTGTTCAAGGAAATACAATCTCTAGCCTACTGACAAATCAGGGAGAAGGAAGGGCTAAAATTGGATTTGAGATGCCAGCAATGTCTCTCTGTAGCAATAGAGTCCAATTTATTTTTGAAATGGTTTAGAGGAACGCCAGGCAGGTGCGAGGAATTATGCCATCTCCGTTTTTCCACGTGGATGTGCCTGGTTCCTATGAAAACTGCCGACAAACAACGGTTTTACTGGACCTTAAACGCAGTCGTCTGTGGTATGCAAACATAGATTTCTGTGACGATTCCCTGACAAAGACATAAAACACACTTCCCTGTGGCATTTAAAATATGCATAATACGATGTACAGTATCTCATATGGATTTTTTTATGCATTAATATGCTTGCGTTAGTACTCTCCGGGCTTATAGACACTTCTCTCCAGTTCCGCTGTTGTTGTAGGCTAATTAAACTGGACCTTTGTGTCCAGGAACCAGGGGAATGAATCCTCTGGATAATGTAATAACCAGTAAAAGGCTGCAGGGGGTAATCTGAAACAGGGTATCTTCTGTGCATCTTCAAAACCTGCAAGAACCCACAAACTGAATGTTAAAATCCAGCCAGCCATATTGTAACATGAGTTATTTTATCTGAGTCTTTAATTTATCATAAATTTTTTAAATGCATAGATTTTAACACTGTAGCAGCTTTTCTGATCAGATGCAGCAACAATATAAGGCAGAGGTTCTCAAGTTTGGTCCTGGGGGACCCCCTGTGTGTGCCGGTGTTTGGTCCAATCACAATTGCAATCCCATAATTTTAACAAGATGTACATTTTTCTTAATTACGCTTTTAATGTAGCCACAATATGTCAGACTCAGAATGCATGCCATGCAGAATAAAAGTCCCATATTCACACTGTGCTATATTGCAAATGATTACATACGTAAAAGATTTAACTGAATCCATTGGCTTCTCGTTTTTGAAAGCGTGGACACATGGTCACTAAACCTAACCATCTGGAAGATAATCAAGAGACAAAGAAAATGATAATGAGCCAAACCTGCATTGTGTTAAGGAAAAAAACATATAAAAGAAAGAACCTAAACACGTGTTCAACAACCTTAATTAAGCACGAGATTTGCTAACAAAAACCATCACAGGGGTCCCCCAGGACAGAAATTGAGAACCACTGCCATAAGGCAATGATGCATTGCGTTCGATACTGCCACAACTTCACAACAATGTCAAAACCTGTCTAAAATCCAGAACAAGGAAAATCAGGCATTTTTTCTCATTGGAGAATGCTGAGAAATTGATGCATGCTTTTGTCATGTGTATGATGGACTACTGCAATGACCTGTCCTCTGTCTGCTCCAATACATCAACGAAGAACCTGCAGTTGGTTCAAAATGCAGCGGCTCGTATTTTGACTTATAGGGCTGACTTTAAGGCTTTATTTTTAACTTCCAAAGTGTTACATGAACTAGCCCCAGATTGTTTATCAGGTATGCTTCAACCTTACAAACCTGCAAGATTGCTTCATTCTCAAGATGCAGGTAGAGCGTTTTCCTATAGAGCTCCCGTAATTCGGAATAACCTTCCAGTAAGGGAATCGGACACAATCTCAATATTTAAGACCAGATTAAAAAATGTTCAGCGAAGCTTATAATCAGTTTTAGTTTATAGATACAGAGCTAGAGTGCGCAGGCATTTTGGGATATTATGGGGCAACAGACTTTACTTACTGTCACCTCTTTGTGACCCCCGGTGGTTTCTGCATGGGATGCGGCTGCGGTTGCAGGTAGTTGGACATTCCAGATGGGGGAGGGAATTGGATATATACAGCCCTGGGTTTGGAAGCAAATTTTTCCAAAATAAATAAGTACAAATTAATGAATAAATAAGTAAATAGTTGCGAGGCCTTTTTCTGGAAGGCTCTTGGGGAGGGTAGGTTTCTTGCCTTTTTTATACCTGTGCTGGTTCTCTTTCTCTGTCCTAGTAGTTATGCTGCCATAGTAAAATCCTGGCGGGGGTTATATGTTGCCCACTCTACTCTTAGCCATACCCATAGCTGTTCTCTAGCTCTCTTTTCTTTGTTTCCCACTCTCACCAATGGGGAGAAACTGGTCTCCCAAACCTGCTGTCCATTCCCCATATATTCAGTGCTCCAGCCTGCCACTCAACCCCTGGACCACCACCTTCATGCAATATGTCCCAAACTGAATGACTTTGTATCTGGGGACGCACACCCTGACCCACCCAAGGTTTCTTCCTACAAGTTTTCCAGGGAGTTTTTTCTTGCCCTTGTTGCCTCTGGCTTGCTTTGGGGGGGGGTTAGGGCAGGAAAACTGTGAAGAATATTGTGTAAAATCCTTTATAAAACATGCTATATAAATTAAATTTGATTGAGTGAACAAAGCCTTCCAATACACCTTTCCTGTGGTGAATTCAAATTTGGTACTTTTGGTGAATTATTATTATTGTAAGTTGCAATAGGTTGTCACCTGAGCAAGCTAGCACCTTAATGTTAGCAAGTTAGCTCCATAAAAAAGTAGTTATTTAGCTAGTTGTGTAGATTGCCAAGGACACTGATCTCTGCAATCCTTCCTAAGAATTGAGGCTGCTCTCAGTCCAATGAACAGTCCATTAGTACTGTAAGTTTGCTTATCTAACACAGTACTTAGCAGTCTACTCAGAGTCAGCCTAATGTTGCCTTGGCTAGGGATGTTGTGTGATTGACAGAACATTAACCATCAAAGGTTAAATAACCTTGAAAATGTCACTTGCATTCACCATTGATATGTATTAGTGTGTCGGATATTCAGTCTCCTCTGGCTCTGTAGCCTCACTTGGTCTCATATAAATGGTGTATTTTTTAAATTGTTTTCTCTTTTATTATTATGCAATTATATTGAAACTGCCAAAACAGCAACTTTTCACCATTTGTATTTGCTCACTGGTAAACTTCTGCGTTTTTGCCTCTTTGTTTTGTTTGATAAGGATCTTGCAGTTAGGTTACCCGGCTGCCCACCTTATTTCAAGACACATGCAATATTCTATCAGAAGACTGAAAACTATTGACATTTACTTATAATTTCTTTATTAAAAGTGCTCATATGTCTAGTGATTTAGTATGGAGCCACTGGTGTATTAGCTTTCACAGTGGATTATTTATACAAGTTAGTGTCTTTGACAGCAGAACATTTTGTGCTTCTCCTCAGTATAAGTAATTCTTAGATAATCTTGTTTCACTGTATCTGTTTCATAGATCTAGTGTCTTGGTTCTCCAGTCTGACTACAGTTTAATTGTTTTTGTTCACCGAACTCCTCAAACTATCTGTACCTCAAGCTGGCATTCTGAGGTGATCTGATACTAACTGTTCACCTTTTTCCATTATGGAATTACTTTTTTCATTCAAGTCCATGGCTTTACTCAAGATTTGTTCAAGATGGAGTTATATTCAGACAGTCAATTTAAAGGCAACATGTACAGTGTATATATCTTTGTTTCTCAGAACACATCCCCAGATGTGTTGCCAGCAAACAGAAATCGATAAACTGTAACTGTTATCAAGGCGATTGAGACAAGGAAAAGAATGGGTCCATTACAATATGCAGGTGTGGCATTCGCTCCAGTTATTACTTGGAGTTCTCAGCCACGCCCACTGGAGGGAAGAGCACACGCACCTGGGCTGTGTTGGCTAATCAGCCCGGGTGCTTAAAGTGTGCTCTTCTCCACAGTGTGGGGCAGAGACCGGGAGCACACATACCGAGAGAGCAAGTTTGTGAAGTCTGTCTGTCCGTGTCTGTCCGTGTCTGTCCGTGTCAGCAGGAAAGCGGAGGAGCTGGCAGCTGAAAGGCTGGCCAGCTGTAACCAGCGACGAGCTGAAAAGCTGTCGCTGGCTTTTGCTTTCTTTTCTCTTTGTTGTTTTTGTTTGTTGTTTTAGTTCATTGTTTTTGCCCGGAACCTGTGAGGGGGAAGGGTGAAGGTGTTTCATTTATTTCCGTGTTGTATGGGTGTGTTCTCTCTTTCTTTCCATGTGGTAATTTACGGTGCACATTTTTTGCAAAACCGGAACTGCCACATCTCCCTCCCAGGGGTGAGTCACTACATGTGAGCGCAGGCTAAGTGAACAGCAATGTGTCTAGTTTATACTATTTATTATTTATTGTTTCTGCATATTTTTGCTAAATACATCACATAACTAATTGTCAAAACTATGGCGGTTTCTGGCTGACAACTAATAAAGGTAGCATGAATATATCAAAGCATGAAAAGGTATTTTTGGGTGATGTTACAGCTATGATTTCTGACAGAAGAGCTATGTTGACATGATGGCTAGAAAAGGTGGACATATCTCTCTAGCTGGACTAAGGGATTCCATTCATGGTGGTCATCATCACATCAACATGTTCACATCAACATTTGCAATAACTGCCATTTTTGCTTGCACAGTGTATTCAAGCACATGACAATATTATACATATAGTCATTTATATTTTGCTCATCAATTGGTGTTTCCTTCTGCTGGTTTGTGCAAATGTTTAGAATTGTACACCAATACCAGCTACTTTTACTTTCAAAAGAAAAAGTGCAAAATAACATGGTCCAGCTTTTGCTGGATGGGCTTTTTAACTATGAAAATAAGATGAGAAACTAGAAAATAGTAAATAATAAAAACATGGATGAATGTAGGGAAATCCTTTGAGGATGAACCCTAAGAGACAAGAACATTATCCTCTAGAGGAAAAAAGGGCTAAGCCAGTCTTCCCTACCCTCCATATTATTGATATCAAAGAGAATCAGACACAGTTGGGTAAAAATCTAGTCACTGATCCAGAGTTCATATCAGTATAACTTTATTGATGTGAATTTTTACCAGATTTAATGTGAAATAATATTTTATATGCCAGAGTTGTGTGCAAGTATTACAGGAGTGAGTGACATGCAGTGCTGTGCATTGTTTGGGCTTTATTGATTAATCTCTGCACATTACATGAGCTGTAAATAATGTTATTGTACATTATCTCAGTCAGCGCTTACAATTTCCAGTGTGATCCTGAAAAGGAATTGCAAAAAACAGTGGCGTGCCATAAAAAAACTATTTTAATGGAAACTGTTGTTGTTGCTAGGATACAGTTGTTAACTGATCATTTTAGCTGTCTGCAAAATAACTTGATATTTTGAAAATGGTGCTGTTTCTACTCATGTATAGTGCAACTATAACCTCAAATCAAAGTTGGTGTTAAAGACTCCCTCTAGGCTAAATCTTGAGTGATTAAATGTTTTTTGTGTCATAGTGCATACCTGTTAAACTTGTCCAATGTGTATATTTTTGTATATGCATTTAACTGTGCATTATCATTTTAGCGACAGCAGGATTTGAGAGCTGGGATTGGTCATTTTAGTGGAGTGAACTGGCATAAAGCTATGACACTATATTTTTACAGATTTGAGTGACCTGAACAGTCTGTCACCAGGAACTCGGTCTTATCATGCAATTTGAGAAGAACAAAAATAATAAATCTTAGGTTGGTCTGCAAGGTTGTCTATGCTGTGTACAGGCAGAGCAACAGGCACACAGTAGCGTCACAACCTCACAGAGTACGACACTAAGTGTAATCAAAACTGAAATGTTCTGTATAAGGTGACACAAGAGCAAAGGATTCAATAATTAATCTGTTATTTGTCCCAATCCCTTAATGTGGAGTGAAAGGCTGACTGGTGGATACCGAGGAGCTGTCCTTCATTCTCTTTTATCCGGATCTCTGCAAGTGTTAAGTTCAGGCCCTCGTGCTAGGCCTCTCAAACAGGCCCTGTAGGAGAGGGACCCAATCATCAGGGGGGAAAAGTGACGTCTCATTAGGCAACTCACCTTCCCCAATCTCCCTGTGTGCTGCCAAGACTGTCAGAGAGCTCCAGGGAAGCTTCGCATCACCGATCAGGATTTCCTGGTGGCCAGGTCTGATAGGCAGGCACGAGGCTGATGGGATAGCTTGTCCCGGGGGTCTCGGTGTCCAATCGGCCAGAAGACTGGGTCTTTCCCGGTGCTGCGCGCAAATGCGCGCGCCAGGTCAAACCCTGGTCAGTTCATCCCACTGGAAGGAACATTGTTCATCACCGCAGCATGTACAGTCCATGCCCTCTGCTGGGTGAATAATCTTACCCCAGCTGTGGCTATGCTATTTGTGTTCCAACGGATGCAGGCGATGGACAGTTGCAGGCTGTTTTTTATCCTGCTGGCTGCTTGAACTACCTCTGTAACCATGGGTGATTTCATTTCCGGAATCCAAAGGCACACATCTCGCACTCTTACACTCACACCTTACTGTATATGTTTGTGCTGCTGTGGATAAAAGTTGTGTCGATTTCACGGGCGTGCTTACACACCTGCCTCTATGGTGGGGTAAAAATACTGACTGTGGTGTTTCCTACGGCGCCACATGCGTTGCCAACAAAGTATTTATTTAACATTTCCCCAAATGTAATCTCCTGGCTGCGATCAGCACAGACCTGGTTTCGCGGGCATCGGGAGGATGTCTGCATGGGCTGAAGGCTCCATGGTTTCTTTCTCTCAGATAATGTACAGGGGGAAATAAATGGAGCGGTAAAGAGAGGCACGGCCTCAATAGTGCCAGGCTGACTTCTGGCACACCTCTCTAAATCCAGCGTGTCTGCGATTTTATACCCCTCCCCCCCCCCCCCGTATTAGACACAGCTAAATAAAAATGTAACGGCTGCATGATCATGTGACGCTCCTCAGCTGCCTTTCTGGTTCAGCACCGGACAGCTCCCGCGCCGCTGTTCCTGCTGTGGCCGTGGGCTGATGGCCCTGCTTGCGGGGGAGCTGTCCAGCCGCTAACAATGCCACAGCGGATGTAAGGACAGTTTTTGGTACTTGTTACTCAGGCATGAGCTTGGCATAAGAGTTTCTTACACTTCTTTTCTTACGCTAAACAAAAACATATCCAGATCTGTTTTTAAATGAATAATAAATGCAGACACAAATATCAGTTATTTTATTCAGCTCTTGATGGCTAAACAATATGTCGGTAAAATGATATATGCAATCAGCCCCAAAGAATTGACAGCCTCATAGCAACCAATTATAAGGGTGAGTGGTTGAATTTAATGTCCAAATCTGAGGGAAATGGACCTGCTACTTCATTGTAGAAGCAGAATATCGTGGCGCAGAATGTTCTACTCAAGTATAAAATCATCTCAGTGTTGCAAATCAGATGAAACTCACTGTTTGATTATAAAATCTAAACATTGCGAGTAAAAATGTGTGGGGAAAAAATCAGTGTTAAATCCCTGTGTTGATCTCGTCTTAATGCTGCATCAACATGTCCCACATAGCAGACATACTCAACCAGAACCAGTTTCAGACTGAAAAAAAACACATAGCAAACATACTGGTTTACTCCTCCAAGCCGGAGTCGGACCGAAGGTGACAAAAGAATGTGAGAACTGTAAAGTCTGCGATACGTGGACTGAATCGGAGACATAGGTCGCAGTATCTTGCCTGTAGTAGGGTTTAGTCAGTGTGAAAGTTTGACCGAAGCAATGCATCATTATTTATATAATGTTTTTATTATTCCTCTGTAACTGAGAAATAAACCCTAAAAAGCAAAGACCTTAAAAAAACTGACAGGAGCCAGATAATGGTACAGCCTTCTGTGATTTGGGAACAATTTCTACTTCTGCAATTAAACTGTTTATTTTTTTTATTTCAAACAATTGACTGCATTTTCAGTGACAGCATACTTAAAGGCAAAAAGAAGAGCAAAGTTCTTTGCTGTTCTTTGCATGTCTGTCAAGGACTGAGAGTAGTTACTCTGCTGAGTAACTGAGAGACGGTTTGATTAGATTTTTTATTTTTTTAGTTTAGTTTTTGCTTCCTGTTGATTATGATTTTTTCAATGTTTATCTTGTCAAAAAAATAAATGAAAAAAGCAGATGACATATGGAAGTGTGCACTCTGGCTTCATTTAAATAGATTCACCAAAGCACAAAAGCAGGCTAAAATTACTTAAACAAATTAAAATTAATAACAAAGAACTATGTTTTAAGTGTTAAGTTTGACTTAACCGCAAAAGAAAGAAAATTCAAATGAGCACCACCAAGCCAAACTTCAGCTATGTTGGTCTGTATTAATTGTCTGTAATTCTATAACCAATTAGATTTTTAAAAAGCATGTTCTTTTTTTTTGGTATTTGTGTGTGTTTGTGTGTGTGCGTAGGTGTGTGTGTGTGTGTGTGTGTGTGTGTGTGTGTGTGTGTGTGTGTGTGTGTGTGTGTGTGCGCGCGCGTGCAATCGTCTACCTATCCAACTGGGGAACATGGTATTATTTCACAGCCACGAAGAGGGGACCTAGAAACCAAGAGGGGGATTTTTAGGTCCCCTCTTGGCAAATGCTTTATGTCATGTTAAAATGATGAGTAAACCCCCCCAGTGAAGTTTTATGAAAATGGCCAAGAGGGGACCTAATGTAACTTCAGTACTCAATGCTGCCCCTGTAGGCTGGAGATGGAATTTCAGGCAGGTGGTCAGACTACAGGGGAGCCATCTGACTGAGGAACCACTGAATACATCGGTCTCTTCAAATGTTAACAAAAAATATCACCCCTCAAAATGTATATAGTAAAACTTAGATTTACCTGCTATTTAGTAAATATACTAACAATTATACACATACAATATTCACAATTAAACTAAGGCAATGCACGATAAAGCTAAGGTGATTTCTTATCTTGTTAAATTATTAACACTGCTGTAGATTTTGCAGTGCAATTATTTACAAGAAAATGAAACCAAAAATTGGGTTATAAGCGCAGAAATAAATCAACATATAATTCTTCTATGCTTATAATGCTTTTGTAATAAATCATAATCCTCATGTGAGGCGATTGAGATTGTGAAAAAGGAACCAGGAAAGTATGTTTGTTTGTTGAACAATAATTTATTCTGATGAATTGGTTGATCACAGCAGCTCTGCAAAAACACAGACATAACAATCTCAATCTCTATTTCTGTGCTTATGTTGAGTGGACCTGCATTCCTCTGTTTCAACAAGTGAATTTGTATCTTTTTGTACTGTCCAAGTGTGAAAAACAGACTGTGACCCTGGTTTATATGTACTGTAGAATAATAAAAACTGAAAAACCAAGTCATTCCAGTTGTCATTACAGTCCATCCAAGTCATTACAGTTGTTTGATACTGGATACCTACAATTAACTTGTTTAACCTATCACTACTTTGTACCATCACATATTAAAGATACATTAAATATGAATATAATGAAAGAGTTTAAACTTATGTTTATTAAACAGCAATATATCTAAACTAAATTTGTAATGACATAGCTGGGCCCAAGTCTCAGTCCTGTGAGTTTAGGATCCAGCCGACACTGGTGTTGATCAGTTTATGAGCCACTTGGAAGTCCAAAAACAATCGCACCTGCAGTCAAGCCAGAAAGTCTGCACACCCCTTTAACCGTCTCCACGTTTTATTACATTACAAACTTATACTACAATAGATTGAGTTCATTGAGTACACACAATAGCCAATAATGATGAAGTGAAAACAGGTTTTTAGAAAATATGCAATTTTATTTTACTGACAAAAATAGGTTATTTAGGGGTTACATATCTGTACACATCCTCAGCCTAATACTTGGTTGCTGCACCTTTGGCAGCGATTACAGCTTCAAGGCATCTTCGGAAAGAAGCTACCAGCTTGGCACACTTGTTTCTGGACATTTTTGCCCATTCTTCTTGGCATATTCTTGCAAGCTCCATCAGGTTGGATGGGGAGCGTCGGTACAAAGCCATTTTCAGCTGTTTCCACAGATGTTCAATTGGATTCAGGTCTGGGCTCTGGCTGGGCCACTCAAGGACATGCACAGACTTTCTCCGAAGCCACTCCTTTGTTCTCTTGGCTGTGTGCTTCGGGTCGTTGTCATGTTGGAAGGTAAACCTTCAGAGAGGTCCAGAGTGTTCTGGAGCAGGTTTTCTTCAAGGATCTCGGTGTACTTAGCTGCATTCATCTTTCCCTCTATCAGGACTAGTCGCCCCGTTCCCGCTGCTGAAAAACATCCCCACATCATGATGCTGCCACCGCCATGCTTCACTGTAGGGATGGTATTAGCCAGGTGATGAGCAGTGCCTGGTTTACTCCAGACGGGACGCTTGGTATTCAGGCCAAAAAGTTCAATTTTGGTTTCATCAGACCAGAAAATCTTGATTATCATGGTTTGAGAGTTCTCTAGGTCCCTTTTAGCAAACTCCAAGCGGGCTGTGATATGCCTTTTACTAAGAAGGGCCTTCCGTCGGGCCACTCTACCATAAAGGCCTCATTGGTGGAGTGCTGCCTGGATGGTTGATCTTCTGAAAGGTTCTCCCACGCTGGAGCTCTGTCAGAGTGACCCTCAGGTTCCTGCTCACCTCCCTGGCCCGTCTTCCCCGATTGCTCAGTTTGACCGGGCGCCCAGGTCTAGGAAGATTCTTGGTAGTTCCAAACTTCTTCCATTTACGAATGATGGTGGCCACTGTGCTCTTTGGGACCTGTAAAACTGCAGAGATTTGTCCATACCCTTCTCCAGATCTATGCCTTGACAAAATCCTGTTTCTGAGGTCTGCAGATAATTCATTTGACCCCATGGCTTGGAGTTTGCTCTGACATGCACTGTCAACTGTGGGACCTTATATAGGCAGGTGTTGGCAATCCCCAATCATGTCCAATCAATTTAATTTATCACAGGTGGACATTTAAGTTGTAGAAACATCTCAAGCAGTATCAGTGGAAACAAAATACACGTCAGCTCGCCTTTGGGTGTCATATCAAAGGGTGTGCACACTTGTGTGATATGATATTTTACATTTAGATTTTTAATAAATTAGCACAAATGTCTAAAAACCAGTTTTCACTTTGTCATTATGGGCTATTTTGTGTAGAACTTTGAGACAAAAAATAAGCTCAATCTATTGTAGAATATGTCTGTAACGTAATAAAACGTGGAGAAGGTGAAAGGGGTGTGCAGACTTTCCGGCTTGACTGTATAATAAACCCACCAGATATCACTAGTGAGAAAAGATGTATATTTCTGTTAAATATTTCAGTTTATGCATGCATGACATGGAATATAACACATATGGGAAAGATCATTGACTAATATGGCTTCACAAAAATGTGGACTTGCATTGTTTTCAGCTCATCATGACTTTAAGATAGCCATGTTGAAACAAACAAAATATATGTTACAATAAGTCAAAGTCAAAGATTCTCCTTTGTATCTTAACCCAGTCAGTTGTAGTTTTTATTGAATTATTAACAGTAGTGTATTGGATTACAATACAATCTTTATACTTCAAATTTGGCAGTAAGTTGGAGAGAATATGCAAGAGAACCATAAGTGCCCAAAATGGTTTTGCACAGATATTTGAAGGACATTTTTTCAGTTCTTAAAGAACTGGCATGTTAATTCATCATATATTTAGAACAAAAGTACACGTGAACGTAAGCTCAAATTTCCCCCTGAAAACAAAGTCCCCATCTTACAGTTCTAACAAAGCCTTTTTTTAGAAATGGTAGGCCTGGTGAAGAGGCATTCAAAAGTTCACACCTCCTCAATCACATTTCATGGAGTGAAGAACTTACCCTGGCTGGGGGAGGGGTGTGGCAACACAAAGTTGCCTTGGAACACGGCATTATAAATGATACGGAAACTTTACATATACTGTATGTATTTAAGCATGTAAAGATGATGATACTGTTCAATGTACAAATGTTTTAATTAATCATAAATGGTATAGAAAGAGTATAAAGTAAACTATTGCTCGCAATTGTACGTGAAAACAAGTTACCCCAAACCTGTTTTCATGCACTGATATGGAAAATAAACATGAAAATTAGCATTTTAAATCATTATCACAGACAACGCTTGACAGTATAAGAAAATGAATAGGCTATGACAGCGCCCATGTGCCATTGATTCTGGAAAATAGAGCCCTAAATGTTGATGATATAATGTGTATAGTCTCAATTCATTAAGGTTTCAGACTGTTCATCACAAGGGCAAAAGACCCACAACAGGCACACTTTTTTGGGATATTCAGGAGCCAGAAAGGCAGGTTTAGAGCCTGAAATTAGCAAGAAAGAGGCGCTGGATGCCCTGGTGCAGCTTTCAGGGGATAAAGCCTCGGGACCAGATGGGTCTTCTAAAGATTTTTATAAAATGTTTAATTGACCCTCTATTAGAAATGTTTACTCACTCAATGGCAACTGTTCAATTGCCTGAAACTTTGGATCAGGCACGTATTGTAGTGCTGTTAAAAGCCAGGTAAGGATCCAAAGTTATGTTGTTCCTATAGACCCATCTCCCTTTTATCTTCTGAATAATACTTTCCAAACTTAAAGAATCCCGACAAGAGAAAGCCGTTTTTTAATCTCATCTGTATTGTTTTGTTAGAATTGAGGTACTGCAAAATATCCTTTATTTTTTTTTAAATACTGTTAATATTGAATTATTAACAGTAGTGCATTGTGTGCATTGTTACGCAACTGAATTAAGTATCTTCTTTTTAAACTTAAAATTATACTTTAGTCAAAACTCTCCTCTAATGTCTGTCATGTTGCAGGGAGGAGCTAAAGCGCAACCTACTCATGGTCAGATGAGGCAGATTTCATTTTGCCTATTGCTGTCAGATAATTACACTGCCCTGGCTCTATCCTGACCCTTTCCAAGAGTCCCTGGTTACCAGGGGTATACAGCCTCCATGGTTTAAGGTCCAGAGAGGCATATTTTTTCCTTTTATAATGAAGCAGAATATTTCTGTATCATCAGTAACCCACCCCACAACCCTGCCAGGTAATGAGCACATCCTGTCTGAAATGAAGCCAGATTCCATGCAAAAGTGGACACGATGACCCAAATTTTAAAACCACAGTACCATATACAATTGGTGTTAATGGAATATTAAAGTTTATACTTCCAGGGTAGGAAGTTAGAAGCATATTTTCAACCACTTTTAGGCCTATAATTTTGTATTTATTATTGATTTTCTTTTTTTATGGAATTGTATGAAAAACATTTAATGCTACAAGTTAATGTTGCATGAGATATGAGAGTAATAAAGGATTTTTATAACCTGTTCAGAATTTTTATTCCCCTTTTGTTTTCATTTCTGATCTCATTATTTACCTGTTTCTCCAAGGTAAGATATGCGCGGAGATGTATGGCTTTTCAATCAAAAGTTTTTATCTTATATCTTTAGAAAGTTGAAAATCGAGTCTGCACATCATTATTTTACTTGCTGGAAAAAGATAGTTGTGAGATTACCCTGGTGCTTTTATTTTAATTTATGTGCCTGCTTTATGCAATCTTTCAGTATACATTGTTTATGTTTAGCCATTTGAATACATAATATAAATATCATGAAATGAGGCCATTCATGTTTCTTTGGAAGGAAACCAGCTATATCAAGCCTGAAAAGATCTGAAGAACAGAAAATTACATTTCAGTTCAACATCCTACCATTGTTGTTATCTCAATTATACACTGTGACCACATGCATTAAATATGGAAACAGTGTTTGGTCTGGAAGCACAACAATGCTGTGTAATTAAATTTTTATTTTTATTTTAAATTCCAAAGCAAAATAGCTGTCTTTTTTAAGTGAACCTGCGGAGATAAAAGCAGGGAAAGCAGATTGAAATCAGTTGCGGGGGGCACCCAGATGGAGAGCAGGCTGGTTACATGGCCGCGGGCCGTTGGCACGTGGCATCTGGCTGGCGCGCGGCTCAGGTAGAATTTGCGCATGGAACGGCAGGCGCCGTTCTCATCCGAGCATGCCAGTCCCATCAACCAGCCCTGTGGAAATACCACTCCTGCAGTGTGGCTGCTAACACATTTCATACTGCAGTAACCGTGGTGCAACACTGTGTTTCTGCGCAACTCTTATTGCTCTTCTGTTGAATTATAAATGTAGCATAGACTGTTTATTTTAATAACAAGCAATGGCAGACGGATACTAACAGTACGAATATAGCGCAATGACAACGCCATAATCTTGACCCCCGCCTGAGGGGAATCTAGGAACGGAAGAAACTCAAAAGGGATACAAATGCTAATTTTCTGTCCAAATAAACCGCTTTATAAATTAGGATTACGGCGTGACCCATGTCTGAACCTCAAAAGTAATGCGGAAAAAAAGAAATAAAGCCTGAATAAAAAATTGTTCTGCTGTTATGTGTTTGTTATTAAGTTGTGGGAGAGAACTTGAAAGGAACTACATGCCGGCGTCCTCATTATGTCGCTGTGACGTCTGAATACTCTGGTGGCACTCTCTGTTTCTGCTTCTATCTGGGTTTTTCCTAAGATGCCACCCCTTGTCGGGGACCATCACTTGGGTTTGCTACTATCAAAGCTTATTGTCAGAAACCTCCGACGAGCCTCCAGGGAGATATCAAGCTCTTAGAGGCCTGATCTAAATCAAGTTGAGCCTCCATTTTGTGTCAGAAATATGTGACTGCATGTGGTGTTGTGTGCTGTGGTGTGATGATGCATTTCCATTGTTCTCTTATACGTATTATTAGTATTATTATTATTATTATTTCATAGCAGGTACCTTCTATCTCTGTAGTGTTTTGCACTGACTCCCTTTGTGTGTTGCATTCCTGCCGTGATTGTGTTGTCTTTACTGGATGGTGTGCGGATGCTTTGTCTTTGAGTGTGGCTTGTGGGAGGTGTCTCCTCATCTCTGTATCTGTATATTTGAGATGGGAGAGTGTCTGTCTGAATGAAAGACTTAGGCGGGAAGGTTTATAAATAAAATTGACAGCGCACACCGGGATGAACCATGACTGGAATGCTTAACGGCCGGCGGAGCAGTCAAGCTATAGTTGAAAGAGGTTGGAGAAATCTCTGAGCTGAAAGGGGTGGCAGACGTCAACACCTTTTTGCCAAGTATAAATATGGAGAGTTTGAACTCTTTGGAAGAGCAGCCTATGGGTTTTGAGCATGCTTTGTGAGGTTTTTGAGACAGAAGGGGTTATTCATAGGAGGCTCATCTGCAGCAAGCAGCAAGCAGACACAGGGCAAAAGCAGTTCTTGTAAACCATGTTACCTGGAGCTGGGATACCTTAAGCCTGTTCCTTTTAGAAAAGCAAACAAAAACACATGTACAAACCCTAGTTTCTCAATAATCCTGTATATTTAGGAAGCTTAAATGCTTACTTACTATGCATACTGTAGTGCAGTAAGAGTTAAAAGAACAGACATTATTTATGGGTAGCTCGATTTCATCGGTCATTTTCCATGACCTTTATAACTATTGGTTGAAAAGGCACCATTCCTTGAGGTAATTGAGGTAATTCTGCACACATGTGGCCCCTTGGGAAGCTGATGTTGAAGAGTGCCCCATATATATGCACACAGATGTATTGTTTGCTGTGCTAGCATTTTATTTTCACTGCATCTCCAGTGCTATTTTGATGACACACTGTAATATAGTGCAGTGTATCACTCAACATAAAATGACCATATATATATATATATATATATATATATATATATATATATATATATATATATATATATATATATATATACAGTCACGCGGGAAAGTTTGCCCACCCCTTTCACCTTCTCCACATTTTATTACATTACAGACATATTCTACAGTAGATTGAGTTCATTTTTTGTCTCAAAATTCTACACAAAATAGCCCATAATGACAAAGTGAAAACATGTTTTTAGAAATTTTTGCAAATGTATTAAAAATCGAAAACTCTGAATATTTGGTCTCATATCCTTTGCATGCTGTTACTTCCTGAAGTTTGTGACCAATCAACATCAAAAGACTCTCGATATCTTATTTTCAGGTACTGTTACAAGCGATACTATAACCTCTCGGCATTTGAACTGATCTCTATGAGAATTGGGGGGTGAGACTAGATTCAGCTGTAAATTACGCTGGTACAGTATGAAACACATGACTGGCGAAATGGCTGTACGTCATCAAGGGTCTAAGGCAGGGGTCTTCAATCTTATCCAGTAAGGGCCGGTGTGGCTTTTGTTCCAACCGAGCAGCTACACACCTGATTCTACTAATCAAGGTGCTTAGCAAAGACTCTAGTGATTGATTAGTGGAATCAGGTATGTAACTGCTTGGTTGGAACAAAAGCCTGCACCCTCACCGGCCCTTTCTGGATAAGATTGAGGACCCCTGGTCTAAGGTATCAAACGAGCCCCAAACCATCACTCTGCGGCCAGATATGGAGTAGATGTGGATGGATCCCTTTAAGGGTTGTTTCTCCTGACTTTTTCCCCCATAGAGTTCTATAGGAAAATGAGTCAGGAGAAATAACCCTTGCAGTGATCCATCCACATCTACTCCATATCTGGCAACAGAGTGATGGTTTGGGGCTCGTTCGAAAGCTCAGACCCTTGATGACTTACAGCCATTTATGACTTACAGCCAATCTGTAGTATAAGTCTGTAACATAATAAAACCTGGAAAAGGTGAAAGGGGTGTGCAGACTTTCCGGCTTGACTGTATATATTTTTTTTTTTATTGCAAAAACAAAGACATGTTCACAATATTAACTGTTCACTTGTAGCCTGTTAACAGGTATCCCATAGCCATTTGTCAAGCAAAGACAAATGTTTTAACATAGAATATCATCTGGTTAACATTGCATTGTTGCATTAATGTAAAAAATAAATAACTGTGCCATTGGCTACATGTTTTCATCTCACACAAATGGCGACAAAAAATTGTATCTGTGTGGAGCCTTCACTGCACTCTTGCGGTCATGACTGATTCACTGTGGAAACCGAACCTCAACGCTCGCCTTTTATTTCTTTATTATGTCTTCATTCATTTCTTAACGTCAGCTCTGTTCAGTTTATCCTTTTTCACACATAACACAATGTCACCATAAAATGAACTACTAGGAAAATTAAGAATTTATGATAATACATTAAGAAATGATGATAGCCTACTATAAGCTGCAATCCCTTAAAAGATTGGATTTATAAACCGTCAATTCCCCAAACATATGTGTTTCTGGGTTAGTCACTTTAGAAAATTACAATAGGCTCTAGTCTACGTTACTCTGCAGACAATGTAGCATTCTGCAAAAACTTTTAATTATAATAATAATAAGAAGAATAATCTCTGGTAGGCTTCTTTCTTAGTCGTATCTATTGTTTTCTTTCTGGCTAAGATTCCTGGGGAATATGCTTTGTCCAATTAAGCTTGTGCAACGTTAGTTTTGCCAGAGAAACGTCACTTTGCAGGGCCAAGTTGCATTAATTAATTAAGGAAAGTTTGGATAGCATTGCTTTGGAATAGAGCCAGTTTATTTAGTGTGAGCTACGATAGGCAATATTGTTAGTTGTAACTTGGCCACATTTTGATGTCAATACTTTTAAAGGCAGGCCTAGTTTTTGCAAGTTAGAATTAAGGACTTATAGACAGTGCTCTGTAGGCTATGCGTGAGTAACTTGGCTTTTTTTTTACCTCGAAGACGTTTTTTTATCAGATATATATATACTGTATACACACACACAGTCCTGAACTCATCACCTGACACCTGCAGTCTGCATTGTTAGTTTTGCATAAGCCTGCAACTGCACATCTTGGCTGGAGGATGACTGCAGAGTGAGACACTACAGTACACTACAAAAATGTTTAAAAAACATATCCAAAAAGCTGTTTTGTTCATAAGTTGGGAATTTTGCTAATGCCATTGACTAGTAGCATATAACCTACAACACCAAACAGTGTCAAAAGATTCTTGATGTAACAGCAGAGGTAAATTACTTTGACCAGTCAATACTTATTACATTCTGTTATCACCTTGACGTCCCATTTGAAATTTTAGTGGGTCAGTTTGATCAAGTGCAAAAAATCTGCTGCTGGTGCACTTTTTTATGCTGCAAGTATAAGAGGGTCTGGCTGCTGCAAGCGTGTTTTCACACATGCTCATGTATAAATGAATCCAGAGAGATATGGCCTTGCTTTCAACATTGATAAATCTGAACACATTAGGAATATAACCTTTATCTTGAACACACTGGTGTGTCCTTCTTGTTTTGACACCTGCAGGGCAGTGGAGACTTACCATCTACCATCTTCAACATAGTCACTATTAAACTGTACACAAACATTCCATTTCCTTGGTTTTCTCATTACGCCCATCCCATCCCATGTTGACTTGTGTGGCCAACACACACACAAAATGGTCAAAATGTTTTTTGATTGCATTAAAAGCATGTTAAGACTTTGACTTCCATAAATACACGCAAGCTCTGTAGGTATTTATACGTGAATACGTTTACGGATTTCAAATGTTCCCTCAGTCCTAACCTTAACCCTAACCCTAACTCATGCTGAGTCTGGGAATCCACATTACATTGAAAAAAAAAAACAAAGAGGCATTTATTTCCACTGTTTGTTTCACAGGACATTAGCCTTTAGCAAAGTGGCCTGAAGTGATACATTGTAAGTACATGGAAATATCTATTTAAGCCTTCTCAATTCTACACGACCACAGTTTGTTGCAGGTGGCAATATTAATGGGAAGTGCTCCTGGAAGGGAAACAAATATAAATGACATATAGTGTTTAATAAAAGCACTTATTTATGCCTCTAAGAGTTCTGCCAACATTACCACAAGACGGGTTCCTGACAATAACACAGATCTTCCAGTCATGCATAAGTGGATACTTAATAAAACATGGCTGACAAGATCAGATGCACGTTCTGACAAAAAAAACAAGATTGTAATATTGCTTGTCAGCATATATTCTAGCCTTATACCCCCTCTGCTGTATCTCAAGAGATCTACAGCAGCCCTACTTCCCTGCATCTCCAGAGGTATACAACAGCACTGTCTACTTGTATCTTTAGATTTACAGATCTACATCGGCAGAGATCTACAGCAGTCATATCCCCCTGTATCTCTAAATCTACAGCAGCCCTACTCCCTGTATCTGCAGAGATCTATAACAGTCAAATCCCCTGTATGTCTAGAGCAGGGGTGTTTTTTGATCCTATCTGAAAATGGCCGGTGTGGGTGCAGGTTTTTTGTCTGTGGCTGCTGCTAATACAGGGCGCTTGGGCTCCGCCCCTCCTGAGAAATTGCATTGAATCCCCCTCCCTCCAAAAATAAATCATCAAGAATTATCAAGGCTATTCAGTAATGGAAATAAATTATTCAAAATGATTTATTAATAACAAAAAGCAACACTGTATCTTTAGATGTGTAGCAGCCCTAGCTGCCTTTATCTCCAGAGATCTACAGCAGCCCCTACCCTGACCTCTGCAACTTCTCTCTGTCAACTGATTAGTACTTTTCAAGTGGTATAGCCCTGTTATTATTATACACTAGCAACCACAGGGACATGGGATTATTTTGCATTTTAACAACCCATGGTTAGTTTTTTTTACAGTATTATTGTATTTGCGAGCTAGAAAAGTACAAATACTAACTAACAAAAGTGTTAAATAGCCTTGTGAATATTATTGTCTGCTCTAACTTGTGTATAAGTGTATAGTAGTAAGTAGTGTAGACTAAGATGATCACTGAGATGATTTGTACTATGTTAGAAATATACTCGTTTATTTAAAAAGCTCCTCATTTTAGACACTGCGCATACCTGATAATAAAAGAGACGGCAGTATCAGAGCATAGTAAAAACCGGAGTTTGAAAAAAATGTCTCATATCATGCACACTCGTGAAACAAGAACGGTTGATGGATAATCAGATTGGAGAAAATTGACAGCAATGTGGAGAGTGTAAACTTGTATATCAATGAATTGTAATGAATCAAAAAGAGGGGACTTCACCGATAAATATCTTTGTATCATCATCATTAAATGTCCCCTCCGTTGAAATAAACTGTTAATATTGAGGGGACATTTAATAATGACGTGAATTCAGTCAGCATTTGTTCTTAACTTTGGCTCGCAATTAACTAACTCAAATATGTTTTTGAAGTTAAAAACTTAGGCTTGAATTCATTCTTAAGTCATACCAAGCTCAAAGGTTTCTTGCATCCGTGCCAATGTGTGTGGGAAATGTATAAAGTGTTAAAATCAGATACATGGCTGCCTCTGCCAGAAGGCTAAAAGTAGGTTACAGCAAAGCCAATGATCAAAATTATACCTCCAAATGTATCCAAAAGTGGTGCACTGACTACAGAATCACGGTAATGGCCATCCCAGTTCCCTGACCTGAAACCCATTGAAACCCTGTGGGGTGGACTGAAGAGAGTCCACAAGCGAGGACCAAGAGATATTGATGGAGGAATGATCTCAAATCCTTTTATGTGTTCTCCAACCTCATCAAACATTACAAGAGGAGACTCACTTATCTCACTGATACAGGGAGGGTGCACAAAGTGCTAACTACATGGATGTCAATAATTGTGACACACATCTTCAAAATAAATAATATTTTGGATTAAATATTTGTTTTTCCTCTTACCAATGGTATCAAAATTGAATGATATAATTTTCTTATTTTTCTGCGCATAGAAGTAATTTGATAAACAATAAACTGTATCTAATCCCTCACTTTTGCCCATGTTAATTGAGACTGCCAATTAATTCTGGTGGATACTGTATGCAGCTGTATCAGAACAGCAGTACTTACATTAAATAACATGAAATCTCTCTCTCTCTCTCTCTCTCTCTCAGTGGACCAAACCTACATGGTTTTCCGACTGACTGCACTGTCCTAAAAGACAAAGGCTCATTGACTGTCAGACAGTCTATAATACGAAGCGTCAACATCAATGACAAGCACTCCATCAAGGGCTTCCACCACGCTGTCCAGAAAGAGTCCACTCCTGTTGCCTCAGGCTAATCTACCAAGCAATCCACAGTTCAGCCGGTCAATGTCTGCCCATTATTTAGATCCCTGCTTCTCTTTTCAGGTGGCTGCAAGGACACCTTTAAACAAATCTGTTACTCGGTCACTTGTATTCCATTATGACATATATGGGACTAATTATAGCTGCCAAAGGTTATACTGGCCTGGGGGTCAGCTTGAGTGTAAAGGGTAGAGGAAGGCTGTCCTTCCAGCTCAACAGATCCATGACTGAAAGCTGTGTCCTGGGTGATCTTGCATTGGCCACCATTACCCTTCTCCTCTGGGCACTGAGCCGACATCTCCTGTGAATTCTGCTCCCCACGCCTCTCTGCAGGCTGCATATACCTGCATTATGACTGACTACAGTACTCTGCGGGAATATGACCGGGAGCATTTGCTAGCTGCAGTTACCAGCTAAATGACAGCAATAAATAAAACTGTGATGACTAATAAAACATTTTTTTATAAAATATTTGGAATAGTAAGATACAATATGAATGATATCCTTGCATACAATCTTACCCATGCCATGGCATTTTACTATTCTCTAATTATTTAAAATGAGAAAGCTTCCTTGTGAAATATGAGCTTGTGAACCATGGCTGAATGTATATAAACTGTCACACGGAAATACTGGCAACCATTGAAACAAAGCATAGATTTATGCGCTCCGTGAAGCACAGAGAGAGTAGGAACAGCCAGCCAGTTGTTCCATATCAAATGCTTCCTGGTGATTTATAGCTATGTCTTGGGTATTTTGACTTTAGATCCTGCAAACTGGTCATTTGGGTAATTGCCATAGATGATTGATAGCTGAAAACAATACATAAATGAATGTGTAAGATAAGCTCAGAACAGTGTCAAATGCAATTCCCCCCTGCTTTTTATTGTGTGCTGTTTTTGAGAATAATATACAAATGTAATTATGGTTGGCTGTTTTTGTGTGCACAAGTATCATGTAACATAAATATAAACAGCACATTTATTTAATATATTTAAATTCATTGCAATAAAGAGCTTGGCCCCTATTTTGAGAATGCAAATGAAGCCGAATGGCATGCGAAGCACAAACGGCTAACATAATCCAATTGTGGGATATCTGAAATAATTTTGATTTGTTAACAGAGCTAGCACATTTAACACAACGTGCCAGATGGCTGGTAATAACTGTGCCGTGTTGCTAAAGATATATATAAGGTGTGACTCTGCACTGGCCAATCAGGACACGTTCTACTTTCCCTTTAAAAAAAGATTTGCATTGGATGTACAGCACACAATTTTAGCATTTGTGTTCCTGTGTTGTCTTCCTTCATCAGGATGTGCTTCAGCACACGTCACCTGAAGAGAGTGCATGTCGTATGTCAGGTTACTACCTGACCTCTTAAGCATCGTAAACAGGTCATATAGAAGGTCTATATGATCTTACATATTGAAGGTCAATTTTATATGACCACATCATTGTTTCTCACTGGGAACCAGTTACGACAGTAAAGTAAAAAACCAAGTTGGATTGTTCTGTTTTCTTTTGATATTCTATAAAATGTAAATCTATTTATTTACTTTTCGCATAATTGGAAAATCAGTATTGTTATTTCGGTGTGAACTTGTATTTAAACCAAACATTTGCACGGTGTATTGTAAGGACCATTAAGATTTGACTGTGCCATAGGTCTTAGCAAATCCAGCCTCCAAATTAAATTATCCAGTTCCCATTACACCAACCCAGTGCTAGAAAATGCTATGATTAAAATAGCAACATTGGGGCAACTGTCATAACTTGCCATCTGCAATATTCTAAACTCGAAACATTTTGCCAACAAACTGCATTTTTCCTCATAAAATAGGGTTGATATGACTCATGCATTGAAACCTGAGACAATCAACTGACATTTGTAAATGGGAAATCTATCAGATTTACCATCTCCCTTTAAACCTCTAAACACTGGGTAGGGACCTTAAATTGGCTCAATGCAGTAGCTAAATTAGATGAATCACATACCAGAAGTGGATTTAAATAGCAGAACAGAAATATAATCACAATCTTAAAATATAGTTTGGTATTTTCTCAAAGCATTTTGGCCCTTCAGAGAGAGAGAGAGAGAGAGTGTGTGTGTGTGTGTGTGTGTGTGTGTGTGTGTGTGTGTGTGTGTGTGTGTGTGTGTGTGTGTGTGTGTGTGTGTGTGTGTGTGTGTGTGTGTGTGTGTGTGTGTGTGTGTGTGTGTGTGTGTGTGTGTGTGTGTGTGTGTGTCAAACAATCTAAAAAGCATAATGTTTAGTGACAGCATTTTTCATGCTTAGCAGAATTTATCTGACTTTTCTTTACACTTTATTGACCGGACCTTGACATGCAGTATTCTGTTTTTGTTTTTATTTTTATTTCACCTCTGGTTATACAACTGAAACAACATTGACTGTCTCTGCTCAGTCCCTAGATTTCTTACGGATGATTTATAACTCTGATCTGAAAGAAAGTCCTAACAGGACCACTGGGGAGTCTTGCTGGCTGAGCTAAGATGTGCAAAATCATTTTTAACCACTTTTTTCCCCTTTTACTTTAGGTTTCTCTCTAGGGCATTCTGTGTGCTCATTTAAGCGATGTAGTCCAGGAGTCCTTTCTATAGCTCTCACAGGAACATGGTTATTCCTTTGACAGGGATATCCCATAACTCCCCAAGACCTACACCCATCACATTCTACTTTGTTGCGCATGAAAGAGAAAATGGTATGGACATAATGTGGGTATTCACCACCCACAAAAGTGAAGGTCCTTTTGACATCGCATTTAGATTGTGCAAGGTAATAACACATCTTTTTTATAAGTATAAGTACAAAAATACTTCACATAAGATTTATTTCCACATAATGTCGTCTACTGAGTCATGCTGAAGAGCTGTTATTTCTAAATCAGGATTAAAGTCCTCACTTCCTCTTTCCAAGCTTCTTGATTGTTTCCATATTTTACTGTATGAATCACTGGTACTGATAACTGCTTGCTCTGAGGCCTCAGAAAGTCTGGCTCAATGCATTCAACTCAAAAATGCATCCCTAAGACAAAGTGCTGCCCAACCTAAGGAGGAAAGGTCCATCCATTCCATTTACACTACTGTGTTGAAACAATTATTCAAAAGCCAGTTGAAAAATAACACAGAGCTGAACAGAGATCCAATTTGTTGGTAACAAGAATAAAAATCAATGGACACTATTGAATGTACGGCTATTGCTGCCTCTGTGGCAAACTATCATTTTTTTCTTTCTTTAAAGAATGTGTGTTCCTGATTTAGCCTAAACAACAACAAAAAATGTGTATTGATGCCAACTATTGCTGATAAAATATTTTAACATTATTGTCATATTAACATTATACATTTTTGCCATATGAGGAATCAATATGGCATTGTCACTGAATTTGCTCAAATTCAATCCATTGCTGATCCCTCTCTGGTGGTTGTGCTTCTGTCCCTATAACATCATTTATGCCCTTTACAAGCCATATTGCTGCATTGCTGACCTTCTCATTAAATGTTACTGCGATTATCACTGAAAAGGCTTCAGCAACTTTTAGCTATCGTCCTTTCAAGGTGAAAACAAATACTTTTTAAGACTCTGAAGCATGGACAATGTCATTGGTGACCTTTTAATTTAATATTTTTATATTTTGTCTTTCACTTAATTTTTTTTGGTACAAGTAACCTTCTTGGCAAACTGTCTTTGCTCATTGTTTCTATATGACATATGAACATTTATTCAGTAAATTCACACCTAAACCTAAAAATGAATATAAATATGGATGTAAAAAAGTATAAAGAAGTTGGAATGAGTGTATATATATATATTTGTTGAAGCATGGACATTTCCCTAAGCTGCACTGAAATAATATGTATTTTGAAAATAGTACCATTTAATAGAATGTGCTTTAATTCAGGCCTTTAATTGAAATATGTTCATGAATAAATAGTAACCCTCTGTAAAGATATGGCAGATCTCAATTAAGGCCTTTGGTGAAAAAGAAAAACCCTGAACTCGTGTATGCTCATTGTGGAATCATTCTAATTAATTCTCAAGATGAACGACAAATTCAGAGAACTTCATAATTAGTACTTTCATTTTATTTCAGTCTGTTTTCTGATTTGGTTCCGAAAGGTTTTCGAAAATATCTGTACTATTTAACTGTACGCTCAAAACCTTGCGGATGTTTGGGTTTTAAAAGGATTGCCATTTAAATGAAAGTTTTATATATACAGTACATGTACTTTGTGAAATATCCACTGTGATAAACATATATGTGTAATTAATGCCTCGTGACGCATGCCATAGTTTCATGTTGGGTGCCAAAATGTTTAGGTCATATAAAATTTCACCAAGGTACTGTATGTAAAGTCCAAAGCAGGTCAGGACACAAATGTAATGAGACAGTCTTTCTTTGGAATTGTGTGAGAACCTTTTTTTACTCTAATTCTCGGATCCACACCGTCAGGTTTAAACAATATTATTAAAGTTAAAAGGAGGAATCAGTCACAGAACTTGCCTCTTGTTATTCTTGGTAGGCGATTGCTAAAGTATCATTTCATCAACGACTGAATAATTTCTGAAAATTGCTTTGTTGTGAATTGACTGAGTTAAACAGCTAGTGTTTTGCTTTGTTGTGAATTGACTGAGTTAAACACAGAGTGTATTGCTTTGTTGTGAATTGACTGAGTTAAACACAGAGTGTATTGCTTTGTTGTGAATTGACTGAGTTAAACACAGAGTGTATTGCTTTGTTGTGAATTGACTGAGTTAAACACAGAGTGTATTGCTTTGTTGTGAATTGACAGAGTTAAACAGCTAGTGAAAAGTGTAGGGCTGCAGACATAGTTGAAAAGGTGATTCGTCATTAAATGCAGAAAAAAGCCATTAAATGAAAATTTTTGTTCCATCACCGGCTTTACTGCACAGTTCAGTCTCTTTACTGTGCCAAAACTGCATTAGCTGTTGTGCAATTATATTTTAAATTAAATAGAGAGTTTTCTTCTTAAGGCCTTATATTGCAGCATTTAGAAAAAAGAGACTTCAAAATGTATGTAATAAATACACATGTAATTCGCTCACAGATAGAACTGAGGTATTAATTATGTATCTGTTATTTTTTGAATTATTTTCATATTGTTCACATTACTCTTGTAATATTTAAATGTATTGTTGTGTTTTATCATTGCATTGTTGTATTCTCTCAGGGCGCCATTGTTAAAGAGAGATTTGCTCTCAGTTGGCATATCCCTGGTTAAATAAAGGAAATCATCATCATCATCATCATCATCATCATCATCATCATCAAATATGTTCATGGTTGGCTTGATTGGTGGGGCTGCCATGGCACTTGTGTCAATGTGTTTTTAAATGAGTGCCAAGAGTTCCATTTGGATTGAATTTCTGCAGGTCAGAATTGCTATTACTACACTTGTCTAATTATTTATCATAGCCTTTACAAATGTGTTTACACTGAATTTGAATGCATCATGTGTATGGAATGTAAATGTAATGCACATTTTTACCACTCTAGCCAGTTATGATCAGACATATCCTGCACATACCTTTTTTTTTAAATAGTTAAATTTACATCATATTAATATTACATTACAATATTATACTGCAATATAATAGCCAATTAAGTTGATTACTTATGAGAATTTAAAAATATATATACAAATAGAATAATCTGCATTAAATGCTTAATTCCAATAAATATAGAAGATTGTTTGCATTTACACCTGTGACAACTTGCCAAATGATTTCTATATTTGATCATTTTCCAACAAAATTTCTCTGTAAGTCCTTCTCGTGTTTGAGACATGAGAGGGCAGCTGCTCATTCTAGCACATTAGGAGCCACGGCTAATATTGTATCTTGACAAGTGTTCAAATGACTTTTGAAGCCATCCAAGAAATTAGGAGTTTCATAAGAAAACTCATTCTTAGAGAATGTGCACAATGTTCCACAAACTTTCTGATGGAAAGTGAAATGTGGGACTAGTTTGCACAACCTCTAGCTCAGCACTTCACCTCCCATCAAAATCACACGCAACATTTTTCTTGATTGAAATGACTGTGCAATGCCGTATAGGGCCACAAGGGAAGTAAGGCAAGGAATCATCATGCCAAATGCACCGACAGCCAAGCAAATTATAATAAAATAGCATGATTAATTGACTATCATTCGTATGTGCGTGACATGATGTGATCATGACTAAAGACTTGTGCTGACGGTTCTCAACAGCACAGTTCGAACAGTAATTATCCCAAATCCGCTTTGTCTGGTTGGTTGGAAGAACTGGCATTCACCCTGCCCACTCCTACAGATACGAACATATTTAAAAAGTTTGCGAAACAGTTTTGCTACAGGTTCACTGCAAAATTTGGTGAAAAAGTAGAGAGCCTAAATCCGCTTACTCGACACTGAAAACAAATGTAATCCACAGGAGCAGATTAGGGTTATATGGATTTGTTTGCAAATGTTCTTGCGTGTATTCTCACATGAATTTACAAAGTTGTGAAACCATTTACAGATTGGTGAACTAATTTACAGATTTCTCAACCCATTTACAGATTTGCAAGACTTTTGCTACAAAAAATGCCTCCATATAATTGAGCTATTTGACCATCACAGCAAAAAAATAAAATAGCCAATTGCTGGATAGTGTGAAGATGAACCAGTCATTCAGGACCACAAGGGCACTATTTCATAAGTTAAGATCTTCTGCTAATGTATTGTTCCTTTCTTTTCACATCTATCTCTCTTTTGGTATTTCTTTTCAACGTTATTCCATCCTTATGTGCAGCTAATTTGTTGGTAATTAGCTTTGGGAAGCCTCTTAAAGAGCTCTGTTAATTAAATCATTACTTGCCATGGCAAATAATCTAATGGCAGATACATCAGCAAAACACCAACAGAGGAAAAATAATAGGGTTGAAGTGGTAAATTGGAATTCAGCTAATTGCTTCTAACCCCTATATGTAAACAAACATGTTCTAAAAGTGTTGTACATTACACTCACAAATGCATTATTTATTGTATAGATGCCTCTGTGTTTTTATTGTGTTTATGCTGCCCTGTGCCTCTGTGCTACACATATATACAGTCAAGCCGGAAAGTCTGAACACCCCTTTCACCTTCTCCACGTTTTATTACATTACAGACATATTCTACAATAGATTGAGTTCATTTTTTGTCTCAAAAGTCTACACAAAATAGCCGATAATGACAAAGTGAAAACATGTTTTTAGAAACTTTTGCAAATGTATTAAAAATCGAAAACTGAAATCTTTAATTTACATAAGTATTCATACCCTTTGCTTTAACATATTTTGAAAGTATCATATTTAATATTTGGTCGCATATCCTTTGCATGCTGTTACTTCCTGAAGTCTGTGACCCATCAACATCAAAAGACTCTCGATATTTTATTTCCAGGTACTGTTACAAGCGATACTATAAGCTCTCTGCATTTGAATGGATCTCTATGAGAATTGGGTAAGTAAACATAATACAAACACAGTAAGAAGCAGATTCCTGTAAAAAGCAGTCTCTCAGAAATCTTAAGAACTAGAGACATAGGTGACTTCATCAACAAACACAAACAGTAAAGGTTACCTGGTATTTGGCTTAAATGATGCTTGTAGCCTTCACTAGGGCTGTTAGAAAAGCACATCCTCCTGGAAGAGGAAGACTTTCCGATATATACTCTGTGAGGTTTGAATTCCAATGGCCCTCAAACTTGATACAGTGTGTCACCCCACCCACTGCTGGAGGACTGTATTTCAGTGCAGTCTTAATATATATACAGTGCCAACCACTATTATTGGCATCCCTAGTAAAGATGAGTAAAAAGGGTTATAAAAAATTCACCGTTTGGTGAATTAACTTTATCTTACACTGAAAAAATGGAAGAAATCCAACCTTTAATTGAAGTAAATTTATTATGAAAAAGAAAAATGCCTCATCAAGAACTAATTATTTTTAATAAAAGCACATGAGCCACAATTATTGGCACCCCTTCATTTATATATAGAATAAAGTAATATTTTTTTTATAATTGGTCGCATATCCTTTGCATGCCATGACTTCCTGATGTCTGTGACCCAACAACATCAAAAGACTCTTGATATCTTATTTTATGGTACTCTTACAAGCAATGCTATAACATCTCTGCATTTGAATTGATCTCTATGGGAATTGGGGGGTGGGACTAGATTTAGCTGTTTACCCTTTACCCTGTTTACCCTTTACCCTTTAGATTTACCCTTGATGGCTTTACGTCATCAAGGGTCTGAGGTATCAAACGAGCTTCAAACCATGCTGCCAGATATGCAGTAGATATGGAGGGATCACTTTAAGGGTTGTTTCTCCTGACAAATCTTTCTATTGAACTGTATGAAAAAGAAACCCTTCAAGTTATCCCTTCAAGTTTTCTGTTGCTTCATCCATTTCTCATTAATAAAGTGGATGTTGGCCTCTTGGCTGACTTGATGGCCGACAAAACACACACAGCTCTGGCTTCATACCTGTGTGTCCAATCAGTGAAAGCTCTGCCGTTTGACTGTGACCGCGTCACACACAGACATACCACCTTTTTATCTACATTTCATTGACCCTGCAGCAAAATGTCATAGTTGTAACAGACCTCAAATTCAAAGGGTTGACTTTAGCAATTAAAGATATAATGTGCCAATTTATTGCAAACTGTGTACACAGGCAAAATTTTTGTCCCAATACAAGCAGAAAAAGTCACATCTTGTATAGCATGAATCTGAACTGTGGTTTTTTAAACTTGCATTTGTGTTTGGAAAGTGGACAGCAAAACAGTTCCACAGCATTGAATGTGTTATACAGATTGTGTCACAATTTACGCCTCAATGCAATAAAATTTACAGTTATATACAAATACACAGAAACCTGGAAGCGTCACATAAATTCTGTCTGTGGTCCTTGACTTTAAGCACCTGTTTAATCATCACAGAATTACTGACCTCACTCCTCAACAATTACTCAGGATTTATGTTTTATTGCATTCTTCCATTACTGCAACCAAAGGGATTGTAAGATTTATGGAAACTTAGAGGAGCTTAACCCAGATCAGTTAACCTTCAGGGCCACAATTATATGAGATGTTTAATGGCTTGCCTTCAAAGTCTAATCAACCAGTAGAAAAAAATGGATTTGAATGAAATATGGCATACACCTGAAATAAAATTAATTGTTCATAACAACATTCTAATTAAAAGTAGAAAAAAGAGTTAATTTCATAATTGTGTAGTGGACTGGCTATAGCATTTATAATATTTCTTGTTTTGAATATTCCCTTTCCAAATGGTTACACAAATTGATCTTAATTCTGCTCTGCCCTGAGATATGATTAATTAATGGTCTCATGTTACTGTACTTGTCCGAAAGACTATAGAAGGTGCGAACATATTGATCCACAGTTTATTGTACATGCGATTTATACTATGAATTACGACACCAGGGAGACTGTGGCCTGTAGCACACATTTCAAGACCTGGAATTGAACCAGGATAGAAGTTACAGTACAATATGACTATCAAACTATTTGACTGATTTGTAAGATGAAATATAACATATCTAAATGTAAGCGTGTATTGGCTTTTATGCTGTTGTTACTTGTGTATAATACATGTTTGCATCACTTATGAGGTATCATTTGTGATTAGAGACAGTCCATTGAGGAAGGAGAGGTTCAGTTATAATGTTACTATGAATCACATGTTGACTCCACAAACCCTACAGTACACTGAATAATGGAAGCATAAATCAAAGTAATGCTTTGGTAAGTGCTACAGAAGGAAATGGATTCAGTTCCATTTTATGGTTTAAGGCTTGTTTCATACGTCAGACCCTTGATGACTTAGAGCCATTTAGCCAACCATGTGTTCCATACTGTTCCAGTGTAATTTACAGCTAAATCTAGTCCCACCCCCCAATTCCCATAGAGATCCATTCAAATGCAGAGACATTATAGTATCGCTTGTAGGAGTACCAGAAAATAAGATAAAGAGTTTTTTGATGTTGTTGGGTCACAGACATCAGGAAGTCATGGCAAGCAAATGATATGTGACCAAATATTAAAAATGATTACTTTATTCTATATATAAATACAGGGGTGGCAATAATTGCGGCACACGTAGTTTTGTTAAAAATAATTAGTTCTTGATGAGGGAATTTTTCTTCTCATAATAAATTGACTTCAATTAAAGGTTGGATTTTTTTCTTTTTTTCAGTGTGAGATAAAGCTAATTCACTAAACGGTGGATTTCTTATAACCCTTTTTACTCATCTTTACCAGGGTGCTGATAATAGTGTAGGGCACTGTACATATACAGGTGCAGCTCAAAAAATTAGAATATCGTGAAAAAGTTCAATATTTTTTGTCACTCATTTCAGAAAGTGAAACTCATATATTATATAGATTCATTACATATAGAGTGAAATATTTCAAGCCTTTATTTCTTGTAATTTTGATGATTATGGCTTACAGCTAATGAAAACCCAAATTCAGTGTCTCAGAAAATTAGAATATTGTGAAAAAGTTCAATACTGGAAACTCATGGTGTCACACTCTAATCAGCTAATTAACTCAAAACACCTGCAAAGGTTTTCTGAGCCTTTAAATGGTCTCTCAGTCTGGTTCAGTAGGCTACACAATCATGGGGAAGACTGCTGACTTGACAGATGTCCAGAAGACAGTCATTGACACCCTCCACAAGGAGGGTAAGCCACAAAAGGTCATTGCTAAAGAAGCTGGTTGTTCACAGAGTGCTGTATCCAAGCATATTCATAGAAAGTTGAGTGGAAGGAAAAAGTGTGGTAGGAAAACGTGCACAAGCAACAGGGATAACCGCAGCCTTGAGAGGATTGTCAAGCAAAATCCATTCAAGAATTTGGGGGAGCTTCACAAGGAGTGGACTGAGGCTGGAATCAGTGCATCAAGAGCCACCACGCACAGACGAATCCAGGACATGGGCTACAAATGTCGAATTCCTCGTGTCAAGCCACTCCTGAACCAGAGACAACGTCAGAAGCGTCTTACCTGGGCTAAGGAGAAAAATAACTGGACTGTTGCTCAGTGGTCCAAAGTCCTCTTTTCAGATGAAAGTAAATTTTGCATTTAATTTGGAAATCAAGGTCCCAGAGTCTGGAGGAAGAGTGGAGAGGCACAGAATCCAAGTTGCTTGAAGTCCAGTGTGAAGTTTCCACAGTCAGTGATGATTTGGGGTGCCATGTCCACTGTGTTTTCTGAAGTCCACAGTCAATGCAGCCATCTACCAGGAAATTTTAGAGCACTTCATGCTTCCTTCTGCTGACAAGCTTTATGGAGATGCTGATTTCATTTTCCAGCAGGACTTGGCACCTGCCCACACTGCCAAAAGTACCAAAAGCTGGTTCAATGACCATGGTATTACTGTGCTTGATTGGCCAGCAAACTCGCCTGACCTTAACCCCATAGAGAATCTATGAGGTATTGTCAAGAGGAAGATGAGAGACACCCGACCCAACAATGCAGACGACCTGAAGGCCGCTATCAAAGCAACCTGGGCTTCCATTACACCTCAGCAGTGCCACAGGCTGATCGCCTCCATGCCACGCCGCATTGATGCAGTAATTCATGCAAAAGGAGCCCCAACCAAGTATTGAGTGCATAGAAATTAACATACTTTTCAGAAGGCTGACATTTCTGTTTAAAATATCCTTTTTTATTGATCTTATGTAATATTCTAATTTTCTGAGACACTGAATTTGGGTTTTAATTAGCAGTAAGCCATCATAATCAAAATGACAAGAAATAAAGGCTTGAAATATTTCACTCTATGTGTAATGAATCTATATAATATATGAGTTTCACTTTCTGACATGAGTGACAAAAAATATTGAACTTTTTCAACGATATTCAAATTTTTTGAGCTGCACCTGTATATACCTTCCCGCTCATGTTGATTGACAGGAGGTTTTACCATTTTGAAAAGTTTCATTATTAAATGACAAAGTAAGTTTGGACATAAAAATGGCATTTGGAAATAAGTGATTCTGAAAAGTGTCATGATGAAATGTAAAAAGCCATTCGTAACTACAACATGTTACAATTAAATCAAAAAGAAATTAGTTGGGATCACGTTATTGTGAAAGGGACGTTATTGTATGCGGTGGAAATTGTTTAATTATTTGAAAATAAAAATGAAGTATTTATTTATTTATATTTTATTTATATAATTAAGTTGTGCTAAAATATTTTACACCCGCTAAAGGTCTTCAGGCCCTGACTGTTCTCCTTAATATTTATTCTTATTCCACATCAATTTTCTGTATACTACTCCTTCTACAGCATTTCAGCCAGACCTACCCAATTTGGCCAGTAGCTTCACCTAGTATGGAATTGCGTTGCTTCTGTGTCAATAGATCAAATATTTTTGGAGAAGTTTATGATTGCATATTGAAAAACTTCCCATTGAATAACATTGATGGTTCAGAATCTGTGGCTCATTTCACAAAAAAGATTTTTCTCTCACAGATTGCAATTTCAAAACATGTTTCAGCAAAATGCATCGTATGTGCATCGCTTGGAAATCGCAAATAAAATTGCGACGACTACAAACCGCTTACACAGCCAATCTTTCTTTGATTGTGCGGAGACAAGGTAGGCCTACGCTCCAGAAATAATCTTTTTTGTGATCGCGCCCACCCAGGGGTGCCGTAGTGGGGGGAATCGTGGAACTGACTACCCAGTGTCCCAAGGCAGGGCGGGGCCCTCAGAAGGCCTGAAATTAAAGGATTGCTTTGAGAAGGGGGCCCATAGAGATTGCATTTGCACGGAGCCCAGAATTTCATGCTACGCCCCTGCGCCCACCCTTTAGATAATTACAGAGATGAGTTGCTCTAAAGATTTACAAAAAAAGTAGTAGGCCTACAAAGGTTATTTTTAAATTATGAAGTAGCTTTACAAGTCTATTTTTATAACTATAATAACAATAATAAACTCTATTTGTATAGCACCTTTCATACATAAAACTCAGCCCAAGGTGCTTCACAACAACCAAAACAAAATACAGAACAAGAGCAATAAAGGAGCAAACAGCAGTCTTGAAGGCTCTGGGGAAAATACAAGATTGTAGTGAAAAGTTAAGGATCCTATTTGTGTGCAGGGAGAGGCAGTGAAAAATATTTTTGAAGAACTTAGTAAGGATAGGGTCAAGGACACAGATACATGACTTCATTTTCATAATAGAACTCTATGAAAAAATAAGTCAGGAGAAAAAACCCTTAAAGTGATCCATCCATATCTACTGCATATCTGGCAGCAGAGTGATGGTTTGAGGCTTGTTTGATACGTCAGACCCTTGATGACTTACAGCCATTTAGCCAACCATTTGTCCCATACTGTTCCAGTGTAATTTAAAGTGTGTATATCACTAATAAGAGAACAAAAACAACAAACGGTGTGTGTGTGTGTGCGCGTGCGTGCGCATGTCACAGATCTAGTATGTCTGCTGGCCACTTTTTCGTTGTGGAGGGGGACTCTAATTTGATCCCCATGTGTGCGTCTGTCTGTCTGTCTATCTGTCTGTGTGTCACACATGTATGTACCAGAGCCCACCACCAGAGCTATTACAATACATTTCCCCATAGTCAAGTACATTTTGCTTTGTACATAAAAAACTATGCTTGATGTCTCCACATAGTGGCATTTCTACTCAGAAGACCGTCGACTTTCTAGAGTTCAGAGCTTAAGGTTTTTAGTAGCTCTTTGTGGAAAATGTAGAATGTATATGCATTTTCCCCATTAAAGCTATACTATGTAGTTTCAGAACACCAGGTGGCAATATAGAGCATGTAGGAGATCACAGTCACTGTGATCAATCTGTCCTAAATTAATAAATGTCATAAGTTAGTTAACAGAGGCTAATCTGTAACGTTAGCTACATCTATTCTCACACAAACACACACACACACACACGTTAATGTGATGGTTATATAAAACAAAGATTTCCTGGTTTCCCTCGAATTGTCCACCATCAATATGCGAATTAATTAAATGGAGGTGGCCATCAGGTATATTGTGATACAAACGTTCAAGAGAAATGGTAATGACTAAGTTGGTTGTAAAAAAACGAAAAATACAAACATACTGGTTATGCTAGCCAGCTCGTGTTCCCAAATAAACGTTAAGCTTGTTTGATTGCCGTTATTTGAGTGCCAGCTAGCTAGCTAACGTTATACAGCAACTGGCTGATCCGAGTCAGAGGTTGATACAAACGTCCAAATGTGTAATGTAAATTACATCCCTGCACCAGCAACAGAACAAGTCGAGGAAAATCCTTTTTCCACTCTGGATTGTACCTGTAAATCTTCTCTCTTGTTTTGCCCTTTTCATTTGGCAGTGATTCCTCGCGGGCTCATTTGGGGGGTTTGGTTTTGCGCTTCTCTTTCTTTACTTTGATTTAAGACTTGAAAATACCTCTTTGTTTTGTCGTCATCCTGGGGTCCCAGATAGATAGCTAGCTCGACTCAATGAGAAAAATGGGATTGTTCGCTAGGAATTGTGGGATTTGGTGTTGGATGTATGGACTCTACGCAGACGGGGACATGATTTTTAATTGCACGATAGACTACAACTACCAAGTAGAATAGCGAGGCGCATCGATTCACTTCACAAAAACCCTCACTTCACACGCAAAAGAAAACTCACACACAGGCTATCGCACGGGTGCTTCTGCAGTAAATTAATTTATCGCACAGACCGATTTTTTCGTAGCACGTGCGACATATATGTGGACTGTACAGTCCTGCCATGTGTTTCTTCCTTCCACATTTCACTAATTAGTTCTACCTCCTCGCTGAAGAATTATGTTAATTATCAAATCCAGGTGATTGGAGCAAAATACTGGGGAAGATTTTTCTGGGTCCCAGCTTGTAATGGGAGTAAGTAAGAGTATCACCGCTATTTTGGCGGAGACCCTGGATATATCAATAAGTGCCTGCAGTATTTTGTACACTGCGGTTGCTATCTGCAGTGTTGACAGGACATGCTGTACCCTGGACAGTGTGCTGTTGGAGATGTTGTTGCAGACGTTGCGACTGAAGCGTTCTGTCAGAAGAAGGATGAGGGGGGGCGAGGCGAGATGGTTTCTCAGGCTTTGGTGGGCAGGGATTTGGTTAGTGAGGGGTTTTGATAGCGTCGGACAAATGAGTTATGTTTCTTGTAGGCGCCAGCTTTTCCCTCAGGGCTCCAGTTGTAACTTTCAGTGGGGAGAGAGGGGGCAGCTGGGGAGATTAAGGAGGTTTTGTGGCCCGATGGGGAGATTTAGGAGATTCTGGGGTCCGCTGCACCCTTAGGCTTATGGATCTGGGGGTTGATGGCTGCAGGAGAGCAGTTAGCACCGAGCAGCCATGTTCCTGTTCTGTTTAGATGTATTTGACGCGGAATGAGATACGCTGTACTCTAACCTGCGCTACGCGGGTGCATTTTTCAAAATGTGGGTGGCACTTGCCTTTTAATAACCGCATTTGCCTTTGTAAAATCCTGCATTGTAGTTGCTCTTGCGTGATGGGGAAGACAGTGAACGTATGAATCCTTCACATTGATAAAATGATCATAGCGCCTATTGATGACTCAATCAAAATAAATAATTGCTGGACAGTGGTTTCACACAATATTATTAAGTAAACAAATAAATCGTTGGATTTACTGAAAAGATTTTTTTTTTAAATCACATTTTTTTTAACGATTTATCTAATAAAGTCATGTAGCCTACGGTGATTGAACACAATTGCCTGCATGCTACGTATTCAACTTCATTTTGGAGAAGCTGTGCTGACACAAATCGTCTCTCCGTCAAAGTGAATATGATCCAGACACTGTCTATCAATTAATCCATCTAATATTAGTCTGGTATGATATACCAGATGGTCAATCATAGCCTACTTTTACATATTTTTTATTTTTATGACAGTTCTTTGTTAATTGTAAGTAGGCTAGGCAAAGGAAAGTGAGACCAATATTATTTTCAAAGAACATGCACTCATTCTAATATCAATTTATGCGAAAAATTCTGTATTTTTCGTAATCATCTATTGGTGGCGCTAAACATAAACTACTTTTTTTTCAGAACCAAAAAAATGATTTAAGTTTAAAGGGTAACCAAGCCCAAAGTTTTAGCCAGACCACGCCTTTCGTTATTCAAAAAAATCCATCCAGCAACAAAAAAAAATTGGCTGGACTATGGCTGGCTACTATGCCCCTTTCCATATGCTGCCCTCGCTCTGTCGCGAAAAAGAGTATCCCCCTCCCTTCCCAAGACATTTTTGGATGACGATGCGAGGCCGGCAAGCAGGCGAAGTGACCAGAAGAGATTGGGGAATGTGACGTGATAACCAATCAGATTAAATATTTCACGTATAAATTGTCTCCACATAACATATATTTTTTATATTGCTCAACCCATAGAGGGCAGGATTCTGGTCATTTTCATTGCAAAATGAGAAACATCAACCTTTGTACTGAACATTCGAGATTGGGACTACAGTCAATCACTAGCATTTTGGTGTGGCCCAATACATAACTAAAATAAGTAGTTTCAGTGCTCCGTTACCCTTTAAACTCTGAATATGCATATCTTGCATACACCCCTCCTTTTCATCAAATCTCCACCCCGCGCACGTAATGGTGCATATGTACCGGAGAAATGCATAAAGCAGCGGATAAGTCAAATGTTTGAATCACAAATAGCTTAAGCTACCAGAATTTCGGGAGTAAGTCCCATTTGCGCATGCTTCTCAAGTCTGAATCTGGCCCTAAATATCTTTTCTTTGTACTGTTTTCAATTAAATATATGTAAAAGAGAATTTACAAATTATTGCTTCCTGCAGTGATAAACCCCAATTTCAAAGAAGGTGGGATCCACTTAAAAAAGCAGAAAGCAGTGATTTGTAAATTTTATTTAACATATATTTAATTGAAAACAGTACAATGAAAAGATATACATATATATATATATATATATATATATATATATGTATACAGCTCTGGAAAAAATTAAGAGACCTCCGCAAAATGATCAGTTGTCTCGTTGTTATTTTGGTTCTGTACTCTAGAACTTTAAGTTTGAAAGAATACAATGACAATGAGTTGAAGTGCAGACTGTCAACTTTAATTTTAGGGTATTTTCATCCATATCCGATGAAAGGTTTAGAAATTATAGAACCTTTTGTACATAGCCCCCCCCCCCATCAAAAAATATTGGACAGTTTAACATAATGTAGAATAAAGTAATCATTTTTAATATGTGGTCGCATATTCTTTGCAAGACATGACTTCCTGATGTCTGTGACCCAACAATATCAAAAAACTCTTGATATGTTCTGGTACTTCTACAAGCGATACTATAACCTCTCTGCATTTCAATGGATCTCTATGGGAATTGGGGGGTGGGACTAGATTTAGCTGTAAATTACACTGGAACAGTATGGAACACATGGTTGGCTAAATGGATCTAAATCATCAAGGGTCTGACGTATCAAACAAGCCTTCAACCATCACTCTGCTGCCAGAAATGCAGTAGATATGGATGGATAACTTGAAGGGTTTCTTCTCCTGACTTATTTTTCCATAGAGTTCAAAGGAAAATTTGTCAAGAGAAATAACCCTTAAAGTGATCCATCCATATCTGGCCGCAGAGTCATGGTTTGAGGCTCGTTTGATACCTCAGACCCTTGATGACTTACAGCCATTTACCAACCATGTATTCCATACTGTTCCAGCATAATTTACAGCTAAATCTAGTCCAACCCTCCAATTCCCATAGACATCCATTCAAATGCAGAGACTTTATAGTATCGCTTGTAAGAGTACCAGAAAAGAGTCTTTTGATGTTGTTGGGTCACAGACATCAGAAAGACATGGCACGCAAAAAATATGCGACCAAGTATTTAAAATGATTATGTTATTCTATATATAAATGCAGGGGTGCCAATAATTGTGGCACATGTGGTTTTGTTAAAAATAATTATTTCTTGATTAGGGATAAATTTTTCTCATAATAAATGTACTTCAATTGAAGGTTGGCTTTTTCAAATGTTTTCAATGTGAATTTTTTTATAACCATTTTTACTAATCTTTACCAGGGATGCCAATAATAGTGGAGGGCACTGTATATATCATTAGTGTGGGGGTTCTCTGTGCCAGAGACACAGAGGAGATATTGGAGGTCCAGTTGCGACAGATACGGACTCTTTAAGTGTTCAATGAACACCACTGAAACGGACAATAATCCGTAGTGGAGAGGGAGAATAATGAGAACACAAAACAACCTCACGAAAAAGGCGAGGAACTCGATATGCGAGCAAAACTGAAATAAGCAGACACGCTTATCTAACCACGTTTGTGGAGTGAACGAACAAAGAAAATAAAACTGTTAATATCCCTTTAACTGGGATATGAGCAGTTAGAGCGCTCGTAAAAGAACAAAGGAAATAAGCGGATACGCTTATCCAACCACGTCTGTGGAGCGAACGAACAGAGAAAATAAAACTAACAAGATCCCTTTCACTGGGACTAAGCAGTTAAAGCGCTCGCAGATAAGCGTAGTAAAACAAAGGAAATAAGCAGACACGCTTATCTTACTCCCGTTTGTGGAGCGAAAGGAAAGGAAACCGTTTCGTGTAAAACGAAAGAAAACGAGGTCTCTGCTCTGAAATGAGTGAAAAGAGACTAGCTTTCTTAAAAAACCCTTTCTTCTAAACCCTTTCTTTTTTAAACTAGCTTACTACCTAAACCTATACCTTCTTTTACCGGCTCGAATGTTACGAGGAATAACATGGAAGCAACGAGAGAGGCAGGAAGCGGAGTATAAATAGTCAACGGAAATTAATCAGGTGAACTTACTAATGACGAGGCGAAAGCAAAACCCCGTCGCAGAACAAAGGAAAATCCGATAGATTACCGGTAACGACAAAAAAGAATAACGAGAACGTGGAGATAAGGGAAGGAAGGCAAGATCCATGACAATTAGCCTATCAAAAAATGTGCAAGTACCCAGTGGACGGCCAAATGTAATGTGTTGCTAGAACTGCACCGGACCAGAGACTTTATTTTCCCTGTTGAAAACAAAGACCTTCAGTTGTGCAGGACTGAATGCACTTTTCACCAAACAGTGCCCTGTGATCGAGACATTTACGATTTATGCAACATTTGCATGGTACCCTTTACTCTTGGACCCAATGGCCCTTATCAAGCCGTAGCTTTGTACTTAACAAATGCTATGAATGCATCTTTGTGAATTACTCCAAAGTACACATGCCTAATCATACAATTAAGATGGTGCTTTTAAGTATCCATGGAGACATAAGTAGTGTAGGTCTACCAACAGTGGGCTCCAGAATTATTGGCACCCCTGACTGAAAATGCAGTAAAAATGCTATTTAAAATAATTAAATAACATTTTTGGGATAAATGCCAAACTGGGAGAAATACTGTACTTTAGTAATGTTCCAAAGAAACCAACCAAAATAATTTATTCATTTAATAGAAAATATTTCACCAAAATCAAGGTTTCACAATTATTGGCACATCTGGTTTAGTACTTAGTGCAACCACCTCTGCAAGGATAACAGCATGGAGTCTTTTCTTGTCATGTTTGACAAGGTTAAGGAACACATTTGGAGGGATGTTGGACCATTCCTCTCTGCAGATCCTTCACATTCTTGGGTTTGTGCTTGTCAACTGCCCTCTTCAGTGCAACACACAGGTTTTCGATTGGATTTAGGTCCGGCGACTGAGATATGGAGGTAGATTTGTGTCTTTATTATGCAATCAAACAGAATAGGTTTGCAATCAAAAAAAAGATTTGAGAGCAAAAGTATCAATACAAATCCAAAAGTTTTGTTTGCAAATCCAAAAGTTTTGTTTGCAAATCCAAAAGTTTTGTTTGCAAATCCAAAAGTTTTATTTGCAAATCGAAATGTTTTGTTTGCAATTCTAAAACTTTTATTTGCAAATCCAAAAGTTTTGCTTGCTACTTCATCCAGTTAATTTTGTGTCTTTATTATTGAATTTAAAAAAAAATGGTTGCAATCAAAATATAGTTTTGAGAGCAAAAGTATTGGCACCGCAAACAAAAATGTTTTATTGCAAGTAAAAATAAATTTGTTTGTTTGTCTGCAAAAAAAAAAATTTCTTTTGCAAATCTTTTTTTTTGTTTGTTTGCAAATCTTTTTTTTGTTTGTTTGCAAAAAAATTTTTTGCTTGCAAATTTTTTGTTTGTTTGCAAAACATTTTTTTGCTTGCAAATCTTTTTTTTGCTTGCGAATCTTTTTTTTGAAAAGAGGAACCTCGTGGGCGGGACCTACACTGAAATCTGTAAGACACGTCTCTATAGGACAAATTAGCGTGACGTCACAACAGCAAAGAACTGCGGCGTCTGCCGCTAACTAATGCTTACGAACTACTAACATGTGTATATGTTATGTGTTGTATTGTAGTGTAAAATGAACGTAAAACAAATGTTGGAAAATTCAAAATAAATAGTGAAATAAATGTGTGAAAACTGAACGAAATTGTTTTATTTATATGATTGATATATTATGTCTAGCTAGCTCTAGCTAATGTAACTAACGTTAGCCCCCCACCCCCTAGCTAGCTAAGCTATAAAACAAACACAAAACAACATAACCAGTGCAAACTAGCTAGCTTAGCTAGCTTGCTACCTATTAAACACCAACTACTAAAGTACTTATAACTAACTAGTTTTAACTGTTTTTTAACTACGGAAAGCAATTTTTGTAAGTTCCGGTCGTGTTTTTTGTTTGTAACACCCCCCCCCTTTTGAGACAATCAATTTTTTGTGTTTTGTTTTTCCCCCCCCCCCCCCCCTTTGTTTCTTTCACTTTCCAACTTTTTTTGTAAAAATCTCTGTCCTCAAACTTAAATATGTTAAAAAACTAAATAAAAAAATTTTATAAAATATTTTATTTGTTTGAAATGTCTATATTTTTTTTTATTTTTTTTTTTTTTTTTTTATTTTATAGCCAAAGTTTTACGTTAAGTTTTTGAAGTTTAAGTTTGATTTTTCAAGAAGTCAAAAATCACAAGTTCAAATTCAAGTCCATCAAAAAAAAGCAAGTCAAACCAGTAATGTAAAGTAAGTTGTGTGCTTTACATTAGAGACTTTTTTTGTTAACTGTTTTTTTTTTTTTTTTTTTGTTTTTTTTTGTTGTTTTCTTTTTGTGTTTTACTGTTAATTTTCAAGCTTAGCTTAACCTCTTAGCTAAACAGCAAGCTACAACCACAACAACATTTTATTATTTTATAGATAACATTGTTAGATAGTTCGTTCTATAATTTTTTTCTATATTACTTTTTTTTTTATTTTTTTTTGACGTAAGTTACTAACGCTAAACGTTTGCTAATTTTTTTTTTTTTTTTTTTTTTTATTTTCATCTAATAGCACGTAGCTTTAGCTAGCGCTAGCTGCGAGCTGCTGTGCTGAGTGGAAGTGGCCACCCTCGTAGTTCGTAGCAAACAAAACATTTCAAAATCGTCGTGTTTGTTGTAATTTGTAAAATGTTTGTAAACGTTATTTCCGGGTGCCACCGGTGGGCACTTCATCGACACTCAAAATCGACTGAAACTGAAAACGTAGCTAAGTAGAACTATTAGCTAACGAAAATCCGGCCGAAATCGCTGTGAAATTGGGTGTGTAATGCCAAATGTAATCATTGGCAATTTGGTTGGCTTTTTCCCCCCCTTTTTTCCCTAAAAAAAACCCAACGGAACCTGTCGATTCAGGTCGATAGAGAGAGAAAGAACCCCAGATCATACAGTCCACATAGTCCGTTTGGCTAGCTAGTGAACCACCATCGCTAGCTAGCTTTAGCTAAGCTTTGTTATGTGCTAACTTATGAAAAAAATAAAAAAAAAAAAAAGTAGCGAACTTTAGCTAACGTTAACGTTAGCTGCTTCCCCTCAAAAAAAAAAAATATAAAATCCATTCCGATGAACGAACTATCTATCATCAAAAAAAAACAATGTTTGGCTATCTTTGTGTTGTTGTACTTAACGTAGCAGCCAGCTAAGAATCCAGAGGTTGAGTTGTCAAATACGTACAGTAAAAAAAACAAAGTTAAAATCTGAATTGTAAAAACAAATAACGAACAGTGCACAGTTTCTTCTGTAAAGCAGAACACTAACGTTACAGTATTACTGGTTTGACTTTGCTTTGTTAGATCAGGACTTGAATTTGAACTTGAATAACTTCTGCTTGCTGAATCAAACTAACAACTTAACGTTACCGTCACTGGTTGGCTATAAAACATAAAATAAAAACAGAGGTTATAGTTCATTTGTATAAGACCGTGTCCAAAACAGAATTGTATAGCATTTTATACACATTTTGGTAAAATAGAGTAGTTTGTGGACAGAGATGCCCGACATAAGTTTCAAAGTGTCAGAAACATGGGGGGGGGGGGAACAAAAAACAAATCCGGAACTTCTGATTGTATTGCTCATGTCCTTAACGTTACAAACATGAAACGATTAAACGTTAAATCCGACCTTGCCTGTTGTAAAACTAGTTAGCTAGCTAACTTGTTTAGTTGGTAACGTTACAGTAATAGGGTTTCCAATAACGCTAGCTAGCTAGTTTGCACTGGTTATTCATGTTCATGATGTTGGTTAGCTACAACGTTAGGGGGGTGCTGACAGCTAACGTGTTACATTAGCTAGCTAGACCATAGACCACATCATATCAATCATATAAATAAAACAATTTCGTTCAGTTTTCACAATTTATTTGTATATTCCAACATTGACTTTACGTGTTCGTACCTTGGTTAAATGACACATACACACTGCCTGCTATACGACATTCCTCAACGTTAGTCGGCAGTAGAGCCGCAGACCCATTATCCACCCGGAAGTAAGTTCTTTGCTGTTGTGACGTCACGCTAATTTGTCCTATAGAGACGTGTCTTACAGATTTCAGTGTAGGTCCTGCCCACGAGGTTCCTCTTTTCAAAAAAAAGATTCGCAAGCAAAAAAAAGATTTGCAAGCAAAAATTTTTTTTGCAAACAAACAAAAAATTTGCAAGCAAAAATTTTTTTTGCAAACAAACAAACAAAAAAAAATTTGCAGACAAACAAACAAATTTATTTTTACTTGCAATAAAACATTTTTGTTTGCGGTGCCAATACTTTTGCTCTCAAAACTATATTTTGATTGCAACCATTTTTTTTTTAATTCAATAATAAAGACACAAAATTAACTGGATGAAGTAGCAAGCAAAACTTTTGGATTTGCAAATAAAAGTTTTAGAATTGCAAACAAAACATTTCGATTTGCAAATAAAACTTTTGGATTTGCAAACAAAACTTTTGGATTTGCAAACAAAACTTTTGGATTTGCAAACAAAACTTTTGGATTTGTATTGATACTTTTGCTCTCAAATCTTTTTTTTGATTGCAAACCTATTCTGTTTGATTGCATAATAAAGACACAAATCTACCTCCATACTGAGATGGCCATTGCAGAACATTGATTTTGTTGTCACTAAACCATTTCTGTGTGGATTTTGAGGTATATTTTGGGTCAATGGGTTTATATGCACACTAATACTCCGATCTGAACCCAGTTATGGCAATACTCTGTTTTTTGAAATTGCTATGTTAACACATTTGTTTGATTATGTAAGGTCATAATCCGTGTTTTCGAAACCTGATTTACACGCCTGGTTTTTTGCCCAAACTTTCGATTTTTTGTTGCATGTAAACACCTTTTTGAAACTGCGCGTGTAACGTCAAAATTGTTCCACCCGTTAACATTTGCTTGGCCTTCAGGATCTCACTTACAGAATTAAATTATTAAATTTAAAATATTAAAATATATTGTTCTGTGTTACAATCTTATATTTGGACTGGCTGGCTAGCACATTAAATAACTGAAATTATCAGGAAATTGGCCAGATTTAGAGATTGGTATAGAGATAATAATAATGGCTACAATAATAAATCAACCACTAGCAATGAGCTATAAAACAAATAGCTATAATAATAACTAGGCTACTCGCTAGCTACAATAATAATAATAATAATAATAATAATAATACAAATTTTTGATGGGCGGATCATTTTTGTCCTTCCAACGGGTAGCAGTTAGTAGCTACCTTTTCCACAGAGCCAATTATGGAGATAATTATGTAAACATGGCTTTTGCAGTAATCACATTTGTTATTAGCCTGCAGATAGCCACTGAGGCTGCTAACTAGTAGATAATGGTCCATGTAGCAGTCTCCTTACAGTAGAATGTGCTTTAACCATAAAAACAAGGTTCTGTGCATAAATTAACGGATTTACGCCGACCACTAGCAAGCTTCTATTAGTTAATGATATCAGTTTGAAACTAATCATGGCCGAACGAAGTACCTTTAACAACATGGGCTAGAATGTTATCGGTAACTGTCACAGTCATGTAAATGCATCAGATGGTGCAGTCTCTAGGCAGGCACATCGGCCAGCACTGAATTTTAGCGCCACGTCCAGATCAGGCTGATGTGGAGAGAGTTTTTAGAGGCATTTTGTTGTCTTCTTTAGCTGACATTTAGCTAAAGTTAGCTACAGCCACATTTTGAGTTCTGCGACTAACAACTCGCAGAGTGGCGATATCCGCCTGTGTACTTTTTTTCCCATCAAACCCCTTCGCATGGTGAGTGGCGGACGGCATAGAGCGGGGAGGCGACTCCGCAAGTTATTTTCATCCCCTGTGTAAAAAGGCCTTTAGGCTACTGAATAGCTAGCTCGCTAGGTAATGTCAGGGTGACCATATTTTCGATTTCAAAAAGGGGGAAGGGCAGACAGGTGTTATGGACAAAAGAAAGGCTACCTGTTTGTTTATATACAGTTTATAGAACAAGCAAAACGTAACCGGACAATTTTAGGAATTTAGAAATCACGTCTGTAGCTACGGATATTTTCAGTCCCAAAAAAATAGCTATGTCCAGGAAAAAGGACATCTGGTCAGCCGAGCTAACGTTAACACCAGCTATAACATTAAATAACTTAATGTTACCTCAAGTTGGCTGTTGTTCAGATCACATCAGATATGGTGGTAATGCTAGCTGGCTTTACTGGTACCTCCAAGACCGGCATTAACGTTACAGCAGTTCAGTCTCAATAACAGATGCGCTAACGTTACTTTGTGAGCACTGGAATTACATAGGTAACGTTAAGTTAGCACAAATGCATTTGTCACTGGTTTTGGGTTTCGGAAAAGGGACAAAAATGTCTCCTCCCTCCAATCTATGTACCCACCCGCTCTAGGTATTACAGGTTCCTCAAGCAAATTTTTTTCACCATTCTGTCTGACTCAATTTATGATTTTTTAACAATTTTCAGTGAGCTACTGCAATCTTTCCATTGGTTTCAGTGCGCCTTGACTGAACCGCTTGACCGAGGTCAGAACGCACAGTAACGGTTGCTAAAGTATGATTGGACAATTTCTGGTTTGGGGAGGAGCCTAGCGACAGGTCAATAGAGGCCTGTCACATAGAACCAGCACTGTAGTTACCAATGGTTACAGGGACGCACCGCCATGTTGGAGGACCAACCCTAACAGAGACGCTTAACATTACCACTGAACTAGTAGTGTTTGCTACTCTATGAAACGAGTTTCATGGCAACGCTACTATGATTGCTGTCCTACAATGACAAACTTCTGCACTGCATATTGATGTGCAAATAAAGCTGGGAAAAGGGGAAAATGTCCTTTTACATGATAATCTGAGTACGCACCATAGTAGCTAAGCCACCAGGCAGGGTGAACAAACTAAATTTTACGACCGAAAGAAGAGACTGGTGGTTGAAAGCACATTATCTTAATGTCAGAAAGTTAAAAGTGAATTAATCGCTAGGTTTAGCTAACGTTAGTAGCTATATCATTTGTGTGAACGACTGCTACACCTGCGAAACATTAATTTTAACCTATTGCGATACGTCAAGCATATTGTGAACATCAAAACAGTGTTCATTTGAACTATTATTACATTACTAGGGGTGCTACGTACAATGTCTCACAAATAAATTGGATAAACTGTAAACATTACCTGTGCCGGCCAGGCAGGGTGCGAGCAATATGAGAGAATCCAGAAGAGGGCGAAAAGAAAATGTAACGTAACGATATTAAGCACCAAATAACAATGTATTTGAAAGTAAGAATGAAAGTAACGGTAAATGTACTTTATGTGTTGAACTGATTTGCCTTTTATGGTGTCTACAACTGAAGTTCCCTATCGGGAAATTAAAAGCTATTCTATTCTATCCATCAAGCTAAAATATGTTTTTTTGCTGAAGTAGGCTACTAGCCTACCATTAATACTTTAACATGTAACGTATCACTTTGCTCCCTTATGAACTGCACAAGCACTTTACTTACCAAGGTGGTATACTACAAAGCAGGATTACTGAGATAGTACTAGCTGGATAAAACCCAGAACAGCTATTTTTACTTCAGTCCAGGCATGTTCCAGATTTGGAAGGGTTCCGGGTTTTACTCAGTAATTAATCCTGCTTCGTACGTATACCCACCAATATTCTTTATAATATTTGTTTATGTTGGTATTATTAGAATAGAATATAATAACTTTTATTTCCCGCTAGGGAACTTCAGTTGTAGCCCCAGCAACAACAAAAAAGACATAGACAGTGGGACCCACAACACACAAACAAACATATCAAACAAAGACATCCAACAGAATCATTACATCAATCAAGTGAATTAAGTGAATGAAAGTGCAATACAGCCATGATTAAAAATAGCCCCCGCTGTCCCGAGATGTCCAGTGTCACCAAGCAGTCCAACACATAAACTCCACTTCCATACATACAGTTACATGGTCTCTGTATACCGCTGAAACTAAGAAATGTTTCGTGATGTTGTGCACTGTATATTTTGTATATTGCTGAGCTACCTGTAAGCATTGCACAAAGAAAATTCTGATGATGGCAATAAAGGAAAATCAAGCAACCTCCTGATTAAATGTGATAGCCTATACGTTTGGTTTGCATAACGTTATGGAAAATTTGGTTCTCCAAGATGGCGGTTGGCGTAAAAAAGTGGGCGTGTCTGGCCAAATTGTGGCGTAGGTGACAGGCCTCTATTGGGCGAAAATTATTTTAGTAATATTCCATACGCTGTTCTTACCTGAAATCCGTGAGCAGTGTAGCTGACGAACACAGTTGTGATCTGCTGAGTAGCACTTCCTAGTACATGGGTTTTCAAACTGGGGGCCGCCAGGGGGCGCCAGGGGGGCCAATTGGAAGGGAGAGGAAAATGGAAAATGCAAAAAAGATAAAAAATATAATAATAATTTAATTAAATTAATTTAAAAAATACATTTCAATTCAATTCATAAGAGCATTGTGCCGGTTTAAAATAAAATATAAATTGTTATAAATCCTTTCATATCGAAATGAGGTCTTTGCCATGCCCTTCTTTCAATCGCAGCCAATAACTAACCGTCTGCCTGTCAGTCAAAACGTTACGTTCAGCTGCCAACGGCCCGATTATGGAATCAAAATAGGGTCAAAAGTATTGTGTTGTGTATTAAGAAGCTGTATATTGAATTTTTTTTATATTTGCCAGTATTTTGCAATAGGGAGGCCCCAGCCAGAGGCTACGGCTATTTGGGGGTCCTTTGCATGGAAAAGTTTGGGAACCCCTGTCCTAGTACATCTTGCTTGAAGTGATTTGGGGCACATGGTGCGATCGGCAGCTGACCCGGAAATAACTTTGAAACAACCAACAGATTTAAAACATTTTTTCCCAAAGAAGTGGTCCTGAATGGAGAAAAGGTTACAGTAAAAATAAATTCTCCCCACGTCACCTTAGGGAACGCAAAACAATGAAAAAAATATTTTTACCATACATGTGAATTTAACAGAAAGTAAAAATAAATGCACGTTCCAATTGATATTGAGAAGCTACATTTAGTGGCATTTTGAATTTATGTATAAGGTATGCGTGGTCCTAAGCGGGTGTAAAGTTTGTTCATATGTGCGAACAAATCTCAGATACGAAAGCGTTGATGAATGCCAAAATATGGACACTAATTGCTAATATGTACGCTTTACGTGCAAATTATTTCTGCTCACGTTTCATGAATGAGGCCCAATGAGTCAAAACAACAACAATTGTGTAACCCTACCAATAAACAACAACAATTGTGTAACTCTACCAATACTTTTGAATTTCACTGCACATATATGAGATCAAATATAGGCATTGAAATACTGTAAGGAATATTGTGAAAAATATAAATACAGGTATCTTGAGACTATAAAAAAAACCCGAAAATAATTTTGCGGCTGCAATTTTGTGTTCAAATACTTCAATAACTATAGAGGTAAGAAAAATAACAGAGGATGAAGATGAGGAAGACTCAGACAAATAGAGCAAAGACTTGGACTGAAATCTTGATATGAATATTCAAAATTATGACTGTTGTACACAGTGTGACTCTACTCCTTGGCTCACTGAAGTCTACTTACATAATGCTCATTTTAAAAGGAAAATTAAATATATTATTTCCATTCATTTTTCTCTGTGTTACTGCAGGAATCCTGAGGTTTGTCTTGACTAAGGAGTCTCAGATACTTTCTGATTCTATATCAGTCGATGGCTCCTTTATAAAAGCAATTTAAAGTACCTTGGACAATAACATGTATCAAATATTAATTTGGGTGCTATTATAAACATGTAGTCATTATGTCTGTAAGGCTTAAATGTTCATTAAATGGGATGTACTTAAGGGATATCTCCCTCTAGCCAAGAAAATGAAGCTTAATGTTTCTCAGATTTTGATATACTCTGTAACTGTGACATGATATTACACTGATGGTTGAGCCTCATGATTTTCAAGCACAAGCGATTTCTTTATAGTTAAACCATAACAAATGCATGGCCTTTACAATGTACGGCATGATCAAATATGTAGAACTAGTGTCACTAGCCATCATGCAAAAAGTCACTGACACTGTGATGAGCAATTGTGCTCTTTGCTGACCATTGTTTTATTCAACACACCTGTCAATCAGACTTTCCCCAAGTACTCAGTCTGTCATGGCCTATGTTTTTGTTTCTCCTGTTTATCACTAACCGGTTTGGTGTATTTTTTTTCTCGAACACTCTATAATGATGCCTCTTCGTTTCCCCCACGAAACCGCACAAGGTTTTACAACAGTTCTCCAGTTCTCCAGTTATTTTTATTTCAGTAGTTCTTTATGCTCTGCTCCATTCAAACTCCGCCACACCCCTGTGTAGGCCTGACAGGCCGGGTATTTTCAGTTTGTGTGGCTGCCACTGTGAGATGAGAAATCATATAGCTGTGAAACTCTGCCTCCTGGGTGGTACATCCAGATAAAGCATAGTTCCTGGTACAGTGATTCATCCCATGGTCTGGAATCAAGTCTTAATAGAGACACATGCACAACGTTTCAACCAGAAGGTGTGTATACCTGACAAAGAACTTATGATCGAAACATTGCGAACTGTGTCTTTATTAAACACTGATTGGGAGCATTCTTCAGTGTGCGGCAATCTCTTTTTCTTATGTTTCTACTCATTTATTTACCCTGCACCTGTCTACAAGTTTTAGATGGGCGTACATTCTCTCCTCTTTTGGAATCCATTCCTGACTTTGAAAGTGCATAGTGCTGGAGGTCTTGTGGTTTCACATATAACTGTCTCCAGTGCTGTAAAATAATGGCAAAGTAGCTGAGACGGGTGCGTGCGGGTTGGACCCGTAATGCACAACTCAGAACACAAACTTGATAATAAATACCCGCAAGGGCTTTATTATGGGGAAATCCAAAAACGTAGTCACACAAGCAAAGTCCAAAAACCAATAAATCCAGCCAGACCAAAGATACAGTACCGAGGGAGAAGGCAGTCTCGAAGTCGGTATCCATGCAAGAGTTTGTTAACCAGAGTAGCTGTCAGCGGAGCAGAAGTACAAAACAGGGAAAAAGCAAAGTTCGTAGTCGTGGGGCGTAGCAGGAGTCAGACCAAAGTCCTATCCGCGGGGCAGAGGTACAAACAGACAGCAGGCAAAACTCGTGGTCAAAAACAGGCAGTGGAAACAATAGGCAGGCAGTAACGATGGTCAATAAACAGGCTAGATCAATAACGGTGGTCAAAACAATGTAAAAATGCTCAAGAGTGACAATAGTAAACTAAGGCAACAATTTCACAAGGATATGACATGAACACTGATCTTATATGCAGGTGTAGACAGGTGCAGACATTAGCTTGAGAGCAGCAGGAAATTCACAACAGCTTGAGAAAATGAGACACGTAACGAGACAATTAGTAAATCGTTAGTAGTTAACCTATCCTGACCTAGCGTTAGTAAATTAGTAATTAACATGTATGAGAAACGTAAGGTAAACATGAACACATGGTTAGATAGTTAGTATTACCCAATCCTGATCTAATGTTAGTATATTAGTAACTAGACAAGGGAGAATGAAACAATTAGGGAAGCGTGAGTGACAGCAAGAGAAGAAACAGCATGAACGCAAGGCTGCGGAAAAACATGGAAATATGTATGCAAACAATGAACTGCATCGTAACATAAACAGAAAATAAACTGTGACAAACACTAAACATGAAACATGGCATAAACATGACAGAAATGTAACAGTAGCATTTTGTTGAGTTGTCTCCTTATTATTCTTATTCTTTCTAAATTGACAATCTACATAATGTAATACAGTACAGTAGAAAGAAATGTGGAAACAGCCAAATGTGCAAACAGGTGTCATTTCCACTGCAAATATGAATTATACATACTGTGTACTATGTACTATGGTCTTATCTCAAGTCTGCCTCACTCTGACTTTATAACAATTTGCAAAAGAAACACACGCAGAATATATGCATTATTGTATTTAAGTCTTTACATTAGTTTTCTAGACTGCAGACAAGACAAGATTTCAGGTCAGATAGCAACAGCAAAGAAAACAATGACAGAATACAATATTGAAATAACAGGGACAGAAACTTCCTTTCGGTAAGGCCAGCCGTCAAGGCCAAGCAAGAAACTGGCAGAAGTTTAAAAGGTTTTCTAACAACCATCACTCTCCGTTTATTAAAAAAGCAAATACTGTGTAAGTTCATGTTCCTTACTGCTTCAACGTCCCATAATCCCCTCTGCAGGCATACAAGTTATGGGATATCAGAGTGATCAGATTGAAGGTGGGTACAGGGGGTTATCAAAAAGGGCATCTCTGAAAATCAGTGTTATCTCCAATGTATTCCCCTGCACAGTAAAAATGCGCTTATCAAAGAATAAAAAATCACATCTCAGTGCAGCTCATTTAAACATGCCTGCCCCTGTATATGTGATAAAGAAAACACTCCGAGCAAGTCCATATGGTTTTAAAGTTCATAAACGTGACCTTGGGAGTGTCAACGTCACATACATTCTGCCGATCTGTGTACTCACATCACCCACTAATGCACTTAAAACAAAGAGCAGAGTTAATGAACGGAAGTTGCAATATAGTGTGATCTAATCGTACCTCTTATCAGCGATTTTTCCATGTGGTTGCAAAGGTTGCGGGGTCTGTTCCCACTCAAGTCACACCAGTCACATAGTGTCATGTGATCCAGACACTTGAGCGTGATGTCTATCAGTTAGACGAGGTTGCTGAGTGTATTATCCAGCGGAGAGCATTTGAGATCAGAGCGTATGTGAATCTCACTGCAGTCAGTGATGTCATCCCCTGTTGTCATGGCAGGTTTGATAAGTTCCCAGCGCAGGGAACAAGGGTCTTTGGTAGAGTGCACTAATTGCAGCTCTCGTCAGGGTGTTGTGATGGGGAGCTTTAAAGGTCATGGGTTTGGTCTTTGCTTTGACCATGTTGGCTACAGTACATTAACTCACTTCCTGAGGACTGCAGCAGCCCTCCCAACGGTCTTTCGGAATAACAGGACAGAATGCAGCTATGAAATGCTTCCCAATAGTTCAGACAAATACGGCTCACAGGTCCTAGTTTGCTTCCTCCTCATCTCTGATTTTGGGTATGTACACTTACTTCAAAAAAAGAAAGATATGACCTTCATTTTGTGCTTCAGACAGATAGAAAATAACATGTAAGTGTGGCATACAAGCACAAACACGTACTGATGAATACTAAATAAATAAATAAATTGGATGTAAAAAAAAACTAATCCTGAAAATAATAGTAGTGTGAAACTGAAAAGCTGTAATATGGCTACTGTAAATTATATTAATAAACCATGGAAGCATATTTGAATTTTCAATTAGAATGTAATTATTCTAATTATTAAATGTTCTTGTTTTTTTCGATTTCTATTACATTTTATTAGTTTCTGATTATTATATGTATTTATTCTATATAAAATGTATATTACATTTTATTAGTTTCTGATTATTATATTTATTTCTTCTAATTATAAAATGTATGTTTCTTCTATGCTTTGTTTGTTTTGTTTGTTCAATACTTTGACATGTTTATTGAAATTATTGCTAAAGTACATTTAATTCACCTCGTTCCATTCAGCTTTCAGCTCATATAGCCTATTTCAGTGCATACCATTGCTAACAATGGGCCTCATTCATGATACATTTCTAAATATGTGCGTAGACTTACATACAGAGAAAGTTTGTGCAAAACATTTACACCGGATTCATCAAACCGCGCGGAAAGGCAAATTTGCTTGTATTCACATGCGCATGTTCATACATGTTCAGATTCACCGTAAATGCCCGGCGCATGGTTATATTATGATTAGTATAAATCCACACCCATGAATTGCCATATATGGAAGTTGCAAATTCCATTTACAGGTGCACACAAATTCAAAATGGCCCAGAAAAATCAAATGAAAGAATTATTCCAACACTGAAATCAAAGTTGTATTAGTAGATATTCAGAAAATGGAAATAAAATGGTATTGTCAGTACCGGTGTCATAGGAACTGGTAAAGAAAAAAGGCCTGGCAGGAGATAACATGTGCCTTCAATGCAGGATCATCCATCACGCAAACTGTTAAAAAATCATTTCCAAGGTTTCCAAGGATGAGCAATTTGACTAATATATTTTTACCAGCAAGCCATTCTCCAAACGAGTGCCAACTGAACTGCCCCGCAGAATTAAGCTCACGTGGGTCCCACCAGGCCTCGACGTGAGAAACATACATTTTGTGTTACATATGAGGCCTCAAAGTTGAGCAACACACATTTCCTATCACATACAGTGCCCTCCACAATTATTGGCACCTCTGGTAAAAATGAGTAAAAAAGGTTATAAAATAAATTTATTCTGGGGGAAAAAAATCCCTCATCAAGAAATAATTATTTTTAACAAAACCCACATGCCACAATTGTTGCCACCCCTGGATTTAATACTTTGTACAACCTTCCTTTGCCAATAAAACAGCACTGAGTATTCTCCCATAACATCTAATAAGGTTGTAGAATACAAACCAAGGAATCTGAGACCATTCCTCTTTACATAATCTCTCCAGATCATCCAGAGTCCTAGGCCCTCTCTTGTGCACTTTCCTCTTCAGCTCAGCCCACAGGTTTTCAATGGGGTTTAGGTCAGGGGACTGAGATGACCATGGTAGAAGCTTGATTTTGTGTTCAGTTAACCATTTTTGTGTTGATTTGGATGTATGTTTTGGATCATTGTTCTGCTGGAAGATCCAACGACGACCCAGTTTTAGTTTCCTGGCAGAGGCAGCCAATTCTGATTAAAAATGTTCTGGTATTTCATGGAGTTCATGATGCCATGTACCCTAACAAGGTTCCCGGGGCCTCTGCAGGAAAAACAGCCCCACAACATCACGGAACCTCCACCATACTTAACAGTGAGGATCAGGTTATTTTCGGTATAGCCATCTTTCTTTTTACGCCAAACCCACCTTGAGTGTTGGTTGCCGAAAAGCTCAATTTAGTTTTATCTGACCATAAAACACGGTTCCAGTCAAAGTTCCAGTAGCATTTAGCAAACTCCAGGCGCTTACGTTTGTGGTGAAATGACAGGAAAGGCTTTTTTCTGGCATGCCTTCCAAATAATTTGTTGGCATGACGTCTAATGGTAGTTTTTGGAAACTTGATGATGCCAAGATGCTACTTTTCTCTGTAATTCTCCAACAGTGATTCTTGGGGATTTTTTTTGCCTCTCTTACCATCCTCCTCACTGTGCGTGCGGGGCAAAATAAACTTGGGTCCTCTTCCAGGCAAGTTTGTAACAGTTCCAGTTGCTTTTAACTTTTTAAGTATTACCCTAATGGTAGATATGCGCATTTTCAGGCGAGTAGCTATTTTTTTATAGCCATTCCCTGACTTATGAAGCTCAACACAATTTTCCCTCATTTGATTTGTGTGTTCTCTTATCTTTCCCATGTTGATGTACGAATAAGGGAATATTGCCTCTGTGTCACATCATATTTATACCCAGTGAAACACTCTGATCAACTTTAAAAAGTAAAATAAAAAAGCTTCAGTTACATTTTGTTTATAAGAATGTCTAGGGGTGCCAATAATTGTGGCACATGGGTTATGTTAAAAATTATTATTTTTTGATGCGGGATTTTTTTTCTCAGAATCAATTTACTTCAATTAAAGGTTGGATGTTTCTCATTTTTTTCAGTATGAGACTAAGCTAATTCACCAAAAGGTTAATTTACTCATCTTTACTAGGGGTGCCAATAATTGTGGAGTGCACTGTATAAGCTGCACATTGATGGATTGATAGCCCTTTCTATTCATATACACAAACGCAATTTCAATAAAACTGCGCAATCCCTAATGATTGCGTTCTCTCCAAAGGAGAGCCAACTCCTCCAACAGTACAAGATGAACTATTGCAATGCTGGCTACAGACCTGTAAGACATTTTATAGCTAATTTTGTTAAATGGTTAAATGTGTGTTTTAATTATCATAGTTAACATCATATAGCATTACAATTTTTATCAGGTTAGAAAAATAGTAGCTACAGAGAGCATTCATTACATTATGGATCTAATTAAACAAGTTCATAGCCTACAATGTATTAATAGGCGTAATCCAAAGTGTTTGCTTTTTACAACTGTAATTTATTACATTTGCATTGTGCATTTCAATGGATACATTTAGGCTTGCATTTAGCATAAAATCAAAATAAATTCATATTCTACTTGACATTCAGAAGCTATATGTACCGGGCTTTTGAATTTACAAAAGTTTACGAATTGAGCAAGTTTGTTTGTACGCACAAACAAACCTCCGATACGAAGACTTTGATGAATGCCAAACTTGACGAAAGATTCAGAACTTGTCTTCAAACTTCCTTTTCTTGTTAGTATTGTCATTATTATTATTACTAGTTGCAGCAATCGCAGTAGCAGTAGTAGTAGAAGCCGAAATTTGGCATTTTACATGAGGTTACCTGACATGTATGAAAAATAAGCCACCCGTGCAACATTCGGTCTGGTTTTCAACTAAATTATTTCATCAATATTTTTTCAATTCGCTTTTTCAAGGTGGCAATATCATTTATTTCTAGCTATGCTTGCATCGATGATGAAATTGTACTTATGAACATGATCTTGTGCCCCCGCCTTAATGTCGTTGTTTTTCATAATGAATTTCATGTGTTTGATAAGCCTTGTGGCTGCCCGTTGTGTGAGCTTTCTCTCCTCTCCATCTGCTGCCTGGCCTGACCACGTTCCCTACGGCAGGCCAGGTGTAGCGCCTCTTCCCCAGTCAAGGTTTTTTGATCAAGCACCGCTCTCACCTGATTCCATAATGAGCCTTTCTTTCATTCTTTACGCTTTAGCCACAGGGGAGCATATCAACGCTGAGGAACACTCTTCACACCGCCTCTACCTCTTTCAGAGAGGAATGTCCCTGGGTTTCCGCTATGTTTGTGATTTCATGATTTCTCAGGAGAAGCGTGGTGAGAGGAGTCGGTCCCACTAAGGGGGGGGGGGGGTTTTGAGGAATTGTAGCGGCACGCGCTTTTCTGTGTGTTGAACCAGCTGGAGGCTGAGATTGGAAGAGGACATCTGTAACAGTGCAATCTGAATACAGTGAAGTCACACAGTAAAGACCTTGAAAAATGGTTCCTTGAAGCAAATAACCCATCAGCCCATTCACCCATGAATACAAATAAATAAGACACAAGTACCTCTTATGTAAATAAAACTAAAAGTGTGTGTGTGTGTGTGTGTGTGTGTGTGTGTGTGTGTGTGTGTGTGTGTGTGTGTGTGTGTGTGTGTGTGTATGAGAGGCAAAAAGGTGAGTTGGAAGGCTGGTTCTCATTGCAGATATGCAGCGGTAACATTCCATTCATAATGACAGTGATTATTTGTCCTTTATGATAGTTATTTGATCCCATATTTTTAAAACAGCTTTTCCCTTCACTCTAACAGCAGACATTTAACAATGATACTGTCACTGTCTTGTAAATATGTGTCTCAACAGGCAGAACAGGTCAGCAAATAAAGGCCATGTGTATGATCTTTAAGAGTGGATTTGAGGTAAATTTCATGGTAGACAGTATGCATAGAGATATGCAAAGAGACAGTTTTTACTCCCACAATGCCAATTAGCAGTTTACTGGTGTGATCGCAAACGGCAGTGTCTCAGTAAAACCATCCTTTTCATGTTTGCACTGCACCCACTGACCTATCATCTACAAGTAAAAGACATGGTGAGGATAGATCTAGAGGACGCTTCTCACTCACTAGAGAGTACAATAATTACCCTTCCATGTAAGGATATTTAGGCATCCCCAAACCATTTGTTTGGTCCTCAGCATACATGTTTTGGAGTAGCATATTCAATTAAGAGCAATTGTGTATGTCTGCATTAGAGGAAGGGAAAAAATGGTTTGAAACATCTTATTAATTAGGTTTGAGCGTTACATCTTCTCAAGATTAACTCTGATCAGAGAGTCATTTCCCTCCTGATGGACTGCAGATCAATAAGCACACTGCATTTAGATTAGAATTGACCTTTGCGATGGCTTTCAGAGGATTTGTTCGGCTCTTTTGCTGGCAATGTATTGTTCAAGATCCTCACGAGTACATTGTTCTCATGAGGAATATTTGAAACGGGTCCTTTGATGATGATCATTTGATCTTGTACATGCACAATGAAATTCACTGCAGAAGCAGCTGCAAATGTGAATCTGGTTTATAAACCATGGAAGTACAGTGGAAAATGAAGAATTGCCACAAACAGCACACATTGCCAGCCAAATAATCTGTGGCATTTCATTAGTGCTTTTTAAAAATATCCAAAAATAAATAAATAAAAAATTGCTAAAATACATTCTAAACTGTTATGGCATAAATCACAAGTCTGAATAATTTGGATCGTGATGAACTGAAGGCATGTTAAAGAGTGAGTGCACTCACTGTGTCAGCCTGTCTCTGCCTACTACACAATTTTGAAAAATACTTTGTGGGGTGAGTGAGCGAGGGAGAAGGGTGGGGGCGGAGTAGGTGTGTCCACCGTCATTTGCATAAATTAACGTACAATGTACAAATGATTTTGTATAACTCGGATCAAACTGTCAAACTAGATGTTGCAGATCAAATATGAATCAAGAATTAGCAACTGCATGGCCTATTTCTCACCTCAAATATTTTCATAAATGTATTTTAGCAGACTATTTAGGTGGAATAAGAGAGTTTATGAACAGGACGCCACGTTTAAAAATGTGGAGCCGAAACCAAAGGACCGTAGTGCGTCTAACCAATCAGGTGCCGGTTATTTCCGTTGTGGGCGGCAACAATTATCCATACATAGAGGTACCTCCAAAGAGGTACTCTGACATCACAATTGGGGCAGGGACAGAGTGGGGGAGCAGAAAGAAAATTTCAGCCGTTAGAGGGCAGCACCAAGACACTTTTCTACCAGTTTCTTATGATATACAATATTATTTCTGAATTATTGAAATAACGGAATGGATGAATAAGTTTCATTATATGGTAGGCATATAAACATGTTTACAGCACACACAAAAAAAAAGAAGCTACCTATTAGCTCTCATCAAATTCTCTCTGAGTTTGACTTGCCTGTAGTAGTTTATTTACTTGATTTTGAAACTGTGCCTCTGTGAACAAACTATTTTGGTTTGCACCATTCACAGTCAACATTGCATCACTATCCTGATACAAGCCAAAATGATGCATACAAGTTTAAAAGTGCCATGAAAAACAACTCATTCCTCATAACACTCCCGAAGGCTCCATTCAGCTGCCATCTCCGCCTCCTCGGTTTTTAAAGCACTGGCTGCCACTGCTCAAAATGGGTTAAAAATGAAAGAAAGATTCACTGAAACAACACAGTATGAAACACTTTCAGTTTGAATTTTGACACACATATTTATTTGTAGTCTTTTCAGATGTAATCATTTAATTACTGAACTGAGGGCATGAGGACATGTCAGACGAGTGGGGAATTAAGTAAAATACATCTATTTGCACATGCCCTTGTTTAATGTTCAGCATTCTGAATACTGAACACAATTGGTATTTAATGCTAAAACTCTTCACGTATCCTACATTTAGCAATTGTCAATTGAATTGCCAAATTCATTGATAGGCAGAGGAATGTGGATATATGCTGTATATGTCTTGTGTAAATATACAACACAATCAATTAGATTAAAATTATAATCTAGTTTATTAAACATAACGCCAAGATATAGACAGGACATGCTTTGGAACAGTATGGTACAAAACCCGTTTTTGATCATCATGACACCAAGATAAAGACAGGACATGGTTTGGAATAGTACTGGTTCAAAACCTGCTTTTGATCATCTCTAGAATTTTGAAAGAGCTTGCAATAGGCATAACATTATAAGGAGCATGTCGGTGCAAATGTACAATTAAATTACTGGGCAGAATTTGGTCTGAGCATGCGGTGGGCAAATATAATGAAACAATAGGGCGGTTCTGAAATGTCTGATCGATGAAACATCCTTGCTTGGGTGACAGAAATTGGCTTTTTGAGGGCATGAGCTCTGGCAGCAAATATTCTGACAATAAGGGCTAATCATAATTTGTTAATTATAGATTGTTGTTCACAACTGCTTCTAGGGTTTATAGCACATCACTGCCCTCTGGAAAGGGCAGTTTTCAGTCAACTTACTGCATGATCTTGGAATACATAAAACGAAAAAAATAAAACTGGAACATTACATCATCTGTATTAAATAGCACGCTACATCTTTTTATGTCTGCATTAAAAATGTTTCGTAGTGCTTGTGATTTATTTATTTATTTAAATTTTTTTGTTCTGATTTTATTGTGATTGTATTGTAAAATCCCTGTCATTGTCTTACTAGGTCTCTCGCTCAGAAGAGAATTTGCTGATTACTTTTAAGATCAAATCAAAAATAAATTTTCACCTCAAGATTACAGCATGTTGCCAATTCTCCTAATCGCCCTCGTTTCGCTTCACTGGTTCAACCTTTATCTCATTGCACCAAGTTCCACTTTCTCTCTATCAGCACCTGTCCACTTTTAACCTTCTGGACAGGAATACAAAGATCCAGATGTCTTATACATAGCAAGAATGGCATAATTATGGCCAGCATCTGCTTTTCTGGAATCTTCTGATTGTTTTTGTTTTTTTTGGAAGTAGGCAAAGGTGAACCCAGCTGGAGAGGACAGGGGTGGTGCTGGAGTGCTTAAATGGGGTGCTACTTGGGGGATTGTCAGTGATGCAGAGAGAGGCATTGGCTACAAGATGAGTCACACTGCTGGACACCAAATGCCCAGACCACACTGCTTCCTGCCAGCATACACAGCACCAGATAAGCGCATATCTCTGCAAACCAGATACACAGGCAATTTAACATAGCAGGTGAAAAGAGATTCCTTGTCAGTTGTAGTTCATGAAAAGTAAAATGTAGATTCTGTTTTCCAAAAAGCCAAAAACAACCTTGATCTCAAAAAACACATTTATTAATGATTAACTTACCCAGATAACAAGGAAACCTTTAATAACATGTTTATTTACACCCCGTGAACTCTATCCAATAAATCTTCTTGGTAGTATGTCCCACTTTTATTCAATATATTTATATTTATAATATGAACATGTGGCATTTATTTCAGATACATTTTACCACAAAAGGAAAGTGTACCTGTACCTCAATTTATATGAGATGAGCACTTCTTCATTTCTGTGAATGCAAAGCAGAAAGAAATGTCTCATTGAGTGACTTTTATTATTTGATATCATAAATGTGTTTTGGTAGGGCCAGGTTATAGCTCAACACTCACACCCAAATGGAGCATACCTAAAAAGCACCCTTCACCGTAAGGGCTTCTTATGGCATTAAGACAGTTTTCATCAAATGGGGCAAATTCACCTTATTTCCTGTCTTGGTTTATAGAGCTTATTTTATTTTGTTCCGCTGCTATATTAACAACACATAGACAAGGCCTACACCCTTTGTTGCTATAGCTATTGGGCAATTCCCTGGGTCATTTTCATTCATTTCTTTATTTTCTAGCCTTAGCTATGGAACATTTTGGGGTCAAAGGAAGGAAATCACAAAATCTACAGGAAATGTCACGGTGAAACAGTCACACACACACACACACACACACACACACACACACACAGTATGAGGTTCTATGAATCTTAAATAATTTTATCTCGTGGATTTATGTCAAAATGGTATTGTCAGTACCGGTGTCATAGGAACTGGTAAAGAAAAAAGGCCTGGCAGGAGATAACATGTGCCTTCAATGCAGGATCATCCATCACGCAAACTGTTAAAAAATCATTTCCAAGGTTTCCAAGGATGAGCAATTTGACTAATATATTTTTACCAGCAAGCCATTCTCCAAACGAGTGCCAACTGAACTGCCCCGCAGAATTAAGCTCACGTGGGTCCCACCAGGCCTCGACGTGAGAAACATACATTTTGTGTTACATATGAGGCCTCAAAGTTGAGCAACACACATTTCCTATCACATACAGTGCCCTCCACAATTATTGGCACCTCTGGTAAAAATGAGTAAAAAAGGTTATAAAATAAATTTATTCTGGGGGAAAAAAATCCCTCATCAAGAAATAATTATTTTTAACAAAACCCACATGCCACAATTGTTGCCACCCCTGGATTTAATACTTTGTACAACCTTCCTTTGCCAATAAAACAGCACTGAGTATTCTCCCATAACATCTAATAAGGTTGTAGAATACAAACCAAGGAATCTGAGACCATTCCTCTTTACATAATCTCTCCAGATCATCCAGAGTCCTAGGCCCTCTCTTGTGCACTTTCCTCTTCAGCTCAGCCCACAGGTTTTCAATGGGGTTTAGGTCAGGGGACTGAGATGACCATGGTAGAAGCTTGATTTTGTGTTCAGTTAACCATTTTTGTGTTGATTTGGATGTATGTTTTGGATCATTGTTCTGCTGGAAGATCCAACGACGACCCAGTTTTAGTTTCCTGGCAGAGGCAGCCAATTCTGATTAAAAATGTTCTGGTATTTCATGGAGTTCATGATGCCATGTACCCTAACAAGGTTCCCGGGGCCTCTGCAGGAAAAACAGCCCCACAACATCACGGAACCTCCACCATACTTAACAGTGAGGATCAGGTTATTTTCGGTATAGCCATCTTTCTTTTTACGCCAAACCCACCTTGAGTGTTGGTTGCCGAAAAGCTCAATTTAGTTTTATCTGACCATAAAACACGGTTCCAGTCAAAGTTCCAGTAGCATTTAGCAAACTCCAGGCGCTTACGTTTGTGGTGAAATGACAGGAAAGGCTTTTTTCTGGCATGCCTTCCAAATAATTTGTTGGCATGACGTCTAATGGTAGTTTTTGGAAACTTGATGATGCCAAGATGCTACTTTTCTCTGTAATTCTCCAACAGTGATTCTTGGGGATTTTTTTTGCCTCTCTTACCATCCTCCTCACTGTGCGTGCGGGGCAAAATAAACTTGGGTCCTCTTCCAGGCAAGTTTGTAACAGTTCCAGTTGCTTTTAACTTTTTAAGTATTACCCTAATGGTAGATATGCGCATTTTCAGGCGAGTAGCTATTTTTTTATAGCCATTCCCTGACTTATGAAGCTCAACACAATTTTCCCTCATTTGATTTGTGTGTTCTCTTATCTTTCCCATGTTGATGTACGAATAAGGGAATATTGCCTCTGTGTCACATCATATTTATACCCAGTGAAACACTCTGATCAACTTTAAAAAGTAAAATAAAAAAGCTTCAGTTACATTTTGTTTATAAGAATGTCTAGGGGTGCCAATAATTGTGGCACATGGGTTATGTTAAAAATTATTATTTTTTGATGCGGGATTTTTTTTCTCAGAATCAATTTACTTCAATTAAAGGTTGGATGTTTCTCATTTTTTTCAGTATGAGACTAAGCTAATTCACCAAAAGGTTAATTTACTCATCTTTACCAGGGGTGCCAATAATTGTGGAGTGCACTGTATAAGCTGCACATTGATGGATTGATAGCCCTTTCTATTCATATACACAAACGCAATTTCAATAAAACTGCGCAATCCCTAATGATTGCGTTCTCTCCAAAGGAGAGCCAACTCCTCCAACAGTACAAGATGAACTATTGCAATGCTGGCTACAGACCTGTAAGACATTTTATAGCTAATTTTGTTAAATGGTTAAATGTGTGTTTTAATTATCATAGTTAACATCATATAGCATTACAATTTTTATCAGGTTAGAAAAATAGTAGCTACAGAGAGCATTCATTACATTATGGATCTAATTAAACAAGTTCATAGCCTACAATGTATTAATAGGCGTAATCCAAAGTGTTTGCTTTTTACAACTGTAATTTATTACATTTGCATTGTGCATTTCAATGGATACATTTAGGCTTGCATTTAGCATAAAATCAAAATAAATTCATATTCTACTTGACATTCAGAAGCTATATGTACCGGGCTTTTGAATTTACAAAAGTTTACGAATTGAGCAAGTTTGTTTGTACGCACAAACAAACCTCCGATACGAAGACTTTGATGAATGCCAAACTTGACGAAAGATTCAGAACTTGTCTTCAAACTTCCTTTTCTTGTTAGTATTGTCATTATTATTATTACTAGTTGCAGCAATCGCAGTAGCAGTAGTAGTAGAAGCCGAAATTTGGCATTTTACATGAGGTTACCTGACATGTATGAAAAATAAGCCACCCGTGCAACATTCGGTCTGGTTTTCAACTAAATTATTTCATCAATATTTTTTCAATTCAGGTGAAAAGAGATTCCTTGTCAGTTGTAGTTCATGAAAAGTAAAATGTAGATTCTGTTTTCCAAAAAGCCAAAAACAACCTTGATCTCAAAAAACACATTTATTAATGATTAACTTACCCAGATAACAAGGAAACCTTTAATAACATGTTTATTTACACCCCGTGAACTCTATCCAATAAATCTTCTTGGTAGTATGTCCCACTTTTATTCAATATATTTATATTTATAATATGAACATGTGGCATTTATTTCAGATACATTTTACCACAAAAGGAAAGTGTACCTGTACCTCAATTTATATGAGATGAGCACTTCTTCATTTCTGTGAATGCAAAGCAGAAAGAAATGTCTCATTGAGTGACTTTTATTATTTGATATCATAAATGTGTTTTGGTAGGGCCAGGTTATAGCTCAACACTCACACCCAAATGGAGCATACCTAAAAAGCACCCTTCACCGTAAGGGCTTCTTATGGCATTAAGACAGTTTTCATCAAATGGGGCAAATTCACCTTATTTCCTGTCTTGGTTTATAGAGCTTATTTTATTTTGTTCCGCTGCTATATTAACAACACATAGACAAGGCCTACACCCTTTGTTGCTATAGCTATTGGGCAATTCCCTGGGTCATTTTCATTCATTTCTTTATTTTCTAGCCTTAGCTATGGAACATTTTGGGGTCAAAGGAAGGAAATCACAAAATCTACAGGAAATGTCACGGTGAAACAGTCACACACACACACACACACACACACACACACACACACACAGTATGAGGTTCTATGAATCTTAAATAATTTTATCTCGTGGATTTATGTCAAAATGGTATTGTCAGTACCGGTGTCATAGGAACTGGTAAAGAAAAAAGGCCTGGCAGGAGATAACATGTGCCTTCAATGCAGGATCATCCATCACGCAAACTGTTAAAAAATCATTTCCAAGGTTTCCAAGGATGAGCAATTTGACTAATATATTTTTACCAGCAAGCCATTCTCCAAACGAGTGCCAACTGAACTGCCCCGCAGAATTAAGCTCACGTGGGTCCCACCAGGCCTCGACGTGAGAAACATACATTTTGTGTTACATATGAGGCCTCAAAGTTGAGCAACACACATTTCCTATCACATACAGTGCCCTCCACAATTATTGGCACCTCTGGTAAAAATGAGTAAAAAAGGTTATAAAATAAATTTATTCTGGGGGAAAAAAATCCCTCATCAAGAAATAATTATTTTTAACAAAACCCACATGCCACAATTGTTGCCACCCCTGGATTTAATACTTTGTACAACCTTCCTTTGCCAATAAAACAGCACTGAGTATTCTCCCATAACATCTAATAAGGTTGTAGAATACAAACCAAGGAATCTGAGACCATTCCTCTTTACATAATCTCTCCAGATCATCCAGAGTCCTAGGCCCTCTCTTGTGCACTTTCCTCTTCAGCTCAGCCCACAGGTTTTCAATGGGGTTTAGGTCAGGGGACTGAGATGACCATGGTAGAAGCTTGATTTTGTGTTCAGTTAACCATTTTTGTGTTGATTTGGATGTATGTTTTGGATCATTGTTCTGCTGGAAGATCCAACGACGACCCAGTTTTAGTTTCCTGGCAGAGGCAGCCAATTCTGATTAAAAATGTTCTGGTATTTCATGGAGTTCATGATGCCATGTACCCTAACAAGGTTCCCGGGGCCTCTGCAGGAAAAACAGCCCCACAACATCACGGAACCTCCACCATACTTAACAGTGAGGATCAGGTTATTTTCGGTATAGCCATCTTTCTTTTTACGCCAAACCCACCTTGAGTGTTGGTTGCCGAAAAGCTCAATTTAGTTTTATCTGACCATAAAACACGGTTCCAGTCAAAGTTCCAGTAGCATTTAGCAAACTCCAGGCGCTTACGTTTGTGGTGAAATGACAGGAAAGGCTTTTTTCTGGCATGCCTTCCAAATAATTTGTTGGCATGACGTCTAATGGTAGTTTTTGGAAACTTGATGATGCCAAGATGCTACTTTTCTCTGTAATTCTCCAACAGTGATTCTTGGGGATTTTTTTTGCCTCTCTTACCATCCTCCTCACTGTGCGTGCGGGGCAAAATAAACTTGGGTCCTCTTCCAGGCAAGTTTGTAACAGTTCCAGTTGCTTTTAACTTTTTAAGTATTACCCTAATGGTAGATATGCGCATTTTCAGGCGAGTAGCTATTTTTTTATAGCCATTCCCTGACTTATGAAGCTCAACACAATTTTCCCTCATTTGATTTGTGTGTTCTCTTATCTTTCCCATGTTGATGTACGAATAAGGGAATATTGCCTCTGTGTCACATCATATTTATACCCAGTGAAACACTCTGATCAACTTTAAAAAGTAAAATAAAAAAGCTTCAGTTACATTTTGTTTATAAGAATGTCTAGGGGTGCCAATAATTGTGGCACATGGGTTATGTTAAAAATTATTATTTTTTGATGCGGGATTTTTTTTCTCAGAATCAATTTACTTCAATTAAAGGTTGGATGTTTCTCATTTTTTTCAGTATGAGACTAAGCTAATTCACCAAAAGGTTAATTTACTCATCTTTACCAGGGGTGCCAATAATTGTGGAGTGCACTGTATAAGCTGCACATTGATGGATTGATAGCCCTTTCTATTCATATACACAAACGCAATTTCAATAAAACTGCGCAATCCCTAATGATTGCGTTCTCTCCAAAGGAGAGCCAACTCCTCCAACAGTACAAGATGAACTATTGCAATGCTGGCTACAGACCTGTAAGACATTTTATAGCTAATTTTGTTAAATGGTTAAATGTGTGTTTTAATTATCATAGTTAACATCATATAGCATTACAATTTTTATCAGGTTAGAAAAATAGTAGCTACAGAGAGCATTCATTACATTATGGATCTAATTAAACAAGTTCATAGCCTACAATGTATTAATAGGCGTAATCCAAAGTGTTTGCTTTTTACAACTGTAATTTATTACATTTGCATTGTGCATTTCAATGGATACATTTAGGCTTGCATTTAGCATAAAATCAAAATAAATTCATATTCTACTTGACATTCAGAAGCTATATGTACCGGGCTTTTGAATTTACAAAAGTTTACGAATTGAGCAAGTTTGTTTGTACGCACAAACAAACCTCCGATACGAAGACTTTGATGAATGCCAAACTTGACGAAAGATTCAGAACTTGTCTTCAAACTTCCTTTTCTTGTTAGTATTGTCATTATTATTATTACTAGTTGCAGCAATCGCAGTAGCAGTAGTAGTAGAAGCCGAAATTTGGCATTTTACATGAGGTTACCTGACATGTATGAAAAATAAGCCACCCGTGCAACATTCGGTCTGGTTTTCAACTAAATTATTTCATCAATATTTTTTCAATTCGCTTTTTCAAGGTGGCAATATCATTTATTTCTAGCTATGCTTGCATCGATGATGAAATTGTACTTATGAACATGATCTTGTGCCCCCGCCTTAATGTCGTTGTTTTTCATAATGAATTTCATGTGTTTGATAAGCCTTGTGGCTGCCCGTTGTGTGAGCTTTCTCTCCTCTCCATCTGCTGCCTGGCCTGACCACGTTCCCTACGGCAGGCCAGGTGTAGCGCCTCTTCCCCAGTCAAGGTTTTTTGATCAAGCACCGCTCTCACCTGATTCCATAATGAGCCTTTCTTTCATTCTTTACGCTTTAGCCACAGGGGAGCATATCAACGCTGAGGAACACTCTTCACACCGCCTCTACCTCTTTCAGAGAGGAATGTCCCTGGGTTTCCGCTATGTTTGTGATTTCATGATTTCTCAGGAGAAGCGTGGTGAGAGGAGTCGGTCCCACTAAGGGGGGGGGGGGTTTGAGGAATTGTAGCGGCACGCGCTTTTCTGTGTGTTGAACCAGCTGGAGGCTGAGATTGGAAGAGGACATCTGTAACAGTGCAATCTGAATACAGTGAAGTCACACAGTAAAGACCTTGAAAAATGGTTCCTTGAAGCAAATAACCCATCAGCCCATTCACCCATGAATACAAATAAATAAGACACAAGTACCTCTTATGTAAATAAAACTAAAAGTGTGTGTGTGTGTGTGTGTGTGTGTGTGTGTGTGTGTGTGTGTGTGTGTATGAGAGGCAAAAAGGTGAGTTGGAAGGCTGGTTCTCATTGCAGATATGCAGCGGTAACATTCCATTCATAATGACAGTGATTATTTGTCCTTTATGATAGTTATTTGATCCCATATTTTTAAAACAGCTTTTCCCTTCACTCTAACAGCAGACATTTAACAATGATACTGTCACTGTCTTGTAAATATGTGTCTCAACAGGCAGAACAGGTCAGCAAATAAAGGCCATGTGTATGATCTTTAAGAGTGGATTTGAGGTAAATTTCATGGTAGACAGTATGCATAGAGATATGCAAAGAGACAGTTTTTACTCCCACAATGCCAATTAGCAGTTTACTGGTGTGATCGCAAACGGCAGTGTCTCAGTAAAACCATCCTTTTCATGTTTGCACTGCACCCACTGACCTATCATCTACAAGTAAAAGACATGGTGAGGATAGATCTAGAGGACGCTTCTCACTCACTAGAGAGTACAATAATTACCCTTCCATGTAAGGATATTTAGGCATCCCCAAACCATTTGTTTGGTCCTCAGCATACATGTTTTGGAGTAGCATATTCAATTAAGAGCAATTGTGTATGTCTGCATTAGAGGAAGGGAAAAAATGGTTTGAAACATCTTATTAATTAGGTTTGAGCGTTACATCTTCTCAAGATTAACTCTGATCAGAGAGTCATTTCCCTCCTGATGGACTGCAGATCAATAAGCACACTGCATTTAGATTAGAATTGACCTTTGCGATGGCTTTCAGAGGATTTGTTCGGCTCTTTTGCTGGCAATGTATTGTTCAAGATCCTCACGAGTACATTGTTCTCATGAGGAATATTTGAAACGGGTCCTTTGATGATGATCATTTGATCTTGTACATGCACAATGAAATTCACTGCAGAAGCAGCTGCAAATGTGAATCTGGTTTATAAACCATGGAAGTACAGTGGAAAATGAAGAATTGCCACAAACAGCACACATTGCCAGCCAAATAATCTGTGGCATTTCATTAGTGCTTTTTAAAAATATCCAAAAATAAATAAATAAAAAATTGCTAAAATACATTCTAAACTGTTATGGCATAAATCACAAGTCTGAATAATTTGGATCGTGATGAACTGAAGGCATGTTAAAGAGTGAGTGCACTCACTGTGTCAGCCTGTCTCTGCCTACTACACAATTTTGAAAAATACTTTGTGGGGTGAGTGAGCGAGGGAGAAGGGTGGGGGCGGAGTAGGTGTGTCCACCGTCATTTGCATAAATTAACGTACAATGTACAAATGATTTTGTATAACTCGGATCAAACTGTCAAACTAGATGTTGCAGATCAAATATGAATCAAGAATTAGCAACTGCATGGCCTATTTCTCACCTCAAATATTTTCATAAATGTATTTTAGCAGACTATTTAGGTGGAATAAGAGAGTTTATGAACAGGACGCCACGTTTAAAAATGTGGAGCCGAAACCAAAGGACCGTAGTGCGTCTAACCAATCAGGTGCCGGTTATTTCCGTTGTGGGCGGCAACAATTATCCATACATAGAGGTACCTCCAAAGAGGTACTCTGACATCACAATTGGGGCAGGGACAGAGTGGGGGAGCAGAAAGAAAATTTCAGCCGTTAGAGGGCAGCACCAAGACACTTTTCTACCAGTTTCTTATGATATACAATATTATTTCTGAATTATTGAAATAACGGAATGGATGAATAAGTTTCATTATATGGTAGGCATATAAACATGTTTACAGCACACACAAAAAAAAAGAAGCTACCTATTAGCTCTCATCAAATTCTCTCTGAGTTTGACTTGCCTGTAGTAGTTTATTTACTTGATTTTGAAACTGTGCCTCTGTGAACAAACTATTTTGGTTTGCACCATTCACAGTCAACATTGCATCACTATCCTGATACAAGCCAAAATGATGCATACAAGTTTAAAAGTGCCATGAAAAACAACTCATTCCTCATAACACTCCCGAAGGCTCCATTCAGCTGCCATCTCCGCCTCCTCGGTTTTTAAAGCACTGGCTGCCACTGCTCAAAATGGGTTAAAAATGAAAGAAAGATTCACTGAAACAACACAGTATGAAACACTTTCAGTTTGAATTTTGACACACATATTTATTTGTAGTCTTTTCAGATGTAATCATTTAATTACTGAACTGAGGGCATGAGGACATGTCAGACGAGTGGGGAATTAAGTAAAATACATCTATTTGCACATGCCCTTGTTTAATGTTCAGCATTCTGAATACTGAACACAATTGGTATTTAATGCTAAAACTCTTCACGTATCCTACATTTAGCAATTGTCAATTGAATTGCCAAATTCATTGATAGGCAGAGGAATGTGGATATATGCTGTATATGTCTTGTGTAAATATACAACACAATCAATTAGATTAAAATTATAATCTAGTTTATTAAACATAACGCCAAGATATAGACAGGACATGCTTTGGAACAGTATGGTACAAAACCCGTTTTTGATCATCATGACACCAAGATAAAGACAGGACATGGTTTGGAATAGTACTGGTTCAAAACCTGCTTTTGATCATCTCTAGAATTTTGAAAGAGCTTGCAATAGGCATAACATTATAAGGAGCATGTCGGTGCAAATGTACAATTAAATTACTGGGCAGAATTTGGTCTGAGCATGCGGTGGGCAAATATAATGAAACAATAGGGCGGTTCTGAAATGTCTGATCGATGAAACATCCTTGCTTGGGTGACAGAAATTGGCTTTTTGAGGGCATGAGCTCTGGCAGCAAATATTCTGACAATAAGGGCTAATCATAATTTGTTAATTATAGATTGTTGTTCACAACTGCTTCTAGGGTTTATAGCACATCACTGCCCTCTGGAAAGGGCAGTTTTCAGTCAACTTACTGCATGATCTTGGAATACATAAAACGAAAAAAATAAAACTGGAACATTACATCATCTGTATTAAATAGCACGCTACATCTTTTTATGTCTGCATTAAAAATGTTTCGTAGTGCTTGTGATTTATTTATTTATTTAAATTTTTTTGTTCTGATTTTATTGTGATTGTATTGTAAAATCCCTGTCATTGTCTTACTAGGTCTCTCGCTCAGAAGAGAATTTGCTGATTACTTTTAAGATCAAATCAAAAATAAATTTTCACCTCAAGATTACAGCATGTTGCCAATTCTCCTAATCGCCCTCGTTTCGCTTCACTGGTTCAACCTTTATCTCATTGCACCAAGTTCCACTTTCTCTCTATCAGCACCTGTCCACTTTTAACCTTCTGGACAGGAATACAAAGATCCAGATGTCTTATACATAGCAAGAATGGCATAATTATGGCCAGCATCTGCTTTTCTGGAATCTTCTGATTGTTTTTGTTTTTTTTGGAAGTAGGCAAAGGTGAACCCAGCTGGAGAGGACAGGGGTGGTGCTGGAGTGCTTAAATGGGGTGCTACTTGGGGGATTGTCAGTGATGCAGAGAGAGGCATTGGCTACAAGATGAGTCACACTGCTGGACACCAAATGCCCAGACCACACTGCTTCCTGCCAGCATACACAGCACCAGATAAGCGCATATCTCTGCAAACCAGATACACAGGCAATTTAACATAGCAGGTGAAAAGAGATTCCTTGTCAGTTGTAGTTCATGAAAAGTAAAATGTAGATTCTGTTTTCCAAAAAGCCAAAAACAACCTTGATCTCAAAAAACACATTTATTAATGATTAACTTACCCAGATAACAAGGAAACCTTTAATAACATGTTTATTTACACCCCGTGAACTCTATCCAATAAATCTTCTTGGTAGTATGTCCCACTTTTATTCAATATATTTATATTTATAATATGAACATGTGGCATTTATTTCAGATACATTTTACCACAAAAGGAAAGTGTACCTGTACCTCAATTTATATGAGATGAGCACTTCTTCATTTCTGTGAATGCAAAGCAGAAAGAAATGTCTCATTGAGTGACTTTTATTATTTGATATCATAAATGTGTTTTGGTAGGGCCAGGTTATAGCTCAACACTCACACCCAAATGGAGCATACCTAAAAAGCACCCTTCACCGTAAGGGCTTCTTATGGCATTAAGACAGTTTTCATCAAATGGGGCAAATTCACCTTATTTCCTGTCTTGGTTTATAGAGCTTATTTTATTTTGTTCCGCTGCTATATTAACAACACATAGACAAGGCCTACACCCTTTGTTGCTATAGCTATTGGGCAATTCCCTGGGTCATTTTCATTCATTTCTTTATTTTCTAGCCTTAGCTATGGAACATTTTGGGGTCAAAGGAAGGAAATCACAAAATCTACAGGAAATGTCACGGTGAAACAGTCACACACACACACACACACACACACACACACACACACAGTATGAGGTTCTATGAATCTTAAATAATTTTATCTCGTGGATTTATGTCAAAATGGTATTGTCAGTACCGGTGTCATAGGAACTGGTAAAGAAAAAAGGCCTGGCAGGAGATAACATGTGCCTTCAATGCAGGATCATCCATCACGCAAACTGTTAAAAAATCATTTCCAAGGTTTCCAAGGATGAGCAATTTGACTAATATATTTTTACCAGCAAGCCATTCTCCAAACGAGTGCCAACTGAACTGCCCCGCAGAATTAAGCTCACGTGGGTCCCACCAGGCCTCGACGTGAGAAACATACATTTTGTGTTACATATGAGGCCTCAAAGTTGAGCAACACACATTTCCTATCACATACAGTGCCCTCCACAATTATTGGCACCTCTGGTAAAAATGAGTAAAAAAGGTTATAAAATAAATTTATTCTGGGGGAAAAAATCCCTCATCAAGAAATAATTATTTTTAACAAAACCCACATGCCACAATTGTTGCCACCCCTGGATGTAATACTTTGTACAACCTTCCTTTGCCAATAAAACAGCACTGAGTATTCTCCCATAACATCTAATAAGGTTGTAGAATACAAACCAAGGAATCTGAGACCATTCCTCTTTACATAATCTCTCCAGATCATCCAGAGTCCTAGGCCCTCTCTTGTGCACTTTCCTCTTCAGCTCAGCCCACAGGTTTTCAATGGGGTTTAGGTCAGGGGACTGAGATGACCATGGTAGAAGCTTGATTTTGTGTTCAGTTAACCATTTTTGTGTTGATTTGGATGTATGTTTTGGATCATTGTTCTGCTGGAAGATCCAACGACGACCCAGTTTTAGTTTCCTGGCAGAGGCAGCCAATTCTGATTAAAAATGTTCTGGTATTTCATGGAGTTCATGATGCCATGTACCCTAACAAGGTTCCCGGGGCCTCTGCAGGAAAAACAGCCCCACAACATCACGGAACCTCCACCATACTTAACAGTGAGGATCAGGTTATTTTCGGTATAGCCATCTTTCTTTTTACGCCAAACCCACCTTGAGTGTTGGTTGCCGAAAAGCTCAATTTAGTTTTATCTGACCATAAAACACGGTTCCAGTCAAAGTTCCAGTAGCATTTAGCAAACTCCAGGCGCTTACGTTTGTGGTGAAATGACAGGAAAGGCTTTTTTCTGGCATGCCTTCCAAATAATTTGTTGGCATGACGTCTAATGGTAGTTTTTGGAAACTTGATGATGCCAAGATGCTACTTTTCTCTGTAATTCTCCAACAGTGATTCTTGGGGATTTTTTTTGCCTCTCTTACCATCCTCCTCACTGTGCGTGCGGGGCAAAATAAACTTGGGTCCTCTTCCAGGCAAGTTTGTAACAGTTCCAGTTGCTTTTAACTTTTTAAGTATTACCCTAATGGTAGATATGCGCATTTTCAGGCGAGTAGCTATTTTTTTATAGCCATTCCCTGACTTATGAAGCTCAACACAATTTTCCCTCATTTGATTTGTGTGTTCTCTTATCTTTCCCATGTTGATGTACGAATAAGGGAATATTGCCTCTGTGTCACATCATATTTATACCCAGTGAAACACTCTGATCAACTTTAAAAAGTAAAATAAAAAAGCTTCAGTTACATTTTGTTTATAAGAATGTCTAGGGGTGCCAATAATTGTGGCACATGGGTTATGTTAAAAATTATTATTTTTTGATGCGGGATTTTTTTTCTCAGAATCAATTTACTTCAATTAAAGGTTGGATGTTTCTCATTTTTTTCAGTATGAGACTAAGCTAATTCACCAAAAGGTTAATTTACTCATCTTTACCAGGGGTGCCAATAATTGTGGAGTGCACTGTATAAGCTGCACATTGATGGATTGATAGCCCTTTCTATTCATATACACAAACGCAATTTCAATAAAACTGCGCAATCCCTAATGATTGCGTTCTCTCCAAAGGAGAGCCAACTCCTCCAACAGTACAAGATGAACTATTGCAATGCTGGCTACAGACCTGTAAGACATTTTATAGCTAATTTTGTTAAATGGTTAAATGTGTGTTTTAATTATCATAGTTAACATCATATAGCATTACAATTTTTATCAGGTTAGAAAAATAGTAGCTACAGAGAGCATTCATTACATTATGGATCTAATTAAACAAGTTCATAGCCTACAATGTATTAATAGGCGTAATCCAAAGTGTTTGCTTTTTACAACTGTAATTTATTACATTTGCATTGTGCATTTCAATGGATACATTTAGGCTTGCATTTAGCATAAAATCAAAATAAATTCATATTCTACTTGACATTCAGAAGCTATATGTACCGGGCTTTTGAATTTACAAAAGTTTACGAATTGAGCAAGTTTGTTTGTACGCACAAACAAACCTCCGATACGAAGACTTTGATGAATGCCAAACTTGACGAAAGATTCAGAACTTGTCTTCAAACTTCCTTTTCTTGTTAGTATTGTCATTATTATTATTACTAGTTGCAGCAATCGCAGTAGCAGTAGTAGTAGAAGCCGAAATTTGGCATTTTACATGAGGTTACCTGACATGTATGAAAAATAAGCCACCCGTGCAACATTCGGTCTGGTTTTCAACTAAATTATTTCATCAATATTTTTTCAATTCAGGTGAAAAGAGATTCCTTGTCAGTTGTAGTTCATGAAAAGTAAAATGTAGATTCTGTTTTCCAAAAAGCCAAAAACAACCTTGATCTCAAAAAACACATTTATTAATGATTAACTTACCCAGATAACAAGGAAACCTTTAATAACATGTTTATTTACACCCCGTGAACTCTATCCAATAAATCTTCTTGGTAGTATGTCCCACTTTTATTCAATATATTTATATTTATAATATGAACATGTGGCATTTATTTCAGATACATTTTACCACAAAAGGAAAGTGTACCTGTACCTCAATTTATATGAGATGAGCACTTCTTCATTTCTGTGAATGCAAAGCAGAAAGAAATGTCTCATTGAGTGACTTTTATTATTTGATATCATAAATGTGTTTTGGTAGGGCCAGGTTATAGCTCAACACTCACACCCAAATGGAGCATACCTAAAAAGCACCCTTCACCGTAAGGGCTTCTTATGGCATTAAGACAGTTTTCATCAAATGGGGCAAATTCACCTTATTTCCTGTCTTGGTTTATAGAGCTTATTTTATTTTGTTCCGCTGCTATATTAACAACACATAGACAAGGCCTACACCCTTTGTTGCTATAGCTATTGGGCAATTCCCTGGGTCATTTTCATTCATTTCTTTATTTTCTAGCCTTAGCTATGGAACATTTTGGGGTCAAAGGAAGGAAATCACAAAATCTACAGGAAATGTCACGGTGAAACAGTCACACACACACACACACACACACACACACACACACACACACAGTATGAGGTTCTATGAATCTTAAATAATTTTATCTCGTGGATTTATGTCAAAATGGTATTGTCAGTACCGGTGTCATAGGAACTGGTAAAGAAAAAAGGCCTGGCAGGAGATAACATGTGCCTTCAATGCAGGATCATCCATCACGCAAACTGTTAAAAAATCATTTCCAAGGTTTCCAAGGATGAGCAATTTGACTAATATATTTTTACCAGCAAGCCATTCTCCAAACGAGTGCCAACTGAACTGCCCCGCAGAATTAAGCTCACGTGGGTCCCACCAGGCCTCGACGTGAGAAACATACATTTTGTGTTACATATGAGGCCTCAAAGTTGAGCAACACACATTTCCTATCACATACAGTGCCCTCCACAATTATTGGCACCTCTGGTAAAAATGAGTAAAAAAGGTTATAAAATAAATTTATTCTGGGGGAAAAAAATCCCTCATCAAGAAATAATTATTTTTAACAAAACCCACATGCCACAATTGTTGCCACCCCTGGATGTAATACTTTGTACAACCTTCCTTTGCCAATAAAACAGCACTGAGTATTCTCCCATAACATCTAATAAGGTTGTAGAATACAAACCAAGGAATCTGAGACCATTCCTCTTTACATAATCTCTCCAGATCATCCAGAGTCCTAGGCCCTCTCTTGTGCACTTTCCTCTTCAGCTCAGCCCACAGGTTTTCAATGGGGTTTAGGTCAGGGGACTGAGATGACCATGGTAGAAGCTTGATTTTGTGTTCAGTTAACCATTTTTGTGTTGATTTGGATGTATGTTTTGGATCATTGTTCTGCTGGAAGATCCAACGACGACCCAGTTTTAGTTTCCTGGCAGAGGCAGCCAATTCTGATTAAAAATGTTCTGGTATTTCATGGAGTTCATGATGCCATGTACCCTAACAAGGTTCCCGGGGCCTCTGCAGGAAAAACAGCCCCACAACATCACGGAACCTCCACCATACTTAACAGTGAGGATCAGGTTATTTTCGGTATAGCCATCTTTCTTTTTACGCCAAACCCACCTTGAGTGTTGGTTGCCGAAAAGCTCAATTTAGTTTTATCTGACCATAAAACACGGTTCCAGTCAAAGTTCCAGTAGCATTTAGCAAACTCCAGGCGCTTACGTTTGTGGTGAAATGACAGGAAAGGCTTTTTTCTGGCATGCCTTCCAAATAATTTGTTGGCATGACGTCTAATGGTAGTTTTTGGAAACTTGATGATGCCAAGATGCTACTTTTCTCTGTAATTCTCCAACAGTGATTCTTGGGGATTTTTTTTGCCTCTCTTACCATCCTCCTCACTGTGCGTGCGGGGCAAAATAAACTTGGGTCCTCTTCCAGGCAAGTTTGTAACAGTTCCAGTTGCTTTTAACTTTTTAAGTATTACCCTAATGGTAGATATGCGCATTTTCAGGCGAGTAGCTATTTTTTTATAGCCATTCCCTGACTTATGAAGCTCAACACAATTTTCCCTCATTTGATTTGTGTGTTCTCTTATCTTTCCCATGTTGATGTACGAATAAGGGAATATTGCCTCTGTGTCACATCATATTTATACCCAGTGAAACACTCTGATCAACTTTAAAAAGTAAAATAAAAAAGCTTCAGTTACATTTTGTTTATAAGAATGTCTAGGGGTGCCAATAATTGTGGCACATGGGTTATGTTAAAAATTATTATTTTTTGATGCGGGATTTTTTTTCTCAGAATCAATTTACTTCAATTAAAGGTTGGATGTTTCTCATTTTTTTCAGTATGAGACTAAGCTAATTCACCAAAAGGTTAATTTACTCATCTTTACCAGGGGTGCCAATAATTGTGGAGTGCACTGTATAAGCTGCACATTGATGGATTGATAGCCCTTTCTATTCATATACACAAACGCAATTTCAATAAAACTGCGCAATCCCTAATGATTGCGTTCTCTCCAAAGGAGAGCCAACTCCTCCAACAGTACAAGATGAACTATTGCAATGCTGGCTACAGACCTGTAAGACATTTTATAGCTAATTTTGTTAAATGGTTAAATGTGTGTTTTAATTATCATAGTTAACATCATATAGCATTACAATTTTTATCAGGTTAGAAAAATAGTAGCTACAGAGAGCATTCATTACATTATGGATCTAATTAAACAAGTTCATAGCCTACAATGTATTAATAGGCGTAATCCAAAGTGTTTGCTTTTTACAACTGTAATTTATTACATTTGCATTGTGCATTTCAATGGATACATTTAGGCTTGCATTTAGCATAAAATCAAAATAAATTCATATTCTACTTGACATTCAGAAGCTATATGTACCGGGCTTTTGAATTTACAAAAGTTTACGAATTGAGCAAGTTTGTTTGTACGCACAAACAAACCTCCGATACGAAGACTTTGATGAATGCCAAACTTGACGAAAGATTCAGAACTTGTCTTCAAACTTCCTTTTCTTGTTAGTATTGTCATTATTATTATTACTAGTTGCAGCAATCGCAGTAGCAGTAGTAGTAGAAGCCGAAATTTGGCATTTTACATGAGGTTACCTGACATGTATGAAAAATAAGCCACCCGTGCAACATTCGGTCTGGTTTTCAACTAAATTATTTCATCAATATTTTTTCAATTCAGGTGAAAAGAGATTCCTTGTCAGTTGTAGTTCATGAAAAGTAAAATGTAGATTCTGTTTTCCAAAAAGCCAAAAACAACCTTGATCTCAAAAAACACATTTATTAATGATTAACTTACCCAGATAACAAGGAAACCTTTAATAACATGTTTATTTACACCCCGTGAACTCTATCCAATAAATCTTCTTGGTAGTATGTCCCACTTTTATTCAATATATTTATATTTATAATATGAACATGTGGCATTTATTTCAGATACATTTTACCACAAAAGGAAAGTGTACCTGTACCTCAATTTATATGAGATGAGCACTTCTTCATTTCTGTGAATGCAAAGCAGAAAGAAATGTCTCATTGAGTGACTTTTATTATTTGATATCATAAATGTGTTTTGGTAGGGCCAGGTTATAGCTCAACACTCACACCCAAATGGAGCATACCTAAAAAGCACCCTTCACCGTAAGGGCTTCTTATGGCATTAAGACAGTTTTCATCAAATGGGGCAAATTCACCTTATTTCCTGTCTTGGTTTATAGAGCTTATTTTATTTTGTTCCGCTGCTATATTAACAACACATAGACAAGGCCTACACCCTTTGTTGCTATAGCTATTGGGCAATTCCCTGGGTCATTTTCATTCATTTCTTTATTTTCTAGCCTTAGCTATGGAACATTTTGGGGTCAAAGGAAGGAAATCACAAAATCTACAGGAAATGTCACGGTGAAACAGTCACACACACACACACACACACACACACACACACACACACACACACACACAGTATGAGGTTCTATGAATCTTAAATAATTTTATCTCGTGGATTTATGTCAAAATGGTATTGTCAGTACCGGTGTCATAGGAACTGGTAAAGAAAAAAGGCCTGGCAGGAGATAACATGTGCCTTCAATGCAGGATCATCCATCACGCAAACTGTTAAAAAATCATTTCCAAGGTTTCCAAGGATGAGCAATTTGACTAATATATTTTTACCAGCAAGCCATTCTCCAAACGAGTGCCAACTGAACTGCCCCGCAGAATTAAGCTCACGTGGGTCCCACCAGGCCTCGACGTGAGAAACATACATTTTGTGTTACATATGAGGCCTCAAAGTTGAGCAACACACATTTCCTATCACATACAGTGCCCTCCACAATTATTGGCACCTCTGGTAAAAATGAGTAAAAAAGGTTATAAAATAAATTTATTCTGGGGGAAAAAAATCCCTCATCAAGAAATAATTATTTTTAACAAAACCCACATGCCACAATTGTTGCCACCCCTGGATTTAATACTTTGTACAACCTTCCTTTGCCAATAAAACAGCACTGAGTATTCTCCCATAACATCTAATAAGGTTGTAGAATACAAACCAAGGAATCTGAGACCATTCCTCTTTACATAATCTCTCCAGATCATCCAGAGTCCTAGGCCCTCTCTTGTGCACTTTCCTCTTCAGCTCAGCCCACAGGTTTTCAATGGGGTTTAGGTCAGGGGACTGAGATGACCATGGTAGAAGCTTGATTTTGTGTTCAGTTAACCATTTTTGTGTTGATTTGGATGTATGTTTTGGATCATTGTTCTGCTGGAAGATCCAACGACGACCCAGTTTTAGTTTCCTGGCAGAGGCAGCCAATTCTGATTAAAAATGTTCTGGTATTTCATGGAGTTCATGATGCCATGTACCCTAACAAGGTTCCCGGGGCCTCTGCAGGAAAAACAGCCCCACAACATCACGGAACCTCCACCATACTTAACAGTGAGGATCAGGTTATTTTCGGTATAGCCATCTTTCTTTTTACGCCAAACCCACCTTGAGTGTTGGTTGCCGAAAAGCTCAATTTAGTTTTATCTGACCATAAAACACGGTTCCAGTCAAAGTTCCAGTAGCATTTAGCAAACTCCAGGCGCTTACGTTTGTGGTGAAATGACAGGAAAGGCTTTTTTCTGGCATGCCTTCCAAATAATTTGTTGGCATGACGTCTAATGGTAGTTTTTGGAAACTTGATGATGCCAAGATGCTACTTTTCTCTGTAATTCTCCAACAGTGATTCTTGGGGATTTTTTTTGCCTCTCTTACCATCCTCCTCACTGTGCGTGCGGGGCAAAATAAACTTGGGTCCTCTTCCAGGCAAGTTTGTAACAGTTCCAGTTGCTTTTAACTTTTTAAGTATTACCCTAATGGTAGATATGCGCATTTTCAGGCGAGTAGCTATTTTTTTATAGCCATTCCCTGACTTATGAAGCTCAACACAATTTTCCCTCATTTGATTTGTGTGTTCTCTTATCTTTCCCATGTTGATGTACGAATAAGGGAATATTGCCTCTGTGTCACATCATATTTATACCCAGTGAAACACTCTGATCAACTTTAAAAAGTAAAATAAAAAAGCTTCAGTTACATTTTGTTTATAAGAATGTCTAGGGGTGCCAATAATTGTGGCACATGGGTTATGTTAAAAATTATTATTTTTTGATGCGGGATTTTTTTTCTCAGAATCAATTTACTTCAATTAAAGGTTGGATGTTTCTCATTTTTTTCAGTATGAGACTAAGCTAATTCACCAAAAGGTTAATTTACTCATCTTTACCAGGGGTGCCAATAATTGTGGAGTGCACTGTATAAGCTGCACATTGATGGATTGATAGCCCTTTCTATTCATATACACAAACGCAATTTCAATAAAACTGCGCAATCCCTAATGATTGCGTTCTCTCCAAAGGAGAGCCAACTCCTCCAACAGTACAAGATGAACTATTGCAATGCTGGCTACAGACCTGTAAGACATTTTATAGCTAATTTTGTTAAATGGTTAAATGTGTGTTTTAATTATCATAGTTAACATCATATAGCATTACAATTTTTATCAGGTTAGAAAAATAGTAGCTACAGAGAGCATTCATTACATTATGGATCTAATTAAACAAGTTCATAGCCTACAATGTATTAATAGGCGTAATCCAAAGTGTTTGCTTTTTACAACTGTAATTTATTACATTTGCATTGTGCATTTCAATGGATACATTTAGGCTTGCATTTAGCATAAAATCAAAATAAATTCATATTCTACTTGACATTCAGAAGCTATATGTACCGGGCTTTTGAATTTACAAAAGTTTACGAATTGAGCAAGTTTGTTTGTACGCACAAACAAACCTCCGATACGAAGACTTTGATGAATGCCAAACTTGACGAAAGATTCAGAACTTGTCTTCAAACTTCCTTTTCTTGTTAGTATTGTCATTATTATTATTACTAGTTGCAGCAATCGCAGTAGCAGTAGTAGTAGAAGCCGAAATTTGGCATTTTACATGAGGTTACCTGACATGTATGAAAAATAAGCCACCCGTGCAACATTCGGTCTGGTTTTCAACTAAATTATTTCATCAATATTTTTTCAATTCAGGTGAAAAGAGATTCCTTGTCAGTTGTAGTTCATGAAAAGTAAAATGTAGATTCTGTTTTCCAAAAAGCCAAAAACAACCTTGATCTCAAAAAACACATTTATTAATGATTAACTTACCCAGATAACAAGGAAACCTTTAATAACATGTTTATTTACACCCCGTGAACTCTATCCAATAAATCTTCTTGGTAGTATGTCCCACTTTTATTCAATATATTTATATTTATAATATGAACATGTGGCATTTATTTCAGATACATTTTACCACAAAAGGAAAGTGTACCTGTACCTCAATTTATATGAGATGAGCACTTCTTCATTTCTGTGAATGCAAAGCAGAAAGAAATGTCTCATTGAGTGACTTTTATTATTTGATATCATAAATGTGTTTTGGTAGGGCCAGGTTATAGCTCAACACTCACACCCAAATGGAGCATACCTAAAAAGCACCCTTCACCGTAAGGGCTTCTTATGGCATTAAGACAGTTTTCATCAAATGGGGCAAATTCACCTTATTTCCTGTCTTGGTTTATAGAGCTTATTTTATTTTGTTCCGCTGCTATATTAACAACACATAGACAAGGCCTACACCCTTTGTTGCTATAGCTATTGGGCAATTCCCTGGGTCATTTTCATTCATTTCTTTATTTTCTAGCCTTAGCTATGGAACATTTTGGGGTCAAAGGAAGGAAATCACAAAATCTACAGGAAATGTCACGGTGAAACAGTCACACACACACACACACACACACACACACACACACACACACAGTATGAGGTTCTATGAATCTTAAATAATTTTATCTCGTGGATTTATGTCAAAGGTAGTAGGATCCATCTGTGCTTTAGAAAAGTTGAAAACTTGAGAAAAGAACTACACCAATGACAGATATATAAATGAGAGTACAGATGGCAGAGCCACAATCAAACAGTTGGTACCTGTTCAGGGGGAAAAACATATGTTGCCGCAGAATGCCTCTTTCAATTAAAGGTACTTTCATTTTTTATTAGAACACCAATCATTAAGATTATATAGTAAGAGGTCCCTCCTTTGTGTGTGTGTGTGGGGGGGGGTATATAAAAGAAAAAGTCATACCTTCAGAAGGACTGCTCAGACACAGACCACTCACTTATGAAATTGGAATGAATACAATTTTTTAAAAGAATGTGATTTAAGGCCCTTAAACAACAGTGGCAATTTCTGCACCGATGCATTAACAAGTAAAGCAGTGCTCATTCACTTATCATAAGGAGATTGATTTTGCACAATCAATTTAAGCACAGTTCAGTCAGACTCAAGATTTGAATGAAACACTTATTTTATTGAGATTTAATGTGAAACCAACTTTGGCATCAAGGCACTGCCTCTTATCACTCCCTGTTCGCATAACATTAAGCCAGTCGAAATGATAACAGAAAATAACCACTACAAAACCCCCCAATGGGGATCATAAAAGAAGCAGAGCCCACAGGTGTATCCTGGGGTGGTGGCGAGAGCACAAAAACCTTCCTGAAAGGCATACGTGCGGGAGTAATCAGAGCAAGCCAAACACGAGCAGCAGCAGCCTGTCAGAATGAGCAATAAATGAACAGGTAAGGTTGGTGATTTAAACAGCCCTCCATTTTAAGGCGTAGCGTCATGTGAGTTGACGTGATTTGGTGTTTCTCGAGTTGTCTGCCCGAACTAGCTCCATAAGCTTTGCATAATTTAGAGCGGCTGGCTCCTGTAAAGTATTCTTTGGTCCCTAAGCAGAAGTGTCATTGGTTTCACCTTCCTTGTTAAACTGCTGTATTCATATACCTCTCTTGTTTGATAGCAAATTATTTTTCAGCCTTTCCATCTTCAATACCTTTTTACCAAACATTGCAACTGTTTGTAAATTTAGTAATAAACAAGATGTACTAAATTGTACTAAACTGTAGTAAATTCCAATTATCTAACCCCTGCAAAACACTTAAATCAACCCTAACATGATGCGTTTTACTTTGATAGAGTACATTTGATACCTTACATAAAAACTCTCAAGTTTTATTTTAATGCTGAAATTTTACTGTGTAGTACGACCACTGTCAATTCACCGAAGAGATTCAGTCTGTGCAACTAATTCACATAACAACCAGCTTGATGCTGGAAATAAATCATCGGTTGACATCACACACGGCACAACTAAGTAGAATGAAAGTAAATTCCATCACACTCACGTTAATAATGATGATGAGACTATCGGGAGTTTGTTCATTAGACGTCGAGGCAAATCCTTTAGGTTTGGCACCTGACACATACACAGCAAGAGAAAACCTTCATAAATGTATAGATTTATGCATTAATGAAAACATCTTTATTTTGCCCGGGATGTGTAACAATGAGACTGATGTAATTACCAGACACAATTATGCACCATAGCTCATATTGTCTATGACATGAATACAAATTTACTGTAGACAAATTTTACTCCCAATACTGCCATAATAGAGACATGTCAACATAATCCATGCGCAAAAAGAACAATTATGAGAAGCAATGGGTTTGCTGTTTCCTCCTCACTGACATACATTTTTGTCATGAGACATACAGCATTAAATATTGTTGTCATTTAATGTTTTTCATAAATCATAAACAAAGGGCAGGATCTCTTATTCATTCACAGCTGAAAAACATTGCCTATGTTCATGAAGGCAGGAATAAGTAATCTATTGATTGGAACATTCCAACATACTGGTACTGTATCTGGGTTAACGCACTTTAGCAGAAGTGTTCCTTCCTGCTGGGGCCAATTATGTGTAGCCCTACGGGGCTGCCGACCACAGTTTGCATTGGCACACTCAGGATTCAGTACCAAACCAAGTGCAGTGTATTAGCATGATGAGCCAGCCCGTAGCTCTATCAAAGTGTTTTACATGAGGGGCATATGAATTCATTTCTCAGACTGATTTACTTGTGGTATCTCCAGATAGGTTGAGGTGGAGGGACTAGGCAACACGGCTTTAGTCTAGCTTTTTTCCGTAATGTCCACGGTATGCACTTTATGGGTTAAACAGAACTGCATGTAAGTCCCTTGAAGAGTAAAATTAGTTGTTTGTTTTGGGGTCTGGGGTCTGTCTTGGGGTCTGTCTAATCATTTCTTGCACCTCCTTGGGTCATATCACCATGCTATTGCATAATAAAATTCTACAATATAAATTTTTTATTTATTTAATGCTGCCTGATCATATATAATTCTCACCCCTATTTGTAATGGCCAATCATCTGCAACCACAGTCGTGTACATTGCGTGAACCTGACTGCTGTTTCTGGAAAGTTTAGACCACCATGGTTCTCTTCCAAAACATGCTGTGTGGCCAGCTGCTTATTTTCACACCGCAGACTACCGCCGACCTATCATACGCAGCTTTGACTACAATCTATAGGCAGCCAATCGACCAGTATGCACTGCTAGATAGCAATGCACACGGAAACCTATCTGACTGAACCCTCCCATTCCCTGTGCAATGCAATCACCAATTTTGCATTGCCCTATAGAGCTACCACCCACAGGCATCCGTGGCATGGTCTGGATTTGATCCGAGGCCGTGAGACTCATCCATGCGCCACAGTGTGGTGCCTTAACCGAATGAGCCATCGAGCAGCCCCCAATACTATTATAATACATAGGCCTCCCAGGGCCTATGCATCAAGCATAGAAGTGATTTACAAACTTAATATTTAGAACCTGAGATTAAAAAGTTCGGCTTAAGGCCATTTTAAGTAGTCCCCAGAGTCTTGCTCACTGGGGAACTTAGAAACACTGCACATACACAGCCATACACACAAACACACACACACACACACACACACACACACACACACACACAGCTGCACAGGCACACACATACAAACACCACACACATACACTAAATCTACAGGAGGGAAAGTAATGCTATATTCTGGGACATGAGCCATATACAGTAAATACCATTCCATTACAATCACTTAGCAAAAGTGGAGAATACTCATTAAATATGGGTCATGGCGGCACCAAACTGGGTTGCATTGGGTTTTACTGAATGTCTCTTTACTGTCTAACTGCCCCTCTCCTATGATATCACATCCTGTCTGGACTTTAAAGCATTGGATATACGTAGATATATAAAAGGTCAAACATGCTGTGTTCTGCTATGTCATTGTGTGGTACGATACAATCAAAAGAGTGTAAACATTGCAGCTCAACCTCACATGCTGAATGACCTCAGGCAGCGCTGACATTTTCTTGAAAAATACGACAGAAAAAGCTAAATTTGAGCCAGAGAGCCAGCCCCTAGAGCAAGGCAGTGGATGGGAAAGACCCAATTGTAGATCTCATCAGATTATTTTTGTTTTTTAGATGAGACGAGGGTGAGAGAACTGGTGAGGGATTATCACTTTGTCTTTCCTTCGGCTCTCTCCTTCCATTGATCCAAGTGAAATTTGAATAATCTGACTATCGCCCCTTTACAAGAAATCTGAAAAAAAAAAAAAAACAGGGTGCTTATCCTGCTCTGACGGGCTCTCAAGAGCTGCATACTTGTATACAGGCATGCAGGATTAATGATAACCAGCTCCAAAATCACACGGACACTCTACTTTAAAACAGTCAAGACAAGGCAGATGGTGACCTCATTGGAAAAGAATCCCCAAAATGACTTTGTCTCTGTTATATTTAATCTGTAACAAATGTTCAGATTCTCTCTCGCTTTCTCTCTCACTCACACACTTGCAGTCAGGCCCTCTCTCTCTTTTCCCAGTGCGAGAGTGAAGTGAGAACTGTGGAAGCCACTGTTCTGTGTGATGATGGCGGCAGTGTAGTATAATGGTTAAGGAGCTGGACTTGTAACCGAAAGGTTGCAGGTTCGATTCCCAGGTAGGACACTGCCGTTGTACCCTTGAGCAAGGTACTTAACCTGAATTGCTTCAGTATATATCCAGCTGTATGAATGGATAAATGTAATAAGAAGTTGTGTAAGTCGCTCTGGATAAGAGCGTCTGCTAAATGCCTATAATGTAATGATGCTGGTGATGTAAGTGGACTCACAGGTGTCACATCAACCAGCGGAGATTGGCGCGCTAGGAAGCTATTTCATTTTTTTTTTATCTATAGAATGTTTCAAATTCAAATTTGGCTCGTGATGTTGGGTTGTCGATAATCTAATTTTGAAAATATAATTTTAACCAGTTTCGTAGCTAAGCAGTTTATCTTCCGAAACTCTCGAGCAGCTAAAATGTTTTCTTGCTTGCTACAATCAGATAGCTAACTAATTAACTTTGATTAAGTTAGCTAGTAATCATTAACATCAAACTATTATTAGTTTTCTGGTTTTATTCCGCTCATGTGTCACAAGAGGGGGACACATGAGGGGAATATACTGTATGTAAGATATAAACCACAACATGCCGTATATATACAAGAATATATGGCACGACAGGGGTGGTCATTAACCACCCTGGAGTGCCATATATTCTGTATATATATACACTGGCATGGAGTGGTTTATATCTCTTATACCATGGTTACCAACAATGATTATATATAGTTACTTTTATAGATTTTTATCGACTTAATTAGCTGAAATTGAAATATCCTTCCGCTGCCCTTTTTGTTTTTGCATTGTCAAGCAGAACTCTGGTTGGTCGATCTATTTTGAACTTGTTACTAGTTCCATTTCTCATTATTATTTTTGTTATTACATTATTTAAGAAAATTGTATGAAAGCATAACTCAATCAGACTTAACGTTACCTGGCTCCTTATCTCTGTCTTTCTTTTTTAAAATGGTTTGGTCACGCGGACGATGCAGTGTAGCCTATACCCTTTCCAGCCTGAGAGAATATTGGGTCAACATTCTATTCCATTCTATTTCTTAACGTGGCAAAAATGTTTGTGGTGTGATCATATTACATCATATACCTAAACTTTATATACCATTGTAAATAGGATAATTGGGGCTTTCAATTGATATAAAAAACAATAGGATACAGCAGACAAATCTGTGGTCAAGCATAAATACCTTTAATATATTCAAAAATTAAGAAGATAACAGTAAGTGCATGCCCTGATGGTGCCGTGCTCTGCTATGACCCTCAGCACCCTCCTGATGGCTAAATGTCCATCCTTTGCTGCAATACATAAATATGCAATCATTTATCATTTAATTAATCTATAACATATCAGATAAAACCATTTCTGAGTCATTAAAGGGCTGTATACTTGCAATAATAACATCTTACAGCATACGCTTTATGCTTATGTCAGGAATAGATAAAATAGCTATTCTGGACACAAGCATAATGTCCATCCATCGCTGTAATAGATAAATATATTATCAGTTGCCATTTCATTAATCCATAACATATAAAACCATTTCTGAGTCACTAAAGGGCTGTATAGTGAGAATGACATTTTACAGAAAACACTTTATGCTCCGGAATAACGTTAGATAAAAGCACAACAATAACACAATGTTAGACTACTTAGCATAATGTCCATCAATGTAAAAGATAGTTTTGAATGAACAGACCTAAATCATCAGTGACATTGGCTCAACTGAATTATGTCTTTTTGTCATTTGTCTAAACAGGCTAATCTTGCTCAAGTCAAAAACGTGAGTCAGAAAATAAAACGTGAAGCTGACGTTACGTGAGTAAATGTTTGCTGTTTAGTTCCCTACTCCATTCATTTTCGACAGGACTGATCAACAACAATAAGTTACCTTCAAATTTATACTTAACATTATGTTAAAACACTAGCTAGTTAGTACATCGATCCAAACGGACCACCGGCAACGGGGATTCCGGATTCACGACACACAATCCGCTAAAAAATATGTAAAAAACGTTTTAAAACTCCCCGGAAAAGGAAAAACTGACCGCTACTTGAGTGCGTCCGCGCCGCGAGGACCCGCTACTTTAAGCGTCCGGCGGCGGCGCGGCGCGCAGTTGTTTGTTGTTAGCAAGCAGCGTCGCGTCGTTTGTTGTTGTTGTTGCGTACATATCTCTTGTTTGAGTGATTTCGTCGCTGCAACGGACAAACGGCTTTAACGGACAACTGCTCCCCCCTATTAGTCCGTTGGATCGAGGTTCATCTGTACTTGCTATACGACAATTCAGCGTGACGTCACAACAACAAAAAACTTACTTCCGGGTGGATAACATCGCCGCTAGCAAACAGTACAAGCCAGCCGGAATATAAACAGCAGACGGTATTTTCCATGTCATTTAACCAAGGTACCAACACGTTTTATGATCTTGTGATTACAACAGACATTATTCTGTCTGTCCACTGAAAAACTAGACGTTCATGATGTCGTTGCTGTTGATATTTGTTAGCGAATAACGTGGATATTTACGCACGCAAACACAGACATCGTTCAGATCACCACAACTGGTGTTCCCATGTTGATAATTTAACGATGAACGATTTTCAAGACTGTTTGTAGCTTTGACTAACTCAGGTCCCTGAGGGGTATACTACGAAGCGAGATTAAGGGGATAGCGAGCTAAATTAAGCTTCAACTCTGGGTTTTCTGTATCACGAAGCCGACTCACTTTTAACCGTGGTATATTGCCACGGCAATTGACTCTGCACGGCTAACCTGCTGCGGGGCAGGTTATGTTCAGGTTATCGGATTGAAACATATAAAAGCACCGCCCTTTGACCAATCAACTCCTTTGCTTTGGAAAAAGACGTCTCCATTCCAAAGATTTTCTGAGTTCCGGAAAATGCTTGAGATACTTTTTTTTAATGAAAATTAGCCCAATAGCCAGGGCCTAGGCACGCCCCTGCCCCTAACTGTCAATCACACGCCCAGACTTCATGACCATATAAGGGTTTTCTGTTTTCCCTACAGTCGATTTAGCTGTAAATTACACTGGAACAGTATTGAAATGGCTTTAAATCATCAAGGGTCTGACGTATAGACCAGAGCGGCACATACGGGTACTTAGACCAGAACGGCATAAACGGTTACTTTTTGGGGGATAGAAAACCTACTAGATCCTATTAGATGAATGCAATTTGACATGTGTTCAGCTGAGAATTTTGACAAGTTTGTTTGCATTTTGTGTTAAATAAAAATGTCCAGTAATTATTTTGCTACCTTGCCTGAACCTGAGCGTTCACGATACCTTAATAAATGAAGGTTGATCGGTCAGCCGTCGTGCCCCTTCAGCCTCCCTCCGTCCAAGTGGATCAATGACCCGACACAGTGGCCGGACATTGCTTATCTGGACATCTACACATATTTGATCGAGTCACCAGGTACAGGAGCATTAGGCTAAGTGTTGTCTATAAATAACCAACCTGTTAATAACTGTTTGATCTAGGTTAAGCTGAGATGTAGTTGGAGACGACATTCTGATGCTGCTAGCTAACGTGAAAGCGCGATTCTTTGAGCCTTGGTTCCCCCCTAAAGGCTTGGCACTTGATGACGCGATGCCGGGGTGGTGTATCAAACTAGCCTTAAACCATCACCCTGCTGCCAGATATGCAGTAGATATGGATGGATAACTTGAAGGGGTTCTTCTCCTGTCTCATTTTCCTATTGAACTCTCTGGAAAAATAAGTCAGGAGAAACAACCCTTAAAGTGATCCATCCATATCTACTGCATATCTGGCAGCAGAGTGATGGTTTGAGGCTCATTTGATACCTCAGACCCTTGATGACTTAGTAATTTTACCATGTGTTCCATACTGTTCCAGCATAATTTACAGCTAAATCTAGTCCCACCCCCCAATTCCCATAGAGATCCATTCAAATGCAGAGAAGTTATAGTATCACTTGTAAGAGTACCAGACAATAAGATATCAAGAGTCTTTTGATATTGTTGTGTCAGAGACATCAGAAAGTCATGGCATGTAAAGGATATGCGACCAAATATTTTAAATGATTACTTTATTCTACATTGTGTTAAACTGACCAATATTTTTTGATATGGGGGGGACTACAATGGGGGAAATAAGTATTGGACACGTCAACAATTTTATTATCAAACATATTTCCAATGTAGCTATTCACATGAGATTTTGACCAGACATTGGTATTAACTCAATAAAACTACACAGCTAAAGAAATTGTAACGTTCCAATTTTTAAAAAAAGTTATGTGCAATAAAGTGAAATGACACAGGAAAAAAGTATTGAACACGCTAAATTAAATGTGGTAGAAAAGCCATATTTTAAATATTTGGTTGCATATCCTTTGCATGCCATGACTTTATGATGTCTGTGACCCAACAACATCAAAAGGCTCTTGATATCTTATTTGCTGGTACTCTTACAAGCGATACTATAACAGCTCTGCATTTGAATGGATCTCTATGGGAATTGGGGGGTGAGACAAGATTTAGCTGTAAATTACACTGGAACAATGTAGAACACATGGTTGGCTAAGTGGCTCTAAGTCATCAAGGGTCTGATGTATTAAACAAGCCTTTAACCATCACTCTGCTGCCAGAAATACAGTAGATATGGATGGATAACTTGAAGGGTTTCTTCTCCTGACTTATTTTTCCATAGAGTTCAATAGGAAAATCTGTCAGGAGAAACAACCCTTAAAGTGATCCTTCCATATCTACTGTATTTCTGGCAGCAGAGTGATGGTTAAAGGCTTGTTTAATACATCAGACCCTTGATGACTTAGAGCCACTTAGCCAACCATGTGTTCTATATTGTTCCAGTGTAATTTACAGATAAATCTTGTCTCACCCCCCAATTCCCATAGAGATCCATTCAAATGCAGAGCTGTTATAGTATCGCTTGTAAGAGTACCAGCAAATAAGATATCAAGAGCCTTTTGATGTTGTTGGGTCACAGACATCATAGAGTCATGGCATGCAAAGGATATGCAACCAAATATAAAAATATGGCTTTTATACCACATTTAATTTAGCGTGTTCAATACTTTTTTCCTGTGTCATTTCACTTTATTGCACATAACTTTTTTAAAGAATTGGAACGTTACAATTTCTTTAGCTGTGTAGTTTTATTGAGTTAATACCAATGTCTGGTCAAAATCTCATGTGAATAGCTACATTGGAAATATGTTTGATAATAAAATTGTTGACGTGTCCAATACTTATTTCCCCCGTTGTATATACTAAAGGTTTTATCATTTCTAAACAGTTCATCCGATGTAGATGAAAATACATTCCAATTCAAACTGACAGTCTGCACTTCAACCTCATTGTATACTTTCAAACTCTGAAGAGTACAGAACCAAAATAACAAAAAATGTGTCACTGTCCAATGAATTATGGTGCTCACTCTATGTTGGCCAGTCTCACCTTTAGAGTATTGCTGAATTAGTGATCAGAATCACAACAAATCACCCGTCTCTTTTAAAGCAACTAATAAAACCACACATTGCATTTTTCAGATGGTGAAATATGTAGTAAGGAATCTCATTTTTGCATGTGTATATATTACATTACATTACATTATAGGCATTTAGCAGACGCTCTTATCCAGAGCGACTTACACAGCATTTTTGCATTTATACATAGTATCCATTTACAGCTGGATATATACTGAAGCAATTCAGGTGAAGTACCTTGCTCAGGGGTACAACGGCAGTGTCCTACGTGGGATTCGAACCTGCGACCTTTCGGTTACAAACCCAGTTCCTTAACCACTGTACTACACTGCCGCCCCGTAAGAGATCCACCTATGCCACCATATTTCTATGGTACAAATGGGACTGAATTCTGAAAAGCCTTAGTTAGTCTTTGATGATTGTTAACCACAGCTGTGAAACCTAACCGCCGATTACCCATAAACCTTTCATATAATTGCAATTCTGCCAGCCACAGGGGTGAGGGTCTGCAAAAGCCCTGTGGTTGACAGAATTGCAATGTAATTGTAAGGGCCTGCTATATAATGATTTACGTTAGCACTTTAGTTAGCTTTCACTGGCTTTCTGAACATTTTCAAGGCTTAATTTTCATCTAAAAGGTATAATTACACTGTGCATTTTGCAAAGGCATGCATACAGTATCATTCTCACATATTAGTTTCCCATGACAACCACAGCCATATGAATGGTGTACTAACAAAGAACACAAAGACCATGTTGCTAAACCATTCAGTGTGGCTGAATTGCTGATGTTGTTCTGTGGCATGATTGGCATGCTGTCAGTCTTAATATTTAGGTTGAAGTTAAAATATGAAAGTCAGAAAATGGGATCTCATCACATGATCAAGGCTTAACTCCAAGGATTATGATTGATGGCTCTTTTGTGGAGCAACAAAGTTGGCTGGATAGCTCATAAAAAGTATACACCTTGAGAGCACTTTTTTAACAGTTACAGTAGGTAGCTAGGTTGACAGAATCCATTCTGAGCCCAGACCAAAGAAACACAAGTATTTGTGAGGTAAGTGTAAGTTAATCTTGCTGTGGCTACTGCAAACTTACACTCACTTTGTATACATAATTAACCACAGCTAAACACGTTATTTGTGGGGAAGTCAAAGCTGGTTAAGAACCTTTAAGATTAAACATTGTCCATTAATAAGGAGATATTGAATGGTTTATTTTATCCCCCCACCAATGTAAACATGGGCATATCCCAGGCATATTTTTATTGACAGTAATCCTTGCTCTACATTTCCCAGAAGATCAAAAGATTGAAGTTCTCACTTAAAATTAAAATAAACATCTCCTATTTGTGTTACACTGCCTGGCCAAAAAACAAAGTCACACGCTCTAATATTTAGTTGGACCGCCTTTAGCTTTGATTACAGCGTGCATTTGTTGTGGCATTGTTTCGACAACCTTATGCAATGTCACAACATTTATTTCTGTCCAGAGTTGCATTAATTTTTGGCCAAGGTCTTGTATTGATGACGGGAGACTCGAACCACTCCGTAAAGTCTTCTCCAGCACATCCCAAAGACTTTAAATGGGGTTAAGGTCAGGACTCTGGTGGCCAATTCATGTGTGAAAATGATTCCTCATGCTCCCTGAACCACTCTTTCACAATTTGAGCCCGATGAATCTTGGCATTGTCGTCCTGGAATATGTCCATTGATGGGATAACCTGGTCATTCAGTACATTCAGGTACTCAGCTGACTTAATTTTATTGCTGCATAACGTTGCTGAGCCTAGACCTGACCAATTGAAGCAACCCGAGATCATAACACTGCCTCCCGAGGCTTGTACAGTGGACACTATGCATGACGGGTGCAACGGCAACTTTTCTTTTGGCCAGGCAGTGTATTTCACATGCAGGCTTCCAGATGGTCTTTGTGCAATCTTTTACAAAAGTCTGTTTTCACCTATTACAGGACAGCAGGCTGAGTCAGCAGTTTTCACTTAGCCTGCAATTAATAGTTAATAACTACATCAAAATCGTATGTGTGCATTTTGATAGCGCCAAAGACAGTGCTCTGGATCATTAATCCACTTTAGATTCCAGTCTGTCTGCCAATGCCTTCCCTTGCAATTCTTTTTTGTATCTGGCCAAATGCCAACTGTTACAGCAAAAGTTATTGTTGAGTTCTGATCTAATAATAATACTAATAACAATAATAATTTAAACATGAAGCAATACATTTAAGCCTGCTTATCAGCCTGCTTATCAGCATATTTCCCCCCTTTATTTGTGCGATGCATTTGATTGTGTGACCATATGTTTATACCTGTAAATTAATATGTGGCAGTGATATCTGCAACTCCTAATCATGCAGTCCAAGCCATGGCATGAATGGATATAGGACACCTATGTGTGTGTGTGTGTGTATTTTTATTTAATGATTCCATGGAATAAAAATTCTAAGTTATGCTTTGTGTGAACTTTGTGTGGATTTCACAATTCAACACCGTAAACAAAGTGTGTATGATTTGTATCCTCCCAGGGTAAATAGCTTTGACAAGTGAAACTATAACAATTTTAGAGATAGCTCCAAAGTAAGATAATTTTCTTACAGAGGCTGACATGTGGTATCTTCCTCTGCAGTAGAGTCTGAGTGGTGATATGTGCGCTTTCAGTCCTGGCACCCACCCAGGGCACTCAGAACAGAGCGCCATTTCAGTCACCGCGCCCAATGGGGAAGGACACCCGAGGGCTCAAATCTTCTCTGTGGCATCTGGTCTAAAGGGCCAATCACGGTATCAGAGGAAACAGACCTCTTACTGCGCCTCCATCAAATGTGCCATTAGATCTATGATTAGCCACCGCAGAGTACGATATATTATTGTAGCTAAAATTATGTATGCGTTGCGTTTGTAGTGTTTCCTTTCTGAAGCACGCACGCGGTTTTACTCGACAATTGTACAAATATACAAAAATTAGTTAAGCAAGCAGACGTCTCATTTCCACTACGAAATACAGTATTGGATAGATTCAGAGGGGAAGAATTAAACATATAAATATAAATGCAGGCTGATGGTGTAAGATTGTAACTGCGGTGTTATGATATATAGAATATTAATATAGACTACTAACTCGCCAATAATTGTTTTGATTATTTCTTTTTACTTTTTTTTATTGACATTTGAGAATCATATTTAATATTTTTATTCCCCAGTTTGGAAAACCAAATACTTGCTGTAAACCTTTCACCTTCATCTGAGAGACCGACTAACTAGCAGTGCACTCCATGTTAAGCACATGCAGTTAGCCATACTGCAGTCCACAAACAAAGCTGGAATACCATGCAGACTCAATCCCTCCCTGTCTGGGTCACCTTATGTCCAGCTGTGTGTCATTCATCAAAAACCAGTCTCAAAGAATTTGGACAATATTCCATTCTGGTGCAACCCAGTGTTCTAGCTGGAAAGACTGCCAGTGAGCCCTTATTTTCAATATTTGTTGTACTTAAATCTTTAGCCAGATCTTTTAGCCAAAAACAACATCAAAATCTTTTTTATCTGCTGACTTACAGCGGGTCAGCGGCTCATACCCCCTGGCTTTTACATTAACATAAAAATTAAACATTACATAAAAACATTCACTTATTACCTGGTAAAGAGGAGCACTTTGGTGTGAGTAGATTAAAAACAGAATACAGCATCCACTGTATTGCTTTGTGAAAATGAAGATAGGCAATGATGAAAAAAGTTAGGCCAATGCACAGGGGGAATTAAATTATTAAATTATTGGGATAAGAAAAATATCTCAAATGCATTGTATATTTTACCAACTGTTATGGCTTCTCACTTTGCAGTTATATTGAATAGACCCCCATAAACCCCAATAAAGTGTTTTCTAGGGCTATGGGGATCTCTGTGTTTCATTTCACCTCCGGAAATGTATTATTCCGTTGAAGCCATTTGAATAAGAATGATCTTATATGCCGTTGTCTATAAGTTGTTAAACGGACAATACTTGTAAAAACCTGCATGACGTCCGTCCTCAAATCGGCCATTTCTAATCTGATATTTTCTTAGTGCTTTGTGCTTTGTGCTGTGGTTGTTTTTTATGAACCGTTGTTGGTTAGTCACCTGAGGCAGGGAAGGCAGGTGGCATGCTGTATGAGAGGTCTTGAATATTACAGAAGAGAAAGCGGACCTGCCTGCCACTAGATCTGAGTACCATGTCACATGCTACCCTACTGTCACCAAGGCCTGGGGCCATTCTTCCTAACTGGCAAATAATTCTAATGAGCTCAAGAAAAAAAAAGGCCACAATTTGATCACCTTGAGGTGTCTCTCCAAGGCAACACAGGCCTCTGAGGAATACAGAAACCTGCACACCCAATAAATATACGCTTGATTGTTTCAGGCCCCTGTGCCCAGATGCACACTGCAATCGCTTCTCCTCCAAAGGATTATTAAACCATTTCCCAATAAGCAGGCCATGATGAATTAATGCATTTGAATGGCAGTAAGAACAGAATGCAGAGCATATAGAGATAAAGTCTCCATAAAGGCTTTCGGGGTAACGTGAGACCAGTTGAAAATGACTGTATGATAGAAAAAAGGAGCTATGAAAATTACAAGGCAATCTATTTTATAATTAAAAAATGCAATGGCTATGACTAAAATAGAATGCAAAGCTTCTGTTAGAGGTGTATCCTTACCCAACTATCCCAGTCTGTAATTTACAAATAATGCATTGTGATATTTTTCTTTTCGATTATATTCTGGAAAATGTTCTCTGTTCTCAAATGTTGCTAAATTATTCTGCTAAATTATATTTTGTACCTTGATATGTATGTGTGTAAATCTCTACAGGATTAAATAGTTTTTTCTGTATTAAATAAAACCATTCTGTAATTGACAATTAATCAATGAAGAGTCTATATACTGCCCATTTGCAACAGTCGGATGACCTGCAATTAACTCATTTTTTATTATCAATTTGTAAATAGCATTCCTAATTTTGTGTTCATTGCTTATTTCAATGTCTACATCAAAGGTAATTGCCTTCCAGCCTGATTATGACACAACTACGTTGCACCTGTCAGCACTGATGAAGGTCTGAGTGTGACCGAAACATTTGTTTTTGTTTTTTGTTTTTGTTTGTGCACTTAGGCACTTTTTTATCTTTTTTATCTTTTTTTTTCTTGCACTTTTGTGTTGACACTATGTGAGCTGCAATAAACCTGGACTTTTACGGGTTAGACCGATGCCTTTTTTGCAGTGTGCGGTGAGCATTTCCTCTTCCCTCACTTGTTGCATACAGAAATATATATATATTTTAAAAAATGTTTTAAAGCATTTCTCATCATAAATAATGCATTTACTAATTACCAGTTTTAGTTGAGCTGGGTTGTCAGAAGCCACCTTTGCATCCGCAGACTGCTGCTCACCTTTTCTCTCACTGACTATGGCAAGAACACTCTTTGAATTTACATTTCACCTTGTGTATCTTTATAGCACTTTTCTTAGTTAATAGCTTTTAGTTTCTGGACACACGCAGGTTACAGTCGTTATGACATCACTAAGCCTACAGTTCGTAATGTTACACTGGTATTGTCATGGTCCGTGGCTATTTTTTTCTGTTTCGCTACGGTTCTCATCCTCTCTCTCCGGTAAGCAGTCAATCGGATTTTTCCCACGTTTCGGTTCGGGGTTTTGCTTCTCCCCGCTTATTTGTTTCACCTGTCCGATTACCTGCTAGGTATTTAAGCCTCTCACTTCCGCTTCCTGGCGCTTCTTTGTCATTTTGTGCATTCATGTAGTCAGGGTTGGTTAGAAAATAGCTGCTCTATATTTTCAATACTAGATTGGCTTTAGCTGCCCTTTAAGCTCTTTAGGGATTAGTCTCTTTCATTATTTTTTGTTTCTTACTCTCTGCTATATTGAGAGTGAGAGGTTTATTTTTATTTAATTTATTTTTCACCTCTTATCGGGCGTTATAATATGTTCCGAAGGTGATTCTTTGTTTTCTCCTTTTCTAGCTATTCTCATGTATTTCTGTTTAGGAGTTCTCTTACTTTTCTGCTCGTGTCTACGAGCCACACCTGTGTTAGTGGGTTGTTTATGATTGTTCTACTGAGCCTCTTTTAGTGGTCTCACGTTCGTGAGTGACTTGTTCTGTAATCGTGTTTTGTTTTGTCGCGTTTGGCTCATTGTTACAAACCCAAACCCTTACAGGTATGTTTTTGACTGTTTTGCTTAGGTTAGTGACACTGATGTCAGCATTGTTTTTTTGTTTGTTATCTATACTCATGTCTTGATTCATCCACATTCAACACAGACATAATGTGTAGGAGGGAACATGTGTGAGGGAGACTAGTAGTAGCTAGCTTGTTTGCTTGTTTGGTCCTAAATCAATTGATGTTCCCAGGTAATTCTAAGGCATAGAAAACGAGTTAATGCTCCAAAAAATATTCATAGGTGCACTTAGGAAGCTCCGTAAGATCCGACTAGGTCAGTATTGTTTTAAAACGTCTGTACTTCATGATTAATGATAAGTCAGTGCTAAATCTTGAGTTTGATATATTGAAAGCACAGATATTATAAATTCCAATATACATTAGAAACCTGACATGTTATCTTGTCTACACAACTTCCAGGTTAAGCCACACCTACTTCTAGGCTTCTGTCTGAATATAGATACAAATAGAGACAATTTTGTTGGTTGAACAGATACAAATAGTAATAAAAGTAATTATTCAGATGTGACAGGTAAATTGGAGTGCAGAAATAATGACCCATGGACTGTTTGTCCATAGTATTGTTTTTATCTGCACATAAAAATGTATTTTAATAATATTAATATATAATATATACTGTATATATAATATATATTTTTTTTTTTTTAAAGAGACTGGTTAAAATGAATACACGTATTTAATATACGAGAACATTGTGTACTGGGGATCAAGACAAGAATTAATGTGTTTAATTGAAGGTAGTAGCTATCAATATGTTTGGTAGGCAGCAAGTAAAGTTTATAGAGGAATTGTGTAAACAGCATCTGCAGAGACCTGGGGAGATGCTCACGTCATGACTAATTAAACAGCAGTAAATGGAGTCACTGAACCTTCTGTGTCCAAGCACACTGCAAAGAATTTATACTGGATAGAGACAGAAGAGGCATTTGTTCCATTGCTCACATGCCAAATGCTGCTGTATAACCATTGTCTTACAAATTTATAATGTTATATTTCCATTCTTTTCACTTTATAATGGCCTGTTGATCATTTTTGAAGATGGCTCTAACATTTAAACCAGCGGTCCAACAATTCAGAATTTTCAGAAATCAGAAGAAAATTTTACGATGAAAATGTTCCAAGTTTACAATTGGATGCTTTATGGTTTATGATCTTTGTTAAAATGCAACAATACACCATTATTTAACCCGCACATGAGCATAAGATAACAATTATTATATTATAGAAGAGAGGAAATGGCTGGATTTTGCTGACTTTTTCATGTTTTGTTGCCGTAGTTTCTAACCCCATCTCAAGCACCACCTTTTCTGAACACAAGCCGAAAATAAAATGGTTACTGTTCTTGAACCTCTTTGACTGTAGGCATAATTCTGGTCTCTTCTGTAAGGTAAGCCTTATGAGGTTGTTTTGCAATAGGCAGAATTACTCTAAGTGTACAACTGAAACGGTAACGGAAGCCCAAACAAAGTAGAAGTGTACATTCTTTCTTGCCTAAAAGATATTTTATTCGTTTTTTGCCGGGATCAGGATACCGACTTTACGATGATTTGTGTCGTCTGTGGATTTCCATAACACATAGAACATACGGTATCTTTGTTTAGTGTCATGTTACAAAATGAAGAACTATTGTCACTATAACATTGGATTCATAAAATAGTTTATTGAGATAGAATCGTGAATTTTAAGACTTTCAAACTGTATTGTTACCAGAAGCAAGCACAATTAACATACATTCTATATCGTCTTTCTTACATTTCTATTTTACATTTTATATACCTTTTCAAACGTTGTTTGATGTTTAAAATGTACATGACTTTCATTGCAGTGCATGCAAATGGCTTTAGCAGTGATATGCTGTAATGAAAACCAGATGGATATCAACACTCAACCTTGTGTTAAACTCACAGTGTTGACAGTGTGTCTACATCTGCTCATTTCTATTGAATTGATCCACAAGAAATGCAGTTAATAAACCATCAGCATGTGATGCTGCTGACTACTCAGTATTGGAGGTCACTTCCTTATTGAAACAAAGGTCACTGCATTATATAACTGGCTCTATGATTCATTAAGCCACTCAAATAGGCAGATCTTGTATCATCTGATATCTCTAATGCTGTCAAAGAAATATGTGAAATTGTCTCACAGAATTCATCCATCCTGCAAATATCATGTGTTTTTCCCCCTGACTATCATAATTATCCGAATGCTTTTTTCTATAAATGCTTAGTGTATGGCATTACCTAAACATTTACCTAAATGGCATTTCCTAAACATGTGCATTTTTAATATATACTGTATGTGTCATGGTTCGTGGGTTATTGTTTTCTTTTCCGTTGCGGTTCTCATCTTGGTTTCCCGATTGAGAATCTATCAGATTTTTTTCACGATCCGTTCCAGGGTATTGCTTCCCTTTACTCTTTATTCTTTTCACCTGTGCTTCTACCTGCGGGGTATTAAAGTTCCTCACTTCCGCTTCCCCGTTGCTTCTTTGTCATTCTATATTACATTGAGCCAGGTATAGCCAGGTACAAGCGACCTTGTGATATTAAACTTATTATTATAAGTTATACTTTGTTTATGTTCACGGGGGACTTGCTTATAGCGTTATTCCCAAGTATAGGATTTGTTCCTCCTGTTAGCGTTTCTGCGCTATTTATATTTTTCTTTGCTGTTCTCACTGAGGCAGTTTTTCTTTTGTTTTGGTTTTACCTTCTTCCGGCCATCTTAGCTTACGTGCTGAAGGTGTTCTTTTCTTTTCTAAATTTTCCCGGTTTGGCTCCAGTATTGAGCTCGGGAGATTTAGTTTGTTTTCTCACTCGTATATTTGAGTTTTGAGCCTTTTCTTTCTTTGTATTTATAGTAAGTACTCCCTTATTGGTCCTCACTTGCGTGAGTGACTTGTTCTGATCCCCCTACCTCCGCGTTTGATTATCCACTTCTAAATCCATCACAGTATGTTTCATAATTCCCTTTATCATTTTTCATCATCTGCAGATTCCAGAAAGTATTATTTAAGCTGATAATTTGTTCATTTGGATGTGTCTTTAAATTATATTAATTGCCCAATATTATTCAGCCTTATTTTTCTGCATCACACCTTTGGAGGAGGAATGTGTAGACCCAGCATGAATTGTTTAAATCAAAACGAACTGTATTTTCCTACCTTGAGGTCTATTGAGATGGTCTTTATAGTACAATAACCTGCCTTACAATTGCAGGGCTTCTCTATTCATTATTTATTTCTCATCAAACACTGGTGGAAGCTGCGGGAGACTGCCAAGGCCTGAGTGTGAAATGATGAAGTCCACTCGGGGTGCGAGAGAAGAACGATATTCCAGTGACTGAGTACAGCATCTAGAAACTGACAGATGACTGAGGTGGCAGGGGCCTAATTTGACCTAATATATCCAAGCCCTCACTTTTATAAAGAGACAGCTGCGCATGTCTTAGGGCATACAAATAGAAAAAATGGGGTGGGGGGGCTAATCCTAGTATTAACTATTTTGGGGGGAAATGCCTGTCGAGTATGATATGTAGTTCATTATTTACTTTTTTCTGTCCGATCCCTAGTGCTGTGTATCCTCATTTTATGCACACTTTTTCACACTAGAAAATAGACACAGTCCCAGGACTTGTTTTTTGGTGACTGAGACACTTTCCAAAAACAGGTAATAAATCAGAAGTAACATTCTGCTTTCAATATCTTCCACACTTGATCATAAAACAGAATGATTCGGAGGTGTCTGCTCAACATGGGAGGAAAAAAAACTTGGCAGACAGTTTATCAAGAGCAAGTTTCAGAACACATTGTACAGTTACCTTTCTTGTCTGGTTCTTCTGTCGTTCATGATGAGAATGACATGACTGTGTCATGGTGATCTTGTCTCCTGGCAACCTGCATTAAGGCTTGGAATTTCGTCATTTTAGGGGCAAGGCCATTTGGCCTTCGGTGTCACAAATTGTTTTAGGGCACAAAGGCCATTGAGTGAAATAAGAAGATTTGGAGCCTACAAATAAATAACTTGACTTTCCAATTAGAAAAAAACACTAATGACATAAAAAACATACATTATTCACTTTTTTTAATATCAATTAAACATTTGAAGTTGTCTTGGCATATTATATGCCTCCTTAATGTTATGCAATACACTGTGTGTGTGTGAGAGTCTTTAATCTGACTCATCATCACTTGAGGATGGAAAAATTAACAGCTTGTTAGGAGGCCCCAGGACCGAGTTTGGGAACCACTGAGCTAGGCTATCTGCAAGCTATCTGCAACCTAGAATAGCATATGCCATCTTCCAACGTTGCTGTTCAGCAAATAAAATAGGTAGCAAACCCACCGTTTGACAGTCATCCAGTCGCATGCACTTTGCTGCGGAATCTCGCAAACGTTTTTCATTTATTTTCAGAATTTTCTTAAATTGTGGCATCGTTCTGGAAAGGCGATAGTGCAGTGCTAGAAAGCCAGATAATAAAACTGGTTAATTAGCTTAGTTAATAAGTACGAACCATACAAGTGCTAATCGGATTCTAATTAGCAATCTAGTAAATAGCTGTCAACTTGAATTTACGTTAACGTTAAGTGGTATTAAAATCAGAGAGGATTGATTCAGTTAAACACTAAATAAGTTGGGTATCTCTATCGATAACTAGCTAGTTTGCGTACCTTCATATAGTCTTCTGTTCTTCTTTTTCTTCCTTTTTAAGGTTTCCCGTCTGTTAAGTTTCGCTCCCGTTTTCTTGTTAGCGGCTTTTATGCTATTGCTATGTGCCGCTTGCGCGCATCCAATTCAAGCTGCAAGAACTGCTGTAGTTATACGAGATCACTGACCGATGAGATTTTGACAGTAGCAGGGCACAAATGCCTTGTTGGCCGTATGATTTTCGGGGCATCACGGCCAGAGCGAGGGGCAATGACGGCCATGGCCGCCGTGAAATTCCTACCCTGATTAAGAGTACATTTTCAAAATGCATGAGATTTCTTATGGCAAATAAACACTGCCATGTCCATAAAATATACGTTTTTCGATTTGGTTTAAACCTTTCAGTACAGTATGTGATGTATTTTTTGTGTGTCCTTGAAATTAAGGGGGGAAAGTGTTTAAGAAGCAACTTAATTGTTTATAACTAGAATTTTACGGTTTCAGTTTTCAGTCCCTACCGGACACAATTCAGCTCCACATACAGAGTGTACAGAAATCAATACCCCAAAAGTGGTGAGAAGGGCTTTATCTTGGACGCTGATGATTTTGTGGGATGAATTATTCATTGACGAACAGCCATGGACACTGACAGTGAGGAGTGAGAGGACGAATAACAGCTTTGCCTTATCATTCTTAATCTTAGAAGCAGTAATGCAATTCCTAACATTTAGCACTTAATGGTGTGTCAGAGAGGGAACATGATCTAAGACCATTAAAACCAGCTGAAACAAGAGTGCAAAAGGAAATACTGTGCCTCCCTCTGTTCCACAGTGTGCTCCAGAGAACTGAAAACGCAGGGATGACACAGGGCAAATGTGTTGGATAAAACGTCAGGGAAGGTGACAAGAGTAGCCTACAGCAGCAATGGAACTGTAGTAAGTCCAGGAGGTTTTTTCAATCAGTCAAATGTAACAGGTTACATAAAATATTTTAAAAATGTGTTTCAATATTTATTTATTTTGCATTTGGTGCAGTTTTGTACAGTGTGTCTGTCCTATGCAAGATTTAAGATATCTCAATAATCTTTGAGAGAAAGATATTTGTGATTAATTGTACAATTATTCTATGAAATACCAAATGTCAAACGTAGTAGAATTCATTATTTTAAGATGGACATTTTGCATCAATGTTCCAAAATGTTTGTATCCTTTATTGCAATCATTTCCATTGTTTTCTTCATCTGTATGAATTAAAGCTAGTTCAAAAAGCTGGTAAAAGCTGAAGCAAATCATGGGCTCTATCTTGACAATCTTAGCGCTTGGTCTAAATGCATGGCGCAAGTGCATTTAGGGTGTGTCCAAGTCCACTTTAGCTAGTTAGACGGCGTGTTTTTTTAGCGCTAAGTATGGTGCAAGGTGCAGATGGGCTGAACCTAGGCTTTTCATTAATGATAGGTGTGTCTTGAGCATAACATGCAATAAACCAATCAAAATGTCACATTCTATTCCCTTTAAAAGCCTGCTTTTCTACCTTGGTGGATTGCTTATATGAGGGCAAAACAGACATGCTTGTGCGTGTGTAGTGCAAGCAAGTAATAGGCTATATAGATCAATAGTATGATCAATATTATTCAGACTATAGCCATTATGATGCGTTTTGATATACACAATAATAATGTTTAACATTATGGTTTAATACCGGCAAGGTTCTCTGTAATTCCCGACAGTGCTGTTATTTTAGAAAATATATGGGTTAAATTTTGTTAAAAGCACCTGCAACAGCTGAGAATAAGTTACCAGAATATGGCTTCCATCTCACCTGAGAACGCCAAAATTAGCCTGCTTGTTTAACGAATTTCGTTTAATTATACAATGAAGCATTGTCAAATATCAATTTTATGAGGCTGTTCTCATGGAGTTCTCGAAGTTCAAGGTACTTAAAGCGCACATGCAGAGAATGGCATTAAAATTATTGTGAATTAATTGTGTAATGTGCTGCAAATTTGTTTTCGTTTCTAATTGGACTTTTTGTTCTCTTTAAAATTGTTTTGTTCAGTTATGGAATAGGTGAAATCAGCAGGGTTTCAATAAGGTGAGAGTAAGCGTATGGAAATCTGGTCACTGTAATTAAAAATATATGAAAGACGAAGATTAAGGTTCAAATTCTGTTAAAATGGTGAAATTTTAATTAATCTCCGTTTTTTAACCATAGGCTATCGGAAAAGACCTTACGCACAACGGATCCCCTAGGCTATTTGAAAAACAATAAATATTCACTGGACAAGATTTTGACTTTCTTCATTCAAAACTATTCTATTTACTTACAGGCTGTAGGCCTAGATGAAGAGGGCTGTATTGTAATGATATCTGAAGTGCATTTTTATACGGTCAATTGCCGTGGGCAAGTTTTTCATTGAATGACAATTCGCGCATTAGTCTTTATATAGGTGTTATCAGCAAAGTTTTTAATGGATAGCCATTGTCCCGTAACAAAAGATTGTCTCCCCCGGAAGATTACGATAGGCTAAGTCATAGCTTGATCCAGGATAATTGTGAATAGTCTATGTGTGTAACCTTAGACGGATGTTGATGGAGTGGGCTGAAAGCAATTTAATGTGGCATTCCCCTTCGCTGAGGGACAGGTATGTGGTCTTTGACCTATGGACCCTTTTATTATAATACAATTTTTTATATAGTCTACACAATAATAATATTTTACATTGTAACCTTGATATTTTTAGTCATGCTTGTGCGCGCCCCTGTGTGTAACAGACAGAAGGGTGTACGCATGTTGTATGTAGACACACTTATTTGTTAAAATAACATTTAAACAACTGCGATATGACTTTAGACCAGGTTTGTGGTGGTTTTAGCGCAAGCGTTATTATATCATTAAATATGCGTACTTTTGCATATATTTTGGTACCAAATATCTAAACAATGGATAAAGTCAGGCTTAAAGTTTAACTTTTGTTTTGACAATATACTAAGTACTAAACTTTTTACAGAGGGGTTTCTGAATACAAGCTTATTTTCTCTTTAAAATGAAAAAAATACTGCATACACCAATTAAAAATTTATTTTTGGCATATTTTTAGACAGAAAATGCAACCCAAAAATGAAAGAACAACAAGATATTCACAATTCCTTCTGTAAATATCTGCAGAATACATCTGAGAATCAGTATGTAAGGTTTAGTGAATGCACCTGCCCTGGAAGTTGAGATAATTGGTACCGACTACCGAGTGATGAAAAAATGTAATTTTGAGAAAATGGCATTATTATAAACTCCCTCAGCCTATGAAATTTTGCGAAGCAGCTCGTCTCCAATCACCAATCATCATAGCTACAAAGGAAATTACCATATATGATCAAGCTAAAACTATGGAGGAGAAAATGAGCTTTCCAACGGTGTATGACTCAATGTAGTGGTTGATAGAATCGCGAGGCAGCGCCTGGTTGAAAAAAGCCAATAGATACGAAATTTCAAGATGTTTTCATCGGTGTGGGTAGATAAAACATTGAAAAATAGCAGTTTTTAATAAAGTCTGGCCATTTTTGTGTTAATATAGTGATAGTATACATGTTATAGTAGAAGAATCTGAAAATTGATGAGTGGAAGAAAAAATGCCATTTTGCCTGTAGTGTCTGGCCTTAAAGGAAATAAGTGTTTTCTACTTTGTAGATATACAGTAACCTATCACTTGTTTAATTTTACCAACTTGATGCCAACACTGTTTGCACAGTGAACTCAATAAGTAATACAGAAATTCTGTATTGCAAATGGAATAGTGAATGGAGACAGGCGAAAATGGGTCAACTGGACAGAGGCAACAAAATAATCTGAACACTTGCAAGGTTGCAGTCTTGTCTTTAGTCTTGTGTTAGCAAGATTACAACTGATGCCGCCAGTGGTTTTCCATTGATGATCAAGCACTTCTCAAACAGCAGATGGCATTACTTTGAAGTTCTGACCTCAGCAATCAAAAGGTCTTCATGAATCCAATCAGCCTGCGGACACAGCGTAACAGCATGTCTCAGAGGGGTTGACTTGCAAAGTACAAGTACGTATGATAATTCTAATCCCATTAGGCAGCTATAATGTTCACATTAGCAGATGAAGTAGAACGTGTATGCCTTTTGATGAAAAAAAAAAAGAAGATCAACCAGAAAATACAAAATGCAAATAAATGCTCTGCAGGACAGAATGTCTTCTCTTCGCCAACTGCCTTTCACAGTTGCAAAGGCAAGAAAATCCACTGTTATACCCATAGCAGACCTCGCCTTCCTGATTAATTTTTTTGGTTTGTTGGCATTGTCTTTCTTGACATTCGTGCTCCAACACACCGAGTCATAGAACATCACACTAGACATTAAGCTCTGGTAGACCATATATAACGTCTTGGTGCAGACATTAAAATACTCTCAGGGGAGGCACAGTCTCATTTGTCCTTTCTTATTCACTGCCTCATGGTTTCCAGTCCAGTCTAATTTATTATTTAAACACACTATATGCCAGAAAACTTGTTACACTCCAGTGACACCATGCATGCTAATGGATGCCGCAGAAGTCGTGATTATTTCTTTGATTTGGTTGACATTCAGCTGATTGGATTCAATCAAAATTTTGTTCTTAGCTTTGATTTGCAAGTAAGTTCAAGTGTTACTTCTAAATTGCACTGTAACAAATGTATGATTAAGACTTGCATGCACTTATGAGTCAACGTAAAGGATTGTGTATGTGCTAGTTCATATCACAACCTGCAGAGTAAAAAGCCAGCACTGTTTAAAAGACTTCCGGCACTGGATATTAATATTTTTGGACAGATTTACAAATCAAGGCATTAAAAATATGTCACTGTTTCAGTTCATTGGGTTTTTTTTCTTGTGGCTTACTCTCTGAGTAAGCAAGTACTGAGCTAGTATCCTTTATGAGATATACTTTGACTTTATGAATCATGAACATCTTCAATGCCGAAAATACGATGCGACGTTGACTGCAAGGGATCCATGTATTAAACGCACCTCCTCAAACCTCTAGTACAAACATTTACCCCATACTGTAGAATGTCTCTAGTAATAACATTTAATATCACACAGAAAATATTCTCCATTAAGGTCTCAGCAACAAGCAGCACATATAGTGGCCAGTAATTCTTAAGCAGCACATAACACACACACGCAGACACACAAACATATGTACTGACTCACACATATGCAGACACATACACGCAACGGACAAGCACATGAATAGTCAGTGGACCACAGGCGTCACCAGATATATATGTTTAGGGGGGCAAAGCCTTTATAGGGGGGTCTGGGGGCATGCTCTCTCAGGAGAAAAAATAATGCTTGTTCCCCATGAGTTTTGAGAGTAGCAATAGGTCAATGTGTCTTTAAAAATTGCTTAAATGTTTTGATATACAGTAATTCCATTGCATTTTAATATATAAGAATATAATATAAGAATATGTATATTAGATTATTTTAATATTAAGAATGTAAGGACCCAGCACACTGACTGACAAGCATCTAGATGGTTATAATTCAAAGCTTGCAGCTGGAGCTCAATACAGTCGCATGTACGTTTGACATGATGTGGAAAAAAGCTGCCTAAAATACGTCTGGCGATGCTACTGTAGAGGACCATACCAAAAAGCTGTCCAGATATAGTCCTCAGGAAGCTGAAACAATTGTACTTTCCTGAGGGTTACACGGCAGTTAAGATCCTGTTGCATTGCTACATGACATCTGCAAAACAAACGTACAGATTTCAAAGCCTTGAACGGTTCAGTATTCTTACATTACAAGTTACTTCCTGAAGACATGACGTGCTCGCTCAAGACACTACTTTATACATCATTACGTTGGGATTTGTATCTACTGTGGTACGATTCTGAGTGATTTATGATGGCAGCACAAAATTCATTAGATAACCTCTGAATACTTAATTGTTGTGCTGTGTATGATGTGGATGATAAGACTTAATAAAGACCAGTCAAACATGGGGCAATCTTTATTGAAGGCAGTAAAGCTGAGTTTAATGTTCAACGGTGCCATTCATTTTAGTGGCAGTGGGATTTCAGCTCTGATGACCTCAATGAGGAATTTCCCTGAGGACCAATTACTAAGGTGCACAAGGTGGTTCCGCATATGCCCGATGACTTTTTAATGAAGCTTTGCAGTAAACAGCTGCAATAACGCTCTCTTATTTTGCTGTCGTATGCCTGTTAGATAGTGTATAGCTGGCTCTACTGGGAAATGTCTTACAAATTACTATTTTTCAACTGTCATACGCCTACTATATCTTATTAGTATTAGCTTAATTTCCATTAATCATCAGAAGTGATGTTTCACACCAACTGGCATAGCGGGAGTTGTGTAGATTCATCATATTTTTTTGCACAGGTAACAGCAAAGGCTATGCAGGGGTACATGGCTAAGTGCCAGGTTTTGGAAATTAAAGCATTTCTTTCTTACCCCATGTGTCCCTATAGACCTGGTAAGATCCTGTTCCACGGGACCAGGACTGAATTAGCCCCTGTGACTTTGCCTGGTCTCACTTAAGAGTTTCCCTTTGTTTTCTGTGAGTGTTACTGGACTCGCCCCTAATTAGCGCATCTGCCTTTTTAGCGGCATCCCGAAGCTGCCTGAGCTGCACCTAGTCTGGCCTGATGAAATGCGATATGCTAAAGTGAGCAGGGAAATGAGGATCAGGCCATCACTTCGGGTGACGGGGGCGTCGCACTTTAGCACGGCCACCTGGCCTGCCTGCCTGCCTGCCTGCCTTCCTCCTCCAAGCTGACCCTAATCTAAGAAAGATCTGAAATCCATCACTGCACCAGAGTCACAAGGGATCATCTGGGATGGATCCATGTATGCTTTTATCATGCTCCTCTGTGTGAAGCTGTGTTGAGAGTGCTCATGCTATGTTATTTTTTTCACTACTGAACCAGTTGAATTGGATGAAACTGTTGTTCATCACACCAGTATGTGTGTGTGTGTGTTGTGACACAGCAACTCTTCTATTTTTGTGACGTAGCACACGCTAATAGTCAGTGCTGACCCACCCACCCCCTCCCGAAACCATCTAGACTTGGCTCACCTACTGTCTTATATACATTTTTATGAACACAACACATGTACAAATTACAAATAAGCAAGACTAAAGAGCGACCTGTTTCCAGCCACAAAACCTTTAAATATTTGTTCTATCCACTGTTTTCACTCTTTGCGCAGACCCCCATAGCAGCCATGGCACCACCAAAAATTTGTATTCCATCATAGCAACAAGATAAAGCCAACAATAGCCCAATCGTATGCCAAAACAGCTGTGAAATTTGTGTAATTATTTGTGTAACAACTTGTGTAATTATACCACGTCATTACCACTATCAATATCTGTTACTAAATATGAAATAAACATCCAATCCTATCATTGGTTTTACGTATAGAGATGTCCCTTTCAAAATTCAGTGGTCATTTATTGTCTGGGACAATTCGTTTGAGAAATACATGCCAATTTATAATGCTATTACACATCTGAAACGTTGACGCGTAATACCCCCCACGCTCTTCAGATGGCCTTATGAAAATAGCAAATATATTGTGGGTCAGGCATTTTTGCTGACAAAAATTATTTTATAGACGTTTCAGGAAATACTTTACATATTTAGTTTTATAAAGTAGGCCTACGTAAACTTTAAAATAAACTTGATATACTTAAGTATAGCCTACTTTAAAAAATGTACTTTTATATAGGCCTACTATGCTACTTTTTTGTAAGTGATATCTTTCAAGCAACTAATATCCGTATTTTCTAAAGGGTGTGAGCAATCACAAAGAAGATTCTTTCTGGAAGTTGCCTCCATCTCCACACAATCAAAAGAAACGCCATACTTGCGAGGAAATAATTGGTTGTGCATGTGGCCTGTAGTCGTTGCACTTTTATTTGCGAGTGATGAATTTTCATGAAACGTGTTTTGACAAGAAATTGCGATCTGTGAGTGAAATGAGCCCCTGATCTACACCCATAGCGATCGCTGTTGATCCTTTCAGGCACTCCCAGGCAAATTTTTACAACTAGATGAGGCTACAGTCAGGCGTGCAGGTGCTTTCTTGGCACACATTAGGCTCCTTACTACCAATTGAGCATCATTTGAATGCCACAGCATACCTAAGCATTGTTGCATCCCTATATGGCCACAGTCTACCCTTTTTCAAATGGATACGTACAGCAGGATAATGCGCCATGTCACAAATAACGCATCATCTCAAGCTGGTTCCAAAAGCATGAAAATGACTTTAGTTTACTCCAATGGCCTGCACAGTCCCCAGATGTCAATCCAATAGAGCCCCTTTGGAATGAGAGGACGGGAAGTTCACCGCATGAATGTATGGCCAAAAAATCTGCAAAAAATGTGCGATGCTATCGAGTCAACATGGACCAAAATTTCTAAAGAATGTTTCCAGAACCTTGCTAAATCCATCAAATCCTTGTTTTAGCCACTTATTGGGTCAGGCCGACTCTGCTAGTAGCAGAAAATTATGTGTAACAACAATGCTACAGATCCATTGTACTTAAAAAGGAGTGTTAGGTGTTATGGGAATCGTAAAAGTCCAGCAAAACAGAACAATACAGGCAGGGCAGATATGTGGTCAGTTCCAGGCAGGGGTCAGTATCCAGCAAACAGGGCAATGCAGAATAAGCAAAAGCGAAGTCCAGAAACAGGCAGGGGTTAGAACCAGGGAATCCGTCAGAGCAGGGGAACAGGAGGGCGAAGGGCAGGAGCAGGACTAGGACGCAGAAGGGCAGGCGGGCAGGAGGACTGGAGCTGGGCTGGACAGGAACAGGTTTAACAGGAACAGGCAGGACAGGCAGGAGACCAGGAACTGGATGGGTAACACAGGATTGGGAACAGGGAGCAGGCAGGAATAAATGCTGGAAAGTAGTATACACAAGCACAAAGCCAGGGCACTAGACGATCTGGCACAGAACAAAGAAACAGGGGAAACTATATGCCAGACTAACTGTGGTGCCTCAACTGTGCGGGGTCAACCACTAGTTTAGAATATTTAACCGACCTACACCACCTCCTATTTAAGGAGAATTGGAGAATTAGGTGTGCTGATGGAACCTAAGTGGCGTATGCACTAACCTAGGTTACCACATAACAAAGAGACTAAGAGGAACAGGTGAGACGGAACATAATGAGGAAACACATATCAGGTGCGGGAAGCAGAGACACGAAATGGGGAGAAAGGGGAAACACGGAACGGACTACAAATAGTGAAAAACATGTAAACGGAAAAACCAGCAACAGACTAAGACGTAGAGACACGTGACGTGACAGTTAGGCATGCAGTAGAATACATGTATTGGCGTGAGCACCTCAACCTCTTTTGTATATCACAGGATAGGTTATTTGTTTTGTTTTTTATTATTATTATGATACATGTCATGATAACAATATGTAGCAACAAATAGTTGATATGCATTTCCAAAAAAGGTATATATTTTAAACCTAAGAGAGGCTTATAAAAGCTCATTCTGTGTTTATATATATGTATGGCAGAGTAGACAAGCAAACTTGTTCTTTGATTACAATGCTTGTTGCTTGTCAGTAATGGCTAACATGGGTTTTGCTGTTACAGTGCAGTAGCCCTCAGATTTAATTAGTTTTCATAAGTTTGTCATTAATGTCTTTGCTGGGAGTAATTGGTTTGATTCCTCAGCTGTCCATTATGTATTATAGAGAACCGATCACAGATAACTCTGCCAGAGCTTAGCTGTCAGCTCTTTCCTTTTCAAATGTGTTTATTAAGAACAGGGAGAGGAAATGATTGTGGGAGAGGACAGATAACAAAGCTTTCATCGAGATTTAATAATGGAGACTTTAAAGAAAAGAATTTAAAGGGGAAATCCAGCCATCAAAGCATTAATTCGGTGAGCAAAATCTAGGTTATAATCACATTTCTGTTCTTAAGATGAAATGTCACTGAAATGCTTTTCAGATGGACATAATTCATACTGCCGAGAGATTGCCTTGCCTAAATATATCTTTCTCTCAAAGCAGATACATTTCCCCTTTGACTGCTAATATATCTTTGAATATCTGTCATCTTCTGCTTCTTTTTTTTTTGGACACAAAGAACATGACGGATCTATATTTTATAACGGCATTACATATTTATTGATACATTGTAGTTTAATGTTGTAATTATAGATCTTTAAATAGCGGCTTGCCTTTTTCCATATGTCGTTTTTTTTGTTGCATTTAAAAGATATATTTTCTTGTCAGTAATATTCCTTCACTGGTCTTATTACATTAAGAAAAATGTCCAAATATCCAGTTTTCAGGTGTTGTCCTAAGGCTGGCATGTCTCTGCCTATCCCATGTGTACTAGCATTGTTATCTTGTCCTCTGTGGAAAATGGGTCAGTCTTAATACACTGTTGTCACTTCATATGTGAATTCCATGTGCACTGACCAGCACACCAAATTAAATTTAAAAAAAGACTTACCCTGTAGATTACCTCGCAGACCTAGTCACTCCGAGACAAATGTGCCCCGGGGTGAGGTTAGCCTACAGAGGGGGTCAGCCAGTTATCTTTCTCTCTGTCTCTCTCTCTGTCTCTCTCTCTCTCTCTTTCTCTTTCTCTCTCACACTCTCTCTCACTCACTCTCTCTCTCACACTCTCTCACTCACTCTCTCTCACACTCTCTCTCACACTCTCTCTCACACTCTCTCTCTTTCTCTCTCTCTCACACACACACACACACACACACACAGATTAATAGGGGATTCATAAATCATATGTCCCATTCTACCTATCAGGCTAGTCTCTAGTCTCTTTCGCGTGCTGTTTTCATCAGTAAAAACATACATTCCGCTGCATCAGAGGCATGAGATTATCTAAACTAAAGGGGCGAGAGATGCTGACTACAAGCGTTCCACGGTGGAAAGTGGAAACTGTGGATGTTAATATAGAACAGAAGAAATAATTTCTTCTTCTCATTCATCTTCATCCACTCTTTCTTTGTAGTGTTATTTGTTATTGTTAGGGAGCCAAAAAGGCCAAGCATCGGCACCCTTTGATATTATCCAGATATTTTTTTTTTTCTTCTTCTTCATCCACTTTTGAATTAAGGCTATAAAATCCTGTCAATTTTTGACAGGATAGCGCATTGTAGAGGGCAATGAGCCGCATCTGATGAGATCAGACACGTACCCATAGGCAACATGGGTGGACCACAAAATTCAATATGGCAGCCAGACTAGGTCTTTACAAACATTATAGTAAATCAGCTATAAGAGATACATCCCTGAAACTTTACACACACTATTTTGGCCATACAAGACATTTTTTTTACAAAAACCATGTAATAAAATAAAATTCAATTATTGCATGGTCCAGTCTGCTACAATGGATTTTCCACATAAACAAAGACAATAAATTGCATATTACTGCATCACCTTCAACAGCATTTATTTGCACAGAAAGTGACATGCATGTCAGAAAAGGCTCCTGGGTTTAAAAAAAAGGGGCCATGTCAAGCTAAATAATTTGTAGCATTTCTGCACACAGATATAGGGTCACAACCTAATATTTTAAGTCTGAAACCAACCAGATAAAAAATCCAGCAGCCAAGCCAGCCATGCCACCAATGGCTGAATGGCTGAAACAACGGCTGTTTCCACTTTGTAAAAAACATTCTCATAAACTTCCAAATGTAATACAATTTTTTATTATAACAAAAACGATACAAATTCCGGCTCCGGAAGGTATAATCAGATGGCCTTATGAAAATAGCAAATATATTGTGGGTCAGTCATTTCTGCTAACAAAAATGATTTTATAGAATAAAATTTAAATTAGTAGACCGACAGTACTACAAATTTCCAAGGTACTCAATCTCCAGTGAAGAAAGTTTAAAAGCCTTTATTATTTGGCTTTATCATACTAGAAAAGTGCATGAACATGTTTCAGCAACACATGCCTGTACCTTTTCTCTGATGATATGACCAAATAATGAAGGCTTTTATGCTTGTGTTTCACTGGATATTGAGTGCTTTGGAGTTTTTTAGTGCTGTCAGCATACCAATTTAAAATGTTATATACAGATACGAACCCCACCTTGAAAGGAACACCTCTCAATTTTGACATTATTTGAAGCCAAGGCAGCGTTCTCTTTTTAACTTTTGTAAAAAATATTTTATCTTTCACCTTTTTACAAACAAGGGTACAAACAATAGACGTCTCAGATTACATGCCAGAGCGGAATCTTTCATCTTATCATTTTTTAAAATTGGCTTTATGATAATACTGTTAGATTAGATTAGTTAGATCTTAGATTAGTGTTTGTTGTCTTTGATGGTTTGCATTTTTGGCTAGCAGAGCTCACACGTAAAAAGATCATTTGTTTTTTTGTTGAGTTAGTACAAAGTATTTGCTTAAATAGGGTCATGGTTGTTCCCCAGACAGGCGGTATTTAGTCAATGGGGTTTGGAGAAAAAAATTATTTAGTGCCAAAAGTTGGTAATTCCTGTAGTTAACTACACCTCAAAATGACAAAAAAAGTAATTACCTACTACAACCACTACACACATTTGAATGTAGTTGAACTACCAGTAAACTGCTGCAAAATTTAATTAAACTACAAGTTTAACTACAAAGGTAAACTACTCCCCAACACTATTGGTAGAACACCAACAATTTGAGTGTCTGTCCAGACTTTGAGTGTCTGTCCAGTCATATTCAATATATTTGTGCAATACTGCACCAACATGCTGCTATGGTAAATGCTAAGCTCTGATGTTGCTTTCATTCAGAATCATCATTCTGGATTTGTACCAAAGACGATCAGACAGATAAAGGTCCTCAGTTTATTGGTCATGATAGGTGCTAAACGCCAAGAAAGGTAGGCTGCCATTGTAATTTTAATATGCTATTCAATTCAATCAAATTCATTGAGTTTTAATGTTACATTGTTCGCTGGTTCTAGCGAATCCCCTCTCGCTCACCTTCTGACTAAATGTCCTGAATATATCCCTATTTTTATGGGTTTTCTCCAACTGCTCCATTATGTAATTGATCTCCTCTTCATGGGCACGGCTCATTGTTTCAGTTTGTCACAAATAAAATTGAGCTTTGTATGTTTTCCTTCCGTTCACAAAATTCACTTTGCCTACAATTCACAGCCTACATTTCCTGTAATTGGTCCATGTAACATTGTAGAACTGTGTTCTCACCAGCAACAAACCGCACCAGGGTTCACTTGGAAGAAGACCAAGACCCCAGTTTTTTAACGAAACACAATTTGCTAGTTTGGTGCTTCCCCGAGTTTGGGTGGAGGTTTCACACCTGCCAAATCCGCACCAAACAAGGCCTATGTGAAAGCACACTAAGCTGCCGCTTGGCCAGTAGGGGGCAATCTTTCCTCTGGTCAAATAAACCCCAATGCCCCAGTGTGGGAGGAGACGTCATCTTTCGGATGAGATGTTAAACCGAGGTCCTGACTCACTGTGGTCATTAAAGATCCCATGACATATTGCAAAGAGTAGGGGCTCCCTGGTATCCTGGCTAAATTCCCAACCTGGCTCTCTCAACCTGCCACCTTATCATCCCCTGATTCAATTGGGTAAAATTGTTCTCTCCCTCTCCACCTCTGATGTTTGGTGAGCGTTCCGGCGCAAAATGGCTGCCATGAATAACCCAGGTGGGTGCGACACATTGGTGGTGGCTGAGGCCAGGTTACTCATTACTGAAAAGTGCTTCTAGTGCGAGAAAAGCGCTATATACATAAATGTAAGGTATTATTATTATTATTATTACTACTATTATTATTATTAACAGCTTCTTCACAAGTGATTCTATTTTCAGATATTTTTTAATGTTGAAAAAAAAAAAACAGTGGAAAATACTTGCACATCACAATGTGTAAGGTTGCATATGTACTGTATGCTATGACGGCATACTTTATATCTGCCAGTTTATTAATTATTTTGCCAACCCTACCAGTGTTGCCCCCCCCCCCTCTCTCTCTCTCACACACACACAAACATTAATATGGGATTCATAAATACTACGTCCCATTCTACCTATCAGGCCTTACCTATAGTCTCAAGTAATAGTCTATTTTGCGATAAGGTTTTTTTACGTTCCTCAAACACATGAGATGTTTGGTAAGATGAACAAAAGGAAGCAGCTACAGTTTCAGTGGGCTGATTTTCGATTACTAGGCTCCTATATTCTATTAGACAGAATGAATGTTCATGCGCTTTCTGTGGACGAAGGAGCAGCTGTTTCGGTTCTAATAAAGGTACATTGTTTGGTTATTGAATCTCATGGTTTAAACCCTAGAGGTTTATTGCAATTTCCTCCAATGCGTCTTGCCAGAGGTTGTGTGCCATTATGTCGTTCAGATTTCTGGTCCACAAGTGCTTGGCGGGAACTGCTCTATACTCCACCAAAAGCGTTTGCTCCTGCTTGCCTCTTCATATATTTTCGGCATATACACATGAGAGCATTTGTGATTACTAGTGAGAGCATACGGATGCATATATGACCCAAGCAGGAGCCTAACAGCCATAAAACACACACATATAACATAGGAATGGTCTGATATAAAGATGGCCAACAGTGTCAGGGAATGCAGGGTTTTCTACAGTATTTCTATTTGGACATCTGCCAAGGAAAGTCTTTTACTTGTCTTGAGGGAAGTCTGTAATATTGGTCACATAAGGCCCTGTCACCCTATAAAGCAAGCAACTTGCTAATGACTTTTTCAAGAACTAATTTCCTACATTGAGACACTGCCCATAAAATGAGGTGATTTCTTCCATCCAGGGATAAATAGAGATTTAACTGCCTTTTCAGTTTATTGCCTCCAACAGCAGCCTTTATATGTTGCACACAGGAAGAGATTCAGTGGAAAATCTCTGTTGAATTCTATTCTTCGTCTTCTTATTCTTTGTCGTCTTATTTTCTTACAATTGGTGCTAATTATGGGATGTAATGAACTATCATTTTTGTAGCATCCATGACCTGTATTCAGTAGTTATCTTGGAAAAAATGAAAGGTGACATACTAAAGATGTGAAAATAGGGACCCAGTAGAGTGCATAACAATTTGCTTGAAGAACAATACAAAAAAATCTGCTCTCGTTAAATCTACTACACAGCCTCTGCTAGTCTTACCCAAAATAAGGTGACAGCCAAGCCAAGACGAGCATAATTCACCTGAATGCTTGAACGTTGCCCTCCCACCGAGCCCGTCCTCATTAGACAGGTGAACCGCCCTTTCTCTTCTGCCCCGTCCCAGTTGTTGAATAGAGCGAACCTGGTGTTGTTGCATGCACCTCATAAAAGTGTCTCAAATCTAAAATCGGTTTACCAAGGACTCTTGCACTCCCAGGAGCTGCAAGATGGTACACATTTTTTTCCAACAATATCTTCCTGAATTAACACAAAGGAAAATAGGGCAGCAAAAAAAAATGTGAAGGATATGCTTGCGTCTGGTAAGAAAGCAACTGGCGGGAAAGTATTTGTCATGTAAAAAAAAAGAAAAAAAGAATGCTACAGCATTTTTTTCAACAACAGAGAGGTTATTTAATAATTGAAAGGCAATACTTTTTTGTGTACATTTCTTTCAGGAGTTATTCTAGTGAAGGTGAAGAAGTCAGGCCAAAGCACGACCCTGAAAAGTGCATTCTTAAGGCCTGAGTACAAATGAGACATAAAAGCCAGGGAGTCTATCAGTATTCGGGGTTACATCCATTGACAGATGCTTAACAACACAAAACAGCTGCTAGGAAATAAAAGTGAAGGACAGAGGAGGCATGTGGCTTTAGTGTTTCACAATTATTCCAGCAGCTTACCATTCTAATGTGGGGGGTAGTAAATTCAATGAATTTTTAAACAGAATATCCCATTGAAGAAAATTAATGCTATTTACTGATTCTGTTTATGTGCAGTTTAAAGCAATTTCTACCATGAACCCAAGAAAGAAAAATGAGCAAACCTCTTAATTCACACTGGTTTGTAATTTAAGTGTAATCCACAAAAAGAAACCTATCTATAAATTCTGTTTTGCCCAACTGGGCATGACTACTGGGTATTATTACAACTGGGCATAGCCTTCACGCCTGAATCAGGTTTCCTTGGTCCTATTCAAGAATCCAAATCAGACATTTTCCCTGTGGGTTTTTCCTACCCATGCATGTCCTTGTTTAATTAGCTTGGACACATGTGATTTTATAATTGACATCGCAAAACAGAATGTCATTAGGTTTATCAAGGCATAATTCCCTCACACAGTAGCACATGACATGTGCAAATTAAATTCCCAGCAGATGAGGAAATGCACGGCACATTCCCTGTAAAACGCACAACTCAAAGGTCTGGTTAAAGGTAGGGCGATACTTGACGGAATTAACAGCTGTGTTTATTTCTACAAACATTTTCATATTTTCCGAACACAATTTCAGCTGGTTTCACTATTCTCGCGGTACGGTTGAATTATGCCTGTGCTTTCAGTGGGGGTGTGTATCACAGATTACAGAGAACCTTCCTGATAGCTTTGTCGCCAAACTGTCAGTTAAACAACGAATGGAATTTTTAACTTGATTATGACTAAAGGAAATGCCATCAGTTTCTATAAACAATCCAATATACATTGACAACAAGGTAATAAACACAATAAAAAAGTGATAAACACAACAGACAGAATATGCAAGAGAGTACTATATGACTGATGAAACCCAAGATGTATACTGCCTGAATTTTAATCCCAAATGGAGTTTGAATACATTTTTGTAGAATAGACAGCGTTAAGACATCACACTGACAGTGACCAAACAAGAGATGCCATATTTACTAGCTCGGCACTATCTACCAGCTACTACCCAAGGCTGTCCTGGCCCAAGAGCTGAACATTTCTCACTCAAGGATCAAGTCACACAGTGGAAGCAAATGCATTTACATCCATGAACATCCTTATGAATATTTCTGTCTGAGGTCAGAGTGGTGCAGGTGGCAGAGACTGCTGTTGCCTCTGTCTGTGTAACATATCCATTCTTTACTGCACCTGTGCAAAGAAGGGAAGAATTTGCACATTCGTACAATAAACATTCCGCTCAGTCGTAATGTTTTGAATAAACATACACTGTGTGTCTACCTCTGAAGACGGACACACAATTATGAACCTGCTACCAAGCTAATGTGTGGTGAAGGAGGTTGGATATAATGGACATCTTATTAAAGTCCCTTTATTTGTGTGTGAGTTATAGCGACAATTGCTTGGCATGTTAAATTGCTGTAATTGATTTATCCTGGCTTGCTCTGACGGAATTCCACCTTTTGTGGGGTACAACTGGCTCCATTTCACGGTTCAGAGGCTCTGCTATCCTTAGCGAGAAGACAGATAGTCTGGAGGTTAAATGTCTTGGCAAGGCAGTCATTAGCAAGTGCAGAGTAAAAGCTGCCAGAAGCATATCACAGTATAACGGAGGAATATTGTATGATTGTCTTCAGAAAACACATTAGATTTAATTTATGATGAGAAATATTTGTTGTTTTTGTTTTAAAATGTGACCAGCTTTGAAGACAAACTGACATGAGCTGAATATAAATATCTTAGAATTAACACTTTGATATTTTTTTTATCAATATGTATATCTAATTCACCAAATATGTGTAGCAGAGCTGAGCTAGTTTATAAATGGGACAGGTTTGCTTTATCTGATGTTGAATGATGTATGAGTTCACTTGTGAGAAACGAATCTCTTAGATTGCCCGTTATTGATGAAATCACAATGTGCATGCATTCCCAAAAGGAAGAAAAATCATGGAACTGACATGCACATTGCTCTTCAATTATTAATTCATCAAATTCAACAACACATTAAGATATAGTCATTTGTGTGAAGACGTTTAGTCCCTTGTTAACACTGTTTTTTTCCTCTATTTTGAAGTCGCTTCCTCCATTTACATATCATACAAAAGTATCATTCATGTTGACTTGAAGGTTGAAGCTGCACCTCATGCAGTCTACTGACTCTTGGTCCTCTCCTTCAGACTGCGCAGGGAATTACAGTCCTCTTCTCTTTAATTATCACCTTTCTTCATATTGACTATTTTAAAAGGGTAGATTTTCTTAAATCCTACTTACAATAATTAAGGATTATGTGTGGGTAATGGACAAAAACAAGGTATCAAATGTTGAATTCATTAGTTGAAGTAGTCATTTATTTGATTTAATTTATTTCATAGTTTTGAAAATCTCAAGAACTTTTATTTTTGAATGCTTATCTGAGATGTTTTAAGCAAAGATTCCAAAGAAGTGATCTTGACTGACTTGACATCTTACTTGTAAGCTTGATGCCATCTAGTGGATTTACATTCCGGAAAGAACTTGACCTTTGCTTCTTTGGGAATACTTTTCCACAAGACACAACTGTTGTCAGGTGGTTACGGGACTTGATGCCAAAAGGTAGCATGTTAAACTCCCAGGTTTGACAAAACCAGTGAGCAAAGTACTTAACCTTGATGTCAGTCATCTCAAATAAGGAGATTGCATATTACTCACTAGTACCTACTGATACCTATTAATACCTACTGATAAATATGAATGATAACCTGGATCTGATGAAAGAACTGAAAACATGTGTGGCCATTTTGTTGCATGGATGATGCTGGAAAGGGTGCTGAAAGATCAGATGAATCCGATGAAAAGCCTATGAAATTCTATTACTGTTCTTTCCAAGGTTCCCATATTGTACACTGAACGATCTGCAACGTGTAAAACATCTGTGGTCACATAACAATGAACACAGTGCCAAAAACGCAAAGGATCCAAACACTTCGCTGAATTTTAAAATCGCAGGGGTCCTGAGTAAGATATCTTAGACCTTATTAGACATGAGATGGGACATGCCAGCAGGTGTCACATGTAGGCTACTAGGCTATATTGTGAGAGCAGCACTAGTAAAAGGCATTTATCAAATTGAACACAAGATGCTTCACTCGTAGGTTCTTGGATGCATCATCACTACATTTCCTAACGTGCTTTCAACAGCTAAATCAAATCCTTAATGCTAATGTGCAATATTGATCGTATCAACCGACTTTGTTTAATTAAGAATTTGTCACAGTGTTGCATTAAAATCAATAGCAGGACGGAAAGACGTGTCTTCGTTAAGAATAAATAAATATTTATCAGCTAACGATTTAATCTCTGTCCACAAACGTCACTGGCTGTGTTTGTAGTAGCCTAGCCTATTTTGTCTCACGGTGTACGGCAGGTCCCAAGTTCGGAAAATGCATAGCACTTTGCTTAATATATGGCACGTGGATAGCCTACTCGATAAGCAGATTTATAACATACCTGATTTTCCCACATGCTATGGAAAAGCTCCGAATACAAAACTGCATTGCCGTTGTAGTTAAAGTTATATTCTTAAAATGCGGTAATGAGTAAAGGTATTATAGTTTTTGGAGAATTTATCTGAAAGTAACCGTGAAAAGTGCCCACCCGTGCCAAATCGAAATCGGTAGGCTTGGATGATTCACGCGCTAATTGTAAACCTGTATTAGGATGTGGGAGAGGCATAGCACTTCCTGGTTAATGTCAGCGAGGACACTGCCGTTTAGCGGTTAGTAGTTCAGTCTCAAGTCCCAGCTGAGAAAACAGTCCCACTATATCCCGACTGCACAGACAAACCAGAAGGGCCTGTTCCGCTTGGATGGTCGGTACAGTGAAATCAGCGACTCACCGAGAGATTGCTCGTGCGACTGCTTTGCTCTGAATTGTAGAGGGAAGCTGATGTATCATTGTAAGTAGCCACGTCTTTACCTACTACTAGAAGCCCTATGTGAAGAAGCCTGACAAAACTGTGCGTGCCTTTATCTTCTGTGGTTTACAGCGAATGAGACTTGCGGCTATTGTACCCAAAGTAACCAGCAGAACGATTTTGGATGTTTTCGTTGCTGACTGTTAACTGCGGTCATAACCGATCTCTAGTTTTCTACAATAGCCTACAGAAAGTGGGAGATATTCTTACCGCTCGTTCAGCTGCCGGCACCTACACAATTCCGAACATTGTACGCACAATACACGCATGCATTAGAATACAGATTAGTCTTCACGTCCCTGTCTTGCAACGTTTTACACAGAAATAAGTAAACTACGCTGGAGAACCGGATTACTATTAAGGTAAGAATAGTAAAATCGTATAATTGTTGTTTTTATGTTATGCAATAATAATAATATTAATATTAACAATACTAGCTGCTACTACTCCTATTATTATTATTATTATTATTATAAGGCTATTGTTATTATTTTTATTTTTATTTGTCGTCGAACTAGTAGCCCACAGTTGTAGTAGTCTGGTACTATGCCATTATTTCTTTCATTGATCTGATTTCTGATATATTCATGCTGCTTGTTTTTTTCTAAATTAATATTATAATATACAGGGATACCATCTAGCAAGAACAGTATTGTCAAATAGCTACTTGTTAGAGTTTATTAATTGCAATCATTTAAAACTAAAGTTATTCAACTTGTTTTCCATGTGAGATAAAACAGAATACGATGTATTTCGCATATGTAATTCTATAATACTGTCATACGAAAGGTAACAAGAGCAGGAATATTTGAGAATTGTAATACAAGCCTCGTGTGTCTAAAACAACTACGTTATAATTTATCAGACACTAATTTATGAGACCGAACGTGTGCTTGCAGGAAATTGCAACCGTATAGTACTGGAATAGGCTATATTTTGATCACAGTAGGCTAGTAAGGGAATGTTGCGTTTGTATTGGGAGTATCTTGCTAGATATCTGCCCTTATACAGCTGTGTAGACCGAGATCATAGCAGATGTTTGGTAATCCTGTGTCTCACTGTCCCAAACGAATAATCCGAGTGGATTTGGCAATGATGTAGCCGAGCATTGACCACGGTCATATCCGTTAGATCCTTTCAATAGCCAGATTATAGCTAGTGGTTTTAAAATGTTTCTTCTGCTTCTTATGAGTCTTCAATGCCACCCGTTTCCTGATCATGCACATGTTTTTTAACATATAGGTTACTGCTTTTCTGGGGAGACTACATAGGCTACAGCGCCACCAACTCGCATCAAACCCTGTATTTGAGATAGCCTACCCGTACACCAGGCTAAAACTAATTTTTTCTGCAGTAAAGGGGATTGGAATAATCTGAGCATCTGCCCTTCCGTCTCAGATTGCATTGTGATTTTGTGTTGTCAGGATGGCCGGGGACATCAGATGCATGTATAAACTCTGACTAGCGCTTGCATGGACGGCACTAAATCCCAACCGATGTTTCCATGTGAAGAATTACTACCATCAGTTTCTGTAATATTCTAAAATCGGTTTTTGATTGGTGCTTGCGTTTAACTAGCCTAATTATTTCACTGTAATTAATTATATAATGCATGTATGGAAATTGACGCTCTTTCTAATACCAACCTACCATTTAGCTATATCGTTATTTTTTCTTATGTTAGATCGCATTGCTCACTTTGAGATATAGTGAAATTATATTTTCCACACTAAATAATCGGAATTATTCCGATGTCATTAGGCCTGTCGAAAATGAAGATCTAACAGATATAAAGTTTGCTTTTTGAAATGGAGTTTGAAATTAAACGATTGCTCTACTTTTGCCGGCAATAGCTGAAATGTGACGTGCATCTGTAAATTAGTTGAAGCATTAACACGATTCAGGACATTATGGCAGTGCATGTCAACAAACGAGCGCACCTATTTTATTAATAACAAAGCAGCGGGTAGCCTATGTCTGTTACAGTTAGCACTGGATGTGGGAGTTTTTGCCTTTGAGAAAATAACTTTATATTAAGAAGGCCTACTACAATCCAACCTCTGAAATCGTGCAAAAAAAGCGAACACAAAACAATGCATGAAAGCGCAGGAACAGGTTGAACTCTTGGTTTGTTTTGCATGTAGGCCTACCTGTTTCTATTTTACATATAGGCTAGGTCTAGACCCAATATTTTCCCAGCTATCAATAAATTAGTTAATTGGCCTATGATTTGAATCTTCAACTCCATGGCTTGAGTAGTCTATTAAGTAGTCTATTTTAAATACGTTTTTTTTAAAGTGTAGAATGTGTGTGGCGTGGTGGCTAGCATCGGGTGTAACCCACGCAAATGCAGCATCAACGGGGGAGCAAGCGTGCTGCAACCCAACCGCCTGTCAAAGATGATGTAGTGCAGAAGTGACATTAAAAAGATTCTGGGGTAGTTACATTTAGAGACATGTCATAAAAATTTCATTGGATGGTTTCTGCTGGTAAAAGTATCGGGAAAATGTGTCATCTGGGAGATTTTTTATTTTATGTATACATTTTTTCACTCTCCAAGAAATGTGTTAAAGAATATTTGAAAGGGACAATACTGTATGTGCCCCAGCAGAAAAAAACATGTATTGATGGAAATTGAGAGCTGACTGGAACTAGATTATTCCTTCACAATGTTAAAGTGAGTGCCATTTCACCTTTCAGGGTGGATGGCGAGGTTTGTTTTTCTTATAAAATTGGTTCACTCCAAGGAAATCTATAGGTGCACAAATAAGCTTCCCCAATAGCCAAATGAATCAATATGGCTGCTGTGATGCTCAGCTCAATGTTCTGGCTTCACATCAAGTATCTTTGAAACAGTCTTTATAAAAGTCACATTAGCTGATAGAAGAGTATAGTTGACAAGTGTTTTGTCCATTATCTGAATTATAAGAGATCTTGACATTTACCTACTTGACTTCAGAAACAAACTGTGAAGTGTTTCCAACAGCCTTGTGTATTTGTTTGGCCAAGGTAGTTTTGAAGGCTTACAGTTGTACATATTATGCATTTATTCAGGCGTGTAGTTACTGAACCAATTTAGTTGAAGACCTTTGTCAAGCAGTGCCTCACTGGGGTAAAACCTCACAGCCCTTCTAGTGAACAACCACATCCCGTTGGGTCCCACTCCTGTATCTAGGTGTCACCACTGTTTATAAACGGGTGTGTCAAGTCTTGGAGAGCCGCAGTATGTTTTAGGTTTTTGCAATTTCCTTTCAATCACTGCAGATTTAGGCATTGAAAACAGCAACTTAAAATAAAAGACACTGCAGCCCAGGACTGGAGCGTACATCTCTGTTATAAGCAGATTCAAGGCCATGCCTGCAGCAAACATATTTTACCCTACACAGTACTTTAAAATTATAATGTGAGATATATTATGAGGATTAAATTGAGTTTCAATTTGATCACGTGTGCTAAACTTTGCGCTATACGTCACGTGCAACATGTGTGCTGTCTCAAATGACGGTTAGGATGTTTATTGTACCAATGTGCATGAAAATGGGGAAAGACCTCCCCATGTTTCATTCACTTACATTTATTTACTGTGTGTGCTTAGCACAGTATAGTAGAACGTCAGATATACAAACACATCAAGAGTGGCGGTCATTTTGAAGTGTTCAAAACTTTGATAGTAATGTCTACATTTTAAAAATAATAATAATAAATAATAATAAAAATCAAACTTTTGTGTTAATATGAATAGTTTGGATGTAAAAGTAGATACATCAATTTTTGTCATTTTCATTGAATCAAGATATTTTATTGTGTTTTCTTGCTATAGTTTATCAATTCCAAAAATGGTGACCCTAAATGGATATAACCAAAGTAACAGAAAGCCAGATTTAGAAAAATCTACATGTATAAATAAGTATATATTTTCATCTGATAAATCCACAATCTGATTTATTTGCAAAAGCTCCATAGTAAACTTTCTTTTTTTGAAAAATCTGCCAAATCCATAGAAAAACTTGCCTCACAGAATCCCCTCAAATTTGATTATAATCACTAATGCAATATGAAATAGTATTAATGTAAATGAAAAAAAAAGGTTTTCAGACAACAAAACCCAAACTATGAAGCTGGATAGTTGGCTGGATAATTGAGCAAAACCTGAAGCTCTCCCAAATCTGGAACATGCAGTTATCAGCTACCTCAGTAATCCTGCTTCTTCATAGTATATCGCGAAGACGGTACAAACACGACGTGTTTGGTTTAGTTTTCTCAAGAATGGCGTTTATCCGTTTTCACGGATGAAATCTTCATATGGACCTTGACAAGGTGTAAGCCTAAATAATTATCCTACCTCCTGTTTTATGCCCCATTCAGCTGAATAGTTCGTAAATCTAGGGTCATGTCTCTGAAGGCCTATGGCTAAAAAGCTGGATATACTGGATATACGTTTTGAAAAAGCCCTAAACTTTCTTGTTAGAATTACATATTAAGTTATTCTTAGAATTACACATTAAATTAACTGGCGGCGGTACAGCGTAATGGTTAGAGAACTGACCTGTAACTCAAAGGTTGTGGGTTCGATTCCCAGGCGGGGCACTACTGTTGTGCCCTTGAGCAAGGTACTTAACCTGAATTGCTTCAGTAAAATATCCAGCCCCAGAAATGGACTGCGAGTAAAAATGTGTTCTGTAAATCACTCTGGATAAGATAGGATTGCGCATTCTGCTAAATGCCAATGTAACTGCGTGTTCAATTGAAACTTTTCTTTTTTTTTTAGAACAAGTTGCTCTTGTGAACAGACTTGCACTATTTATATTTGACTTGAAGTAGTTTATGTTTCGCTCTTTTCTCATTTTTCTGCAGTAAAGGGGATTATGCCCTGTTTTTAGATTCTCATTCCAACAACAAGGCATAATAATAATTACAATAACAATGATGAACATTTTAGAAGAAGCAATAGTTGAGTTGTTGTTCCGTGGGAAACAAATTAATTGAAATACTATGATTACATCTTTAGTAGTTAGAGGCTACGTTGCAGCACTATTTCATATCCTGTCAGTCATTTGTGTGTTTTATTGGCAAATATTTTTTAGCTTTTACATATTTCTGAAAGGCAACATGTCTGTTTCCTGATTGAATGGCAGATTTGCACCTGCCTGGCTGTGTTTGGACTGACACTGCCCAGCCTGGCTTTTATGTGCCATCCTTAGCATGCATTTCATGAGAATTTCCTTTTGGCCTCTTCCTCTCCATGCCCATTAGCATAGCGCATCAAAACCAACCATCTGCCAGGTGTGTTCAGACATCAGGCCTTCCACTTCAGTCAGTATGCATAAATCCCCTGAAAATGTCAGGGCCATGTTTTTAAACACATTGTTGATTGCGTCCACTTCTGTTGTGAACAGTCATAAAGAAAGGTGAAGTGTGTGCGGCGATGCCAATCGTAACTCTCTCATCCGCCAAAAAATTCGAGCTCTGGTGCGAGCTGTGAACAGTCCGCGTGTCTGCGTGAAGACCCAGTGTTCACTGGCACCCCTTGGGGTTCCTATGGCCACAGACTCCCCTATTCCTAACACAGTTCCTGAAAGTGCGATCCCTGCAGGGCTGCAGAGTGACAGGCTGAATGCCGGGCGGTGATATCCTGTTAAACATTAGGCAGGCCTCAATGACAATGTCGAAGATGTGATATTACTTGGGAGGGAACCTTTTCTAATGGAGCCGTGAAGAATTGCCTGGCTTTGCTGCAGAGACCCTCGCTGCAAAGAAAACAGAGTGAAGAGCAGCACATAAAGACAAATGCTCAGTGTCAGATTTCCAGCACCTCTGGAATGGTGTCTGCTATTTTTTTTTTGCTGCACTCTGCTGGTTTTTAAAAGTAAACAGCTCTGTGATTTTTCAAAACATCATTATGGGTGGGGAGACTGGGAACCCCGCACACTGTGAGGCAGTGCTCAAGCAGGAGCATAAAAGACTTGTGAGACATATTAAGATGGTTCTCTCCTACGCTGAGGAGTCATAAGCTGTATTTTCTCGTTCACTGGTACGGCCAGACAACATGCTGGAGGAAACCTGTTATGTTATGGCTGCATGAGAGGTGCCCGGACACCAGCATGGTGTCTTATTTCACAAAGCAAGTAGAGATGCTCCGTAGGCCTAACATAGATGCCATGTGTGCCTGAAAGCAACAAACATACTTTTAAATTAAAATGAGCTGTGGTGATATAAGTGAATTGTCCCAATACCACACTTGATAAGGGTATGTATTTCATCCCTCTTTTTGAGGTGATTTCTAGATTATTTTTGTTATTCATCCATAGGCAGAGTTTGAGGGCCCATTGCGGATCGAAGGGGGGGATTGCGATCATGGTAGGGGTGCCGCTTCCACTAGAGATGGCTTCTTGCACTTCGACGCCAAGCTCTCCATTAGCCTACTAGTAAACTTTAGCTAGCTTTAAAGCATGCGAGTTGTTAAACAGCTGTTGTTACCAAGTTCCTGGCCACTAGATACACACATACACACACACACACACACACACACACACACACACACACACACACAAAATAAAAATAAAAACAGCTGTTCACACGTTTTGGATAGCTTCTCACTTTTCCTGCCTCATTTTATAGTTTGTAGATTACAGTTGTTAGCCGCAGTACATTTTCCATTACTTTCACAAATGCTAACAAGTCTGTGCCAGATGGAGGACAGCTGGATGAAAAACGGACTGTCCGGTTCAATGACAGACATCTGGCCACCCTAGTTCACAGACTGGGACGGTTGAGAATAGCCTATACTATGCCTAGATCTCACAAGCATAGTACTACACCGCACACACTAAAACAGTTATTACCATTAAACCATACAATACAACACGTAATTTTTAAATGAAATAAAAAATGTATTAAAAAGTAGGTTGCACTACTTCCGAACATTCAGGCTTGCGCTAGTCTATTCAACACCATACCAAACGTTTCCCATATATACCAGAAAGCTATAGGCCTACTCACTGCAAGTCGCTAGAGCAGCGAATATTTTTTTATTCATAAAGGAGCAGATATCCATTTTCGATCTGCATCCGATGATAAAATGGCAAAGTGCGCGCGTTCGCAAAAGAAAGAAAACTCCGCGTGGGTGTGCACGGTTCACTGTTCGCTGTTTGCGTGCTGTAGCAACTGGGGTGCATTTATTTCTATCAATAATCAGTCAGTTATCTTTTATTGGCATGGAGATTTGCATTAGTGGTGCTTATAGAACATTATAGTTCTATTTGTGTAGGTATTCATGGTCAATTTTTGTGACATTCCCCCCCCCCCCCTTAATCTGCGCTCATGTCTTCATCTATAAAGATCCTTCATTTAAACACTATCCATGTACCCCTTAATCTGCGCTCATGTCTTCATCTATAAAGATCCTTCATTTAAACACTATCCATGTACCCCTTAATCTGCGCTCATGTCTTCATCTATAAAGATCCTTCATTTAAACACTATCCATGTACCCCTTAATCTATGCTCATGTCTTCATCTATAAAGATCCTTCATTTAAACACTATCCATGTGCCCCTTAATCTATGCTCATGTCTTCATCTATAAAGATTCTTCATTTAAACACTATCCATGTACCCCTTAATCTACGCTCATGTCTTCATCTATAAAGATCCTTCATTTAAACACTATCCATGTACCCCTTAATCTACGCTCATGTCTTCATCTATAAAGATCCTTCATTTAAACACTATCCATGTGCCCCTTAATCGACGCTCATGTCTTCATCTATAAAGATTCTTCATTTAAACACTATCCATGTACCCCTTAATCTACGCTCATGTCTTCATCTATATAGATCCTTCATTTAAACACTATCCATGTACCCCTTAATCTACGCTCATGTCTTCATCTATAAAGATCCTTCATTTAAACACTATCCATGTACCCCTTAATCTACGCTCATGTCTTCATCTATAAAGATGCTTAATTTAAACACTATCCATGTACCCCTTAATCTACGCTCATGTCTTCATCTATAAAGATTTTTCATTTAAATACTATCCATGTACCTCTTAATCTACGCTCATGTCTTCATCTATAAAGATCCTTCATTTAAACACTATCCATGTACCCCTTAATCTATGCTCATGTCTTCATCTATAAAGATTTTTCATTTAAACACTATTCATGTGCCCCTTAATCTACGCTCATGTCTTCATCTATAAAGATCCTTTATTTAAACACTATCCATGTACCCCTTAATCTACGCTCATGTCTTCATCTATAAAGATCCTTCATTTAAACACTATCCATGTACCCCTTAATCTACGCTCATGTCTTTATCTATATAGATCCTTCATTTAAACACTCTCCGTGTACCCCTTAATCTATGCTCATGTCTTCATCTATAAAGATCCTTCATTTAAACACTATCCATGTGGCCCTTAATCTACGCTCATGTCTTCATCTATAAAGATCCTTCATTTAAACACTATCCATGTGGCCCTTAATCTACGCTCATGTCTTCATCTATAAAGATTCTTCATTTAAACACTATCCATGTACCCCTTAATCTACGCTCATGTCTTCATCTATAAAGATTCTTCATTTAAACACTATCCATGTACCCCTTAATCTACGCTCATGTCTTTATCTATATAGATCCTTCATTTAAACACTATCCATGTGGCCCTTAATCTACGCTCATGTCTTCATCTATAAAGATTCTTCATTTAAACACTATCCATGTACCCCTTAATCTACGCTCATGTCTTCATCTATAAAGATTCTTCATTTAAACACTATCCATGTACCCCTTAATCTACGCTCATGTCTTCATCTATAAAGATTCTTCATTTAAACACTATCCATGTACCCCTTAATCTACGCTCATGTCTTCATCTATAAAGATCCTTAATTTAAACACTCTCCGTGTACCCCTTAATCTATGCTCATGTCTTCATCTATAAAGATCCTTCATTTAAACACTATCCATGTACCCCTTAATCTATGCTCATGTCTTCATCTATAAAGATCCTTAATTTAAACACTATCCATGTGTCCCTTAATCTACGCTCATGTCTTCATCTATAAAGATCCTTCATTTAAACACTATCCATGTACTGTAGGAATCTTCTGATTGTTCAACCCATCTATATTGTACCAAAGGCTTTTTATTTTATTTTATTTTTTATTTAATTTAACAATACAAGGAGTACATTTGGGGAAAAATATAATGCATTGTACACCACATAATTCATTTGCACACCACACCTTCATAAAATTAGTAATGACATGTTTGTCAGCGGGAATTTATTTTATGTTTTATGTGTGTAATTCAGTGGCAGATAACTTGCAGGAATTATGTATTTATCGGGACGTGTAGCTCACGCCTTACCATCTTGGTTTGACCCTCTCGTCTGACTTCTTGCACACTGCTCATTGTATTTTACAGTGTGAATTAAAATAAAGAAAAACGGACAAAAACGTGTAATAATGCAGGCTACTGTCGTGCAAAAACCCGTTCTGCGTAAAGGCATTTAAACGATCAGTAAAGCCGCTGTCAGTCAGCATCACAGCCGAGACATTGAGCCTGGATGTCTGCGGGATCAAGTGAAGTCAAGAAAGATGGATGATAAGACACAGCCCCCTTTTGAACACGCTTTTCCTTTCAATTTACAACATTTTCTTGATCTTTGTCGAACAGGACAGTGGAATTTATCGTATTTATGATTCAGAATCAGGAAAGAGTAGTCATGCATAAAGTGTGAATGTCATCAAATAACCTCCTCTCCAGTAAAAAATGCTGTTCTATTAATACAATGTTCTTTAAAGATTGATATGGGGTGTATGGAGAGGTCATTCTAGAAGCCAATGCACTGAACCTGTAGTTCTTTTCTTTACTACTGAGAGAAAATGATGTAACTACATTGTACCAGGCATACACAGTAATGAATGGAATTGCAGTGATAATGTTATTCATTAAGAACAGTAGTTGATTACTCACCAATGTTTGCACATATCATGCTATATGTTAAAGAATAAATATCTATATATTTTTTTATCTGTACACTTAAAAAAGCACATAATAAATGAACTATGCATTATATTAAAATATACTAAATCATATATAAACAAATTGTTTTGGCTGAAACTTAGTAAGAAATAAGGTCATTATTTTATTTAGTGTATCGACGGGCTAAAATGTCAGTACAGACTTAATGGAGATAAATGATACTCTCACTTTCAATATTCAAAATGATCCTCCTGCTACACTATTCTATAAGTCACATGACACATTCTCTGCTTTTCTTTCAAAAAGGCCAAAATGCAAGGGAAAAAAAAGCAATTAGGTTTTCAGTGGCTTTTCATTTACTTAAAAAGCCTTGGGCGTTTGGTCAGTTCCAAGCGATCAGTCCTCGGCCTGTGATATTGTGCTGCTTTGGCTGCAGGACTGATTGGATTTCAATAAAACAAATCTCTCGTCTCTCAGGACAGTAAATCATGACGAGCACTTTTCAATGCCGCTCTGTGGTCCCGTTTGATTTTACAGATTCATCTTCAAGCTGTGCGACTGCAGCTGTTCGCTATACTGCATTGCATATGATGTGTGGCTGTGAGTAGTCAGCGTTTACACGCGGATCCTACTGTGAAATGATTAAAGCATATAATCCAATAATGTACTTCCGTATGAAGAAGCTACAACTAAAATACCACACTGGGAAGAAAAAAAATGTATTTACGTATAAACAGCTTTTGTCTCTGGAGATACTCTTCAGGTAATACACCCTACAGATACTGTAGTTTAGGCAATGTTATATGCACTCTGTAGACTATTGACTATTATCTTAGTGCTTACTTGAGTCTCAGGTGCCCTTTTATTCCCTTCTGGGCTCATTCTTTTGTGCTGTGCATTAAAGATGTAAAGATGTAAAATGAGACCAGGGTTATACTGTGTTTAATAGGATGGAATATCAAAGGGAACCTACAGCCACAATTAGTCTGTGATTTCAGTCCTGCGTGGTTTACAAGCTTTATTTATTTATTTATTTTTACAAAGGATTGACATGGCAGACTAAAATATAGGTGCACTGAGCACATCTTCTTATTGCTAAAAGTATATATGCCACTGGAATTCATTTTAGGGAGTCAGGGTAAGCATTGTTTGTGCAACTGCATAGCAAATTCTATTTGTTGACACTGCCAGTATATACTGTATTTCAGCGTCATATTATTTATATATGGACATTAATGGATATGTTTAATGCAAAACTTGCTGTATTAAGGAAAATAAATGTGCCTGATTACGGTTTCATATACTGCCTCATGAAGCAATTGTGAGGACTTGTGCAGTGTAAAAGCAAGCTATAGCGGCAGAGCGATGGTCTCATCTACTGTAGAGTATGAACATTTAGAAGATATATTTTAGCCACTTGAATAATGGTATATTGGGGATAATTGTAGGCGTGCTGTATCCTTTGCATCCATTGCTTGTGTGCATTACTGCCGCTTCCTGGCTTTACTATGGTACTGTGTGGTCCCACCACTGGGAATACTTTTAATTGAAGACTTAATAAGAGCAACACAGCCCAACAACCAGTTTGGAATATCTCTGAGCATGGGGACTGTTGAATTATTAACAATGTTTTATGTTAGGGCTGGTAAACAACCATGGGTTCCCATGCAGTTATTGTAAGGGTCAGGTTTGAGCAGTGAAACAGACGCCGCGGTAAGGGGAGCGCTTTCATCCTGTAACGGCAGCACCACAAGGGGAATGTCTCGCGTTTACAAGTGTTTTTGAAAGCAATACACGGCTCCATTGGGTAAAATATTCACTGGGAGCGGCTCTTTTTACTTCTCTTCGTTTGTTAAAATATACAGATGCTCAAAAAAAATTATGTGCCCCAAGTGGCATTGTTATTTCCTTTTACAGACTTGAGATTAAAGTAAAGTCGGGAGAAAGGACACAATGATTCAGCAATCACAACATTTTGTGGAGGGTTTTTATTATTGTGTTTGTATGGTAAAACTACACTGATGGTAAAAAATAATCAATCAGATTTCATATAGTATAAAGATGTTATTTTGAACTGATATTACCCCCCAGTGCTGAAGAAAAGGACATAATTTGTTCCATATACAGAGAAATGGGGGGGGGGGGGGGGTCTTTTGCTCTAATTGTGTTAATTATAGTAAGAATATTCAGAATGAGTCAGCCAAGTTCTTTCTCAAGAGAGAGATGTTTTAAATTGGGAGGAATTGTACAGAAGCGTTTTTGTGCCGAAGGATCCAAGTGCACCATTTAAATTTTTACTTAGACTTAAATCCACCCCTAAATAAAAAATAATGAGAAAAGCATATCATTAACGCCTTAACTAGCACTGGCCCATATTCGGGCTGAAAGTGCTTCAGTTTATTTGCATTAATTTTGTTTTTTAACGGTGACATTTTCAATCAATTTGGTCACACAATATACCGTTTGAAAGTGTTAAACCTCACACTTTCTATCTCTATAAACTATTTTACGATCCCAATGTTATAGCAACAACGGTTCCTGATTTTGTAACATGACACACAAAAAGGCTCAATCAAAACGACGACTGTTCTTTGTGTTCTGGAAATCCACAGAGGACACAAATCATGGTAAAGTCGGTATCCTTATCCCAGCAAAAAAAATGTAATCTTTTAGGCATGAAAAAACGTACAAGACTCCAAAAGTACAATTAGATGCCACCATTATGCCAACAAGCTATTTAGAAGGCTTGCCAGAAGTAAGCCTCTGCTCTCATCATACTACAAACATAAGCTGCTGGGATTTAGGTTGGAGCTGGGTGCTATGGTCAGACGAGACAAAAACCGAGCTTTTTGGCAATAAATACCAAAAATGGTGGGTTTGGCATAATAAGAGGCATTGTTACGCTGAAAAGAGCCTTATCCCCACTATGAAGTGTGGTTGTGGATCTGGGATGTGGGGCTCCTTTTCATCCAGAGGCCCTGGGAACCTTGTTAGGATACATGGCATCATGGACTCCCATCAAATAGCAGGATAATTTAGGCCAAAATCTGGCTGCCTCTGCCAGAAGGCCAAAAGTGGCTTTCAGCAGGACAATGAGCCAACACATACCTCAAAATCTACACAAAAAATAGTTCACTGACCATAAAAACAAGGTTTTGCAATGGTCATCCCAGTCCCCTGACCTGAACCTCGTTGAAAAACTGTGGGGTGAGCTGAAGAGGAGAGTCCATAAGCGAGCACCACAATTAAACTATACGTACATTCAATTTTTTCAAGCATCTATGCTGATGGACAGATGGACAGAACTTAGTCCTGCACTTGTTGATTATATGAATTGAGGTGGCTAATAATTCAGATGGTCAATATACTTCTATATTCATGAAAATGTATTCATGCTATGCTAAAACATATGAAAATATTTGGTGCATTGCTACTGTAACTACAAGTACCAAACATGTAAAAGATGTAAAAGATAGCACAAGTAAAGATGGCATTCTGTCTTGCTGGAAATCAGTGGCTCTTATTCAAGATAAGAGCCATTTCTGGTTGACCTGTGGCCACTCATTACACTGTATATGAGTGAAATACCAAACCTTTCTGTGTTCATTGGGTTTTTTTGTTTTTGTGTATAGAACATATGTTTGAGAGTGCGATATGCAGACAGTACTAGTCTGAAGAGCAATTTATAGTCTAAAAACAACACAATTAGGGGGAATGGACATTTCCCTCTCCTTCTGCCTCTCTCCCACTTCCTCTTTCCCTCTCCTTCTGGTTACAATAACTAAATGACCATGATAATCCACCTATATATAAAAAAAATTGTTTGAGCCCAGAAACTGTACTATTTAGTCATTTGCCTTTAGAATCAGCTCTAAAAAAGTCAAACATAATTGGATTTGGTTTACAGTAATTGCTTGGTAAATTGGATTTTTGGCTTTAATTGGATTTCTTCTGTTTGATTGGGTCCTTGAATTTAAGATGTATGTGCGTTCAGTTATTTACTTTCATGTACCTTACGTAATTACGTAAAACATTATTGTATCCCGAATATTGGTAATTTCCATTTTTGACTATTTTGGCTGAGGAAATACATTCCTAAAAGCTTACTCACACTAGCTGAGTGAGTGGTTATGTCCAGTGTTCTAGATGTGAAAAAGGCACTTATATTTCTATTTTTAAAAAAGCCCTGTTATGGGGACACAAAAATGTTGAATTAAATCACACAATCATTCACAATCAACGCATTCAAATAAATATTTTATGTGCTTTCATTTAACTTAAACCTCATTCTTCTAATTTACATTCAAAATGATTAAACTACCTATGCCTTTTCTGGGCAACACCACACAGATACAGTTATTCGAACATGCACTCATAGTTTGATGCTCTAATCTTGTTAGTTGTATTGAAATGAAAAACATGATTAATGTTTGCCTATGTTTAGTATGTGGGTTTAGTTGAGTTCAGAACTCTAGCTTTAAGAGTGCCCTAAATACATATGAACAAGGACACAAACTTCGCAATGAAGGCATTGGCATGCCAAATGAATGAGGCGTCATGATGGTCAAAGTTGTAGTTCTAGCTGATGCAGAGCACCTCATAGCACTTTAATTCCGCCTCAAAGTTCATTTTTGAGACAAAGAAATGATAAATAAATAAGTAATAGATAAATAAATAAATAAATAAATGAAATGGCCATGAAAATGCAATTATGTTTTATTTTGTATATTATTTGGAAGGAGTTAAATAATGCAAGGCAATGCTCAAGTGGATCATATTTGATAGAACTATTATGCGCTCGGTGTGCTTGCAAAGGAGGGTTGAGCGGGCTGTTGGCATTTCTGCTGTGACATTAACAAATGATCTAGTTTTAAAAATTAATTGATTCTAAACCTCTTTAACCTTATATTGATGTTGGTGCTGTAGTTTGACCTCAGAAAAAGGGCATTGCCGGTTTTGTGCCCTCATTATATGGAGGTGAATTAATGCGCATGGTTCTTGTTGTGCTGCTGGTATTTGATTCTGTAATGAAGGAACCACAATGTGTGTTCTTCCATTTGGTGCCCACGACATCACTGTTTGAACAAGAATCTGGTTGGCCTGCTGATCAACCAGCAACATGCGAGTGTTTTAAACCTTTTTTTGGTAAAGACTGGCAGGAAAAAAGTTTCAAGCGTGAATACTGTTCAGACAATGGTGGTAGAGATTGCCAGCATCAATGACAGCCAACATTGATTATTGTCAGGACATGGTTGGAGGGAAGTACGTGTTTTGAAGCTTTGAAAAGGGCCAAAGATAAATCTTGGCTAACTTGGAAAGTGATTGGTCAATACCTTTGTGACTCACGAGTGCCATATGTATCCCTTAGAAACCAGTGAATGATTAGCTTGCACTATGCAGACTGGTACTTTGTAGCTTTCATGCTAAATTAATTGGATTTTGTTGTTGCTGTTGTTGTTGTTTTTTTGTTGTTTTTACTTAGATTTTTGTAATTCATCATTCATGAAGAAACTAAAATAAATGTGAAAAAGCAGTGCTGTTGTGCAGGGGGCTATTGTAATAGAACAGACTAATAGCATATGAAGGTGCAAGACTTACCTTGGGACAATACGAGAGGCAGCTGGGAGTTATAGGTGCTGAATTATACATTTTTAAGCACAGCTGTAATCGATATACTTACCTATCATTTGTGTACTGCTAACATTTAGTTTGTCTGACAGCATTTCCTTCTGTACTCTGGACACTGTGATGTTTATAGAATGTGTCCACCTGAATTTAATCAATAGTTGGCCTAAAATTTACTTAAAAATATAATGTGACCTGCTTTAAAACACACTAGATTTAGAAATAACCTGGTTCTTCCTACATCCAGCATACGCTGCCTGGCCCAAAAAAAAGTCGCACACTCTAATATTTTGTTGGACTGTTTTTAGTTTTGATTACAACGCACATTCGTTGTGGCATTTCGACAACCTTATGCAACGTCACAACGTTTATTTCCGTCCACAGTTGCATTACTTTTTGGCCGAGAGTCGAACCACTCCGTAAAGTCTTCTCCAGCACATCCCAAAGACTTTCAATGGGGTTAAGGTCAGGACTCGGGTGGCCAATTCATGTGTGAAAATGATTCCTCATGCTCCCTGAACCACTCTTTCACAATTTGAGCCCGATGAATCTCGGCATTGTCGTCCTGGAATATGCCCATTGATGGGATAACCTGGTCATTCAGTACATTCAGGTACTCAGCTGACTTCATTTTATTGCTGCATAACGTTGCTGAGCCTAGACCTGACCAATTGAAGCATCCACAGATCATAACACTGCCTCCCGAGGCTTGTACAGTGGGCACTATGCATGACGGGTGCAACGGCAACTTTTTTTTTGGCCAGGCAGTGTACTTACGTAGTGATGAAAAACTGTAGGATCGAAGAGTTCCTTTTCAAATGCTGTTGAAGTAGTAAAACTCAGTTAAAACATGAAATATTCATAGAATACATAAGCTGTTATTTTCAGTATAATAAATTAGCTATTAAAATGCATTTTACTTTGAAAGCCGAATAACTTTGCTATGTGATTGCTGTTCATTTATATTTTAAAAATTCAGTTGGCAACAGTGAAATTTTTGGTTATACATCTGGAGTAGATTGGTGTAATTGATCATCTTTCAGCCTTAAAACAACAGGGTGAAATAAGATGGGTGCATTAATGAAACATGGCTTTAATTTATAAATATATGTTTTTATAAATATTTTCTCGTTCTACTATTTTGAAAGCATTCCGATGCTAATAATACAACACTTGTTGGTGTTGTTCACTTCCTGCTAAAATGTCTATTCCATGTGACCTCCTGAAGTGAAAAAAAACTAGATCTCTATGCTCTGCACAGTTTCAGCAAAGATCACGGTGAAGGAAGGAATGAGCACTTCAACACATTTATTTTATTTGAATTGTGCTTAACCACTACAGCTGTGCTTAACTTTAAAAAGTGTACATGTGAAACAGAAGAGAAGAGTTGGTTAATTCCTCGGTTCTACAGTCTAAACATTACTTGGGGCTAAACATTGGTGCATTAAAGTTGCTAATGAACATTGTTAAGGTAAATTTATAGGTAGTAGAATTGAGCTGTTAACTGACTCATCGCTGTGCAAAGTCACTGTAAACATCATTGTATAAGCTTTTTTGGATTTACTTTAAGTGTACTTTCTTGCTTGAGACTATGAATACCCGAATGTCCTTATATATTTACATTTGCAAACCTGCCATTGTAAAGCCAGAAGGTCAACAGAAAGTCTGTAAATATCTAAAATACCATTGTACAAAAAACCGTCTGGACCAATTGAAAAATACACGTAAAACTAAAGTAATATATTTTTTTAAAAACAGAAAATAAACTACCCTGCACACATTAGACAATGTAACATATCTGAAACAGACATTTATTAAGGCAGTCAGTTCTTACTAGGTTCTTGTCACTTTGCTTTGTTTGAGTCTGTTTACAACCCAGTACAAAATAGAGCTTGGCTCTTTATCAGGTTCCACAGCACTTATGACTGCATTTGATTTACAGATTTTATGCAAATTGTGGAAGTTACTTTTGTCTGCTCTAAAAGCTCCTGCTGCGGACAGGAAAAGGCAGAACAGTTTTAGAACTGTTCTCTGGGGCTTTCTCCACAAATGTCAGGAGTATTGTTCTTTTTTAATTGATCTAGAACGCGCTTCTCAATTATTCCATCACACACTTTACAGAAGCTGCAGCTTATTATCGAGTTGCAAGAGTCTTGCGTTCTGTGTTTTAATTTAAAATTCTCTGACCTGTCATCCACTCTGTTCTGATATTCATTATGGCGGTTATGAGGTATAATGAGGACCTGAAGCTGCATACTGTGTCTTGACAAAGTAATGGGATTTAAAAAGAAAGGGAGAGTTTCGTCCATGAAGGTTACATCAAACACAAAGAGCAAGTCTGCAGAAAAGGGGACACTCTCTCTCTCTCTCTCTCTCCCTCTCTCTTTCTCTCTATCTCTCTCTTTTTCTCTCTCACTTTCTTTCTTTCTCTCTCTCTATCCCTCTCAGTGCAAGGCCTTGCTTAACATTGCTAAGTCAGAGAAGCAAAATACATTCTTTAGCCATCCTTTCTGATGCATTCATTGTGCACGACCCTCTGAGCACTTGGGAATCCCTTTGTCCCATACATGGTTGCCTTCTTCCCCGTGAGTGACTGTCAGAGGAATAGCCTTGGCAAAGCCAGGCACTTACTGCCCTGTGCCCTCGGCCACAAACCCATGGACATGGCAAACCTCCAGTCAGGGGCCAAAAAGCGCAAACAGAGAGACTGCTGGTACTTTGTCTTGAGCCACTCCAGTTCCACAGTAATATGCAACACACTTTACACTCTCTGCTACCCCTGGCAGTACCAGGTCCAGCTAATGCAATGGAAGTCTTGCACTTACAACCCAAGACATGGCTATGTCATAAATAACACTCTTATGGCCCTGTCACACTATTGCGTATGAGAGAAACGTATGAGTTGCGTATGTAAATTCATAAAATATTTTTTTTTATCAGCGTATGCCAGCGTATGACCAGCGTACTCGACCTTTGAGTAACGTACCTCTAGCGTAATTCTAGCGTATAAACCATACGTCCGAATACGCACAAAATTTTTAAGCATGCTTAAAAAACTTTTTGTGCCTCGCCGTATGCCAGCGTATGCCACCGTATGCGACCGTGCTTGAAACGTATACAACCTATGCCTAATGTACCCCTAGCGTATGTCAGCGTATATCAGCGTATGAGTGATATTTTTCATACGCTGGCAGACGCTAGTACGATACGCAATAGTGTGACAGGGCCATTAACAGGGGGAAAAAAATGTTTTTGGTCTTTGTCTTTGTCTAAACTGCCAGCAGTTTATTTCCCCTTGTTTTCTCACATGGTACTTCAGTCCTCCACCAGCTAGAGGTCGCAATAGCCTCTGTGTCAAGCCACTTCAAGAAATGATGTCATTTCTAATTTTTTTTGTGTTGGGAACACTGTTGTGGGTAGGTCTTCACTTCAGGTCATGTGAGTAGATGTATGAGAGTGTGACATGTTGGAGAATTTGATTCCCCAAAAAATGTGACTTCTCAATTATGGCAGTCGTTGGCAGCTGCTAGAGAGAAAACTTCCACTTTTACTCATTATTGGCTTTGATCTGTTTTTAATTATTTTCCAACGGTGTTTAACAAGAGTGAAGTAACACCAGTGTCAAAATAATAACACTGTGACATGCCTAGTACCAGATACTGCTTCACTCGTTCGCTCAACGACATGCTTTTCATAGCATTTAAACTGCCATCCATGTTCACATTCCTTCCTCAGACTCTCCCCATATTAGATCAACTCATTGTTTTTTTTATAAATGTCTCAATTAGAAACACAATTGTAGGATTTGTCACTTCACTGTACCATTGGAGTACCTATGGGGGCCCCTGGATGATAACCACTGAAATACACGTCTAAATTCCAGCAGGTCACGTGGTGGAAACATACTGGTGGCCATAATTAAAAGTACACTCATATATATTTTTTGGAAAGTAGGGAATTACTATTGCAGTGTATTACAACCTTTATTGTTGAAAAATATATGCCAACGCACCAGGAAATGTGGGGTATATATCTAAACCAACTCTGGACTACTGTAAGGCACACTAGTCAATGGGAAATTTGACTTGGGTTATACATGAACCATCACAAATATTCCATTATATCTTGTTGCAGGTTTACCTTGTCATACAGCAAATTCTAAACCACTAAAAACCTTTGATATAAGGGCCCTGGGGCAATAATCTTAATAGTGCAGGTACCTTATGCCCCTTGCAGAATATTAAACATTTTTTCACGGGTATAACTAATTTCCACCTGCAGTGAATTGTTCTGTATTTGCTTAATTTTTTTCAGTTTCATTAGAGCATTTTACCCCAAGGGTCTTTCCATTATTTATTTTATTTATAACTACTTTATGTGAATGAAAATGTGTTCAATAAATTATAAATACATTTTTTAAATGTTTCAATTTGAATAGGTTCAAGAGTCAAGGAAATGATCAGGCATGCAGTGTACTCTACCTTTTTAATGTAAAAGTAAAATGCTCACATTCACGGACGTGCCTATTGAGCATGCTTATTGAGTAAAAATGCCACAAAACCAACAACCATTCATATTCCACCAATGTCATACCTGTTGAGACAAGCACATATGGGACTGAATTCAAATATGGTTGGTTTAGGGGCATGTCAAATTAAATTATTCTGTTCTGAGTTTCTAAGTGCGAATTCGGTTACAGCAAAATGCATAAATGTTGTGTTAACACGTCTCTTGTGTTTTAATGTATTTAATGCGCCTTCTTGCTCTCTATTTCATACTCTCCCATTCTCTCTCTCTCTCTCTGTCCCTCACTGGGATGTATTTGACTATACAGCACATGATTGTGTTTTGTACAATAGGAATGCATAGATAAACATAAAGATCTGGGCTCGACTGTAAATGTGTATAATTGTGATTCTAGCTTATATTTGAGTGGGAAGCTATTATTGTTTTATGTTGTATTTATTACATTGTTTTATAAGAAGACATTTATTATCACAAAAATTAACTACAATTTCAAGTAGAACCACTGGCATTCTTTCAGAGAAATTGTGCATTTATACCCCCTCTGAGCATATTATTACTTATTAGCAGTGTCGTTGTGCCGTGGGGTCTTTGTTCAGCCTAATTGCAGCCTCAGTGATAAAGAGAGTTTAGTAATTTTTTAATGATACAGTATAAAGTCTTGGGAAACAGGATCTTTGAATAATTGCACTTTTTATGGGAGTGGAACCATTCCATTTTGTTTTGCAGTGGATTTGGTGGGGGGGAAAAAACTGTCATTTAACCTGGGTCTTTAAGCAGTCCTGAGTTAAACGAGTTTGAGAATGCATTTTTAAAATCTATTTTAAATACTTGGAAGACTTCATTGAAATGCTGCTGGTAGCTTCAAAATGCTTTTTGAATACTATTTAAAATACGCATATCAAATACTATGCTCAAGATTATTCGCCAGAGGGAGTAATAAAAGGCTTATGAAAGTCCAGAGATAAATTATATAAAATAAGCAATATGTGTACCAATTTATTAGACTTAGGATTTGACCTATTTTCCTTTTAGAGCTTGCTAACAGTTTTTGGGGAAATATAATTGTTATGCTTATGTCTGCTTATTTGCTCATTTGGAATAAACCAATTGATTGGTCTGGGTCCTGTTGGGATTTTACTTTTTTTACTTTTTTTGGGGGGGAATTTTGTGTTCACTACCATTAGTGCATGTTGTCATTAAAACATGGTTTAAAGTCTAGTATGCATTGGTTTTTATTCTACATTACAGTAGGCACTGTGAGTACTGTAAGAATGTATACCGTATACCAAAATACGTCCATGAAGTCAGATAATGTAAATAAGTACTGTAATAATTGTAAATAAGTACTGCATTTAGAAAATTTTAAATGTACCCAAATGCTTGTGTGGAAAAATGTATTTAAAATGTAAAAAAATATTTTACTGAAAAAGTATTTGAAAGTAATTGAAATTCTTGAAATACATAGTTGACCCGAGTGCATGTAAAAAGTCCTTTTACATGTGACAAATTATTTACATGTGACAATCATGGCCAATCAAGAGCAGACCCCAACTGCTATTTTATCCTGTAAAGCCAGATACAGATACAGGTTGAGCTTTGAATCTAGCTGATTAGTTAAAATGTTGCCTATATTTTTCTTGCACCAGAAAATACAGTGTCAGGTATAAAATACAGTGTCGGCCCAGAGTCTGATGTCAGTAACGGTAACTGACAATGATTGTACACTAAGGGCCCGCCAGCTTTAAAGATGGCCAACTTAAGTCACGCGCTTAAGTGCCTCTCCTACACAGCTTTTACGCGGGGTGATCTACGCTGTATTCTAACTTTAGCTCTGCAGGTGCTTATCTCAAAATGTGGGTGGTACAGAGCATGATATTCTAAGGACCTGTTTCTTCTCCCTGCCCCCTTGTAGGGGGTATGCATTTTCAACGTGTCAGTTACAGTGCCTTTAATAACCGCATTTGCCCTCGTACAATCCTGCCTTTGTGCGTCGTAGTCGCTCTTGGGTGGTGGTGATGGCAATGAATGTATTGATACGTCGCATCATAGCCTTGATGAATCGATCATAACTCCTATATTGGCGACTGGGATATACCCATAACACACTGTCCAAAATAACCGGAGAGTGGTTTCACACAATATTATAAAGTATATAAATAAAATTATGTACAGTGGTATTATTAAGTAGGCTAGGCTGACATCTTCAACTTAACCAGTTGAAGTCACACATACTAAATAATATTACATGCAATCACTGTCCAACAATTAATTTTTGTGAGTGCATCACACACTGGAATGATCCTGTGGCCATGAAAGAGTAATATTGTAACCTTACGCAACTTTTCCCCAACGGTCACATTTGTTGTCAAAACATTTCCAAATCATAACATCCCTCGGCCCTGCCCACAGAGAAAGACACCACCCCCCACCCCACTGCTTCCACAGACCTCGTTGTGAACGTGCAAGTCTTCTAGATATGATTGCAGGATTAGAGAATGGTATAGCTAACATCACAGTAAAAATGTAATCTAAAAGTTCAGGCAAAACAACAGAATCTTTTCTGTAGTTGCAGAGTTGTTGCTTAACACTGAGTTTGTGTAGTGTTCGTCTGAACCAGGCATTATCTGGCTGCAGGTGGTAACTTACACTGCCTGGCCAAAAAGAAAGTTGTCGTTGCACCCGTCATGCATAGTGCCCACTGTACAAGCCTCTGGAGGCAGTGTTATGATCTGGGGTTGCTTCAATTGGTCAGGTCTCGGCTCAGCAATACAATGAAGTCAGCTGAGTACCTGAATGTACTGAATGACCAGGTTATCCCATCAATGGGCATATTCCAGGACGACAATGCCAAGATTCATCGGGCTCAAATTGTGAAAGAGTGGTTCAGGGAGCATGAGGAATCATTTTCACACATGAATTGGCCACCAGAGTCCTGACCTTAACCCCATTGAAAGTCTTTGGGATGTGCTGGAGAAGACTTTACGGTGTGGTTCGACTCTCCCGTCATCAGTACAAGATCTCAGCCAAAAATTTATACAACTCTGGACGGAAATAAATGTTGTGACGTTGTTCAATAAGTTTTACGAAACAATGAAAACGAAAAATGCGCTAAAAAAAAAATCTAATAATCTAAAGGCGGTCAACAAAACAATTACAGTTTTTTTTTTTTTTTTTTTTTTTTTTAGTATATATATTATATAGCCAGTTCAAGCGAATGCGATCTATACGACATATAACATTAGCAAACATTTCCTTCTTCCAAGAACTAGCCGCCGAATAAAGTAATAATAGCAACTTAGCTACTATTCATTGTAGGTAATTATGGTTGTCTGGTAAACAGAAAGTCTGTTCGTGTTGAAACTTTTGACTTACCTGTCCAGTAGAATATGGGAGCTCCATGTCTGTCTTTAAACCAATTTGCTCCCGAAAATCTCGGCACCTTCTGAAATGAGCACCAGTTTACTTCGGTTTTCAAGCGAGCTTTATCCAATTCTCTTTTTCTTTTTTCTTTTTGTGAAATAGAAACGGTGTAACGGGTCGCTGTGAAATGTCTAGCTGGTGTACTGGCAAGGTCAATCTCACTGTTGATTGGTTCACGATGTGAATCTTTTTGATTGGTTCTACGGTCTATGTTCATATATCACTCTGTTTTGAAAACTTGTTTTGAAGAAAAAAAAGTAGGGCCGAATAACTGATGATTCTACCAACTAAGCATGACCATTATTTTTTTAGATAGATGTTTCATACTCTATAGCTTTAGTTAGTTAAGCGCTTCATAATCTTTTCGCTCTGTAAAAAATATCTCGTAAGGAAATGGTGCAAAGACTTGCAGCAATGTTGCCAGTGAAAAACCATTTAATGAATGGAAAAAAAATTATAAAAAGATTTTATGGGATAGCTGTTAAATAATGAGTTATTGTCGTTCTTGTACATGACCTGAAAACTTTTTACAAATATTTTCTCATTAAAATATAGGATTTCACAGTTTTGTTTTTCGAAGTACTGTCAAAGTTATGTAGAATAACAACAATAACTCATTATTTAACAATCATCTCATAAAATAACAGGATTTATAAAGTTAAATGACAGGATTTATAGGCCTAAATAAATAAAATAAGACCAATATTATGTTCAAATAACATTCATCCTAACATCCATTTTTGCGAAAGATGCTGTATTTTTCATAATCATCTATTGGCGGCGCTAGACATAAACCACCTTTTTTTCTGAACAAGTAAATTAAGTTAAATTAAGTTAAGTTAAAACTCTGAATCTGCATATCTTGCAGACACGCCTTGTTTTCATCAAATCTCCACCCTGCACACATACTGGAGAGACCCTTAAAACATAAGTCAAATATCTGAATCACAAATAGCTTAAGCTAAGTGGAATTTCTGGCGTAAGTGCCATTTGCACATAATTATCTCAACTCATGTGTCTGCTTATGGTTAAAGTTGATTTTTAAAAACATTGCTTCATAATACTGTTGTTCATAATCTGGATTCTGTACATATACACTGTTATTGATCGCTTGGGGTGGCAGTGTAGTAATGACTAGGGAACTGGGCTTGCAACTCCAAGGTTGGAGATTCCCAGGTGGTGCACCACAGTTGTACCCTTGAGCAAGGCACTTAACCTGAATTGCTTCAGTAAATATCCAGCTGTATAAATGGATTGTATGTAAAAAGAAAATAAACTGAGTAAGTTGAACATCTGCTAAATTGTAAAATGCTTAACTGCATTTTTCTCACCATACATAAAATGACTGTGTCAGATCTGCATTATTCATGATATGTATATTCACAAGTTTGCCTGTCTTTCATGCAAACTGTGAAAACTTTTGAAGATTTATTTATTTAACCAGGCAGGTCATTTAAGAACAAATTCTTATTCACAAGGATGGCATGACAAGAGGCAAGCCTCTTGGGGGGTAGGGGGATAGTCACATTATATAAAAATAATTAAGACAGGGTTCGGAGCCTGAGTCAGACCACTGTCAGCTTCAGCACAATGTGATACTTCTGTCACCTATTTTCTACCATTAAAGTAAAAATTCACTGCACTAAGTTCAATATGTATGTTGTTTCTTATGTTTATGTTAGTAATACTAGAAAAAGTGCTCCTTCTTATAATATGGCGAATGTTCGATTGGAGAATGCTCAATTAAGCACATAGGCGCTTTACATAGGCCAAAGAGCAAATATGTAAAATTATTTAAAGTACATATTTGACCCAGGTCCAATCAGAAATGTACAGCATCAGAACTACATAATAGCTCATTGCTGTTAGAATTAAAACCATGAAAATTGGACCTTGATGGTGATGAAAGGTTAGGTGGTAAATCAAGGCAAATGAGCAAAGATTTGTGTTGAGTAAGGTTGAGATTTAACCTTAGTGTGGGGATTCAGACATCCCTACGCATCATAAAGCAACATTGATTTGTAAAACATAAGTATTTTTTTTGCTGGTGTGCTTGGCAAAAGCAGTCTTAAGAGTTGTCAATGTAATACCCTTACCATAAAGCATTTCACCAATAATTTTTGTCCATAATGTCTGTCTGTAATTTCCTCTGATAGACATTACAGACTTTTCAATAACCAATGGTAGCTTGAAGCAAGAAGCAGTGGCTGTGTACACTTCTTTAAGATGACATTTCAAATATAGGAACATCTTACTGACATGCCAAATTGGCTGGTTGTGATACTCACAAGTGTAGGTGATTGATTTTATAAACTTAATGATAAATTGTCAGGAGTATTAATGCCAATATACATACAAAATTATCTGAAAAGTAAACTGAGAGCCCCGTGCTACACATCCATCATAGTTTTGGCTACCTTTCTTTGTTACCTGTTTGCCTGGTCAGGCTAGCTACCACATTGCATTACTTTTTTTGTACAGTGGTAAATATCACAAATATAAATAAAAATAACAAAATTTAAGACTCAAGTTAGGAAAATTTTCTCGTCAGTTGACAAATGAACTAATGTTAGCTAGTTAGCTATGCTAGTGCTAAGCAAATTTCAATAGAAATCTCTCATTAAAAAAAAAAGTGTTTTTTTTGCATTTTTACTGTTAAGCAGTACGATGAGGTTTAATTTCACATTCACCTGTGGTTCATTCATTGCTGTTTTTTATTGCTGTTCTAAAAGACACATCAGCAGGGAAACCCAGTGTTTATTTTTTTTTGCTTTAGGTGGCTTGACAAAACCTAACTACCGCAATCTGGCTTAACCGGTATCACAAAGGTAGTTATGAACTTGCTAAGTGAACACAGGCTATATTAACCAACCTGTGTTACCATAAAAGGGGCGGGGTCTGCAACAATGAGCCTATAGTACGAATCATATTCGAGCAGCGTATTTCTCTCCTGAGGAAAAAAAAACTGAAATGAAGGATACGAAAAACATAGAACAATCATAATGGCAAAAAACAACACCGTTGCCAACAACAAAGCCAGCGAGGAGTGTCAAAATATTGCTAATTGTGGAGATTCGTTAGATAATATTATTTACCTTACCACTCATAACAGATAAATCTACACTGTTGACATTGAATTTTGTAACTGCAGCCAGATATCTTTGCTTGACACCATGCTACTTGTGTTCTAATGATGTGTTGTGTGTGCATTTATGTGTTTAGCTTGTTTGTGTATTTCTTACAAGCCAAATGGGGACACAGAACTATTTGCGTGGTTGCTTTGGCACTTGTGGCACGCATGCCAATTGGCACATTTGATTATTTTCGCTGTCGTAAAGTGTAATCTCCACACCCCGCTCATGGGGCATTCATGTCATTGAACAAATTTTCTCCTCAGGTTATTGTTTGTTCCTAGGTCTTATTCCATGGCAAACTGCGTAAATCTCACATAGTTTTACGTTTGACCACATACTGTAACTGCATTCTATTTAAATCTCCCTGTCTCTTGACTAGAATTCAGAACAAAATATGCATCATGCTTATGTAGGCTCTGACAAAAAGGATCAGAAGAGAATCAGGATAATTTATTTCATGCTTTATTTACCACAGGTAGATCAACTGGGAAGGTCAATTCTCATTTGCAATGATGAGCTGGGGAATCAATGTTGGCACAGAACTCAGGGGATTTTGTGGCACATTAGGTGAAAGGAATGATTATGTGGCCAAACGTAGAGACAGCTTTGCGAGAACTTGACCAGGACACCGGGGTTAACACCTCTATTCCTTCTAAAAGTGCCACGGAATCCTTAATGACCGCAGTAAGTCGGGACCTCTAAAGGACGGCATCTTCTGTAGCGCAGTGCCCGATCACGGCGCTTTCTATTTTGGTCCAGAGGAAAGATTGATGTACTTTCTGCCACACAAGCACATCACAATTCGTTCCCTACATTAGAGCTCATTGCTGAGTGACAACACAGGCCTGCACACAGACTCAGGAGAGGGAAGCCACACTTGTTATGACTTGTTCAGAGAGTCATTCTCACTGGAGGACCCCCTGCTTCTTCTCCTTGGTTTATTTACTTGTTTGTTTATTTCTTTATAATAATTAATATTCTGTTAACATTTAAAAGGCTTGCATTAGAAAAGACCAAATTCCACATTCATTTTCATATCTTTGAATTTGCATTGCGCTGTGAGGGTTTTCAAGGCATTGACTGAAAACGCACTTTGAACATGTACTGTAACATCTTGAAGAACATTTTTACATTGTTCATTTTAAGTTAGTGTTTAAGGGCATTTTAATTTTCTTTGTAAGCTCATTGGATGTTTTCCCCTAGTGGGACATACATATTACTTAATATATCCTTCTTTGACCTCAAAACAACAAATACAGTGAGCACCATAATTCATTGGACAGTGACACATTTTTTGTTATTTTGGTTCTGTACTCTAGCACTTTGAGTTTGAAAGGATACAATGACAATAATTTGAGGGTATTTTCATCCATATCGGATGAACCGTTTAGAAATTATAGAACCTTGTGCATAGTCCCCCCCCCATTTTCAGGCATCAAAAAATATTGGACAGTTAAACATAATGTAGAATAAAGTAATTTTTAATCTTAATCTTAATCTTAAAAGTAATTTTTTATATTTGGTCACATATCCTTTGCATCCTGATTTCTGTTACCCAACAACATCAAAAACTCTTGATATCTTATTTCCAGGTACTTTTATCAGCGATACTATAATGATACTATAAGTGATACTATAATCTCTCTGCATTTGAATGGATTTCTATGGGAATTGGGGGATGGGACTAGATTAAGCTGTAAATTAGTGATCCATCCAAATGCAGAGAGGTTATAGTATCACTTGTAAGAGTACAAGAGAATAACATATCAAGAGTCTTTTGATGTTGTTGGGTCACAGACATCTATCTTATCTAATGTATGACTCACGTAGGCTCAAGAACTGTAGCCAGGAAATTCAAGCAGGTTCTTTAAAAAGTAATGCAAATTAATAGAATCTGTTATGTTGTGTTTATCCCATGTGTGATTTTTGCAGAAAGTCTGAAAGTGAGATGTTTACAGAGCCGTGTGTAGTTGTGAGGGCAGCAGCTTGCATGGTTATTACACATATAAAGCCTGCATCTCAAGCCCTGCAGCAAAAAAAGCAATAAAGTTCCCAAGTTCGACTGTGTGATGTATTCTTTGGGCAACCTCCATGGAATGTACTTATTGGTATTAATAAGCAACGTCTTTGCGTGGTGGGTAGGGAGGGGGGTGGATGGGGCGGTGGCACGCAATGTTTTAAAAGCATTGCTGAGGGACTCTGTCCCAAGATGGATTTTTTTATTTTTTTATCTGCTTTTGTACTTTTTTTCTTTCAACGGCCTGGAGCACAGAGAGAATTACTGTCCCTCTGACACTATTCTGCCTTCTGAGTTTCGGCACTTGATTCCTTAGTGAAGCCCTTGGGGAATGTGCCAGGGAATAAAAACCTGACATAAGCTGTTTTCACAGAGCTGGCCTTCTGTTGAGAGTAGTGTCACAACCCTAAAAAACAATACATAACTAATATAGTATATAATGGATTATATTAGTACAGCATGTGTATAGAGGTTATCTAGCGGAGATTAGTGCTATGCTGTCAGTTATGTGGAGAATCCTGATCGCTGAGAAGCCTTCAGCTCATTTCCAATGAAGACCAGGCCATGTAGTGCCGCTATGGTGCCGCTATCTATCGCTGCAAGTCAGGGAAGGCAGTTGCCACCGTCACAACTGCAATCCTGGCCTGAACCCCCCTGTCTGTATTCTCCTGTAGTCTGTGATTGGCAGGCCATGGCCACAATCAGTCTACCCACGCGTAAACTCATACTACCAATAAATATGTTTTATAAGCCACTCTGGATTTTCTTGTGTACATTTCTTTTATTTGTATTGACAGTATAATTGTTGTCACATTTCCGGTTGTCGGATCTTTCATGTATGGTCTTAATGTTCTATATTGAAAAGTACAAGAGGAAATTATCTGCAATAACAAAAATCACGAGGATTTATATAAACATTTAAATAAAATGAAAAATCAAGGTATTGGCAAGTCATTGTCAATAGTATGCAGTGGAGAATGCTCCACTGAATATGGAGAATGTTCGATTGGAGAATGCTCAATTAAGCACATAGGCACTTTAAATAGGCCAAAGAGCAAATATGTTAAATTATTTAAAGTACATATTTGACCCAGGTCCAATCAGAAATGTACAGCATCAGAACTACATAATAGCTCATTGCTGTTAGAATTAAAACCATGAAAATTGGACCTTGTTGGTGATGAAAGGTTAGGTGGTAAATCAAGGCAAATGGGCAAAGATTAGTGTTGAGTAAGGTTGAGATTTAACCTTAGTGTGGGGATTCAGACATCCCTACGCATAATAAAGCAACATTGATTTGTAGGATTTAGATGGTAGCTGGAATTTCAATTTCTTCGCTGAAATAGTCCAACATGTGCAAAATGTATATCACCTAGAATTTATGATTGAAGATGGCTTTCGTGTCAGCGTCTTTGTCTTGTTAGAAGCGTTTAAATTGCACATTTTCATTCTTCTTGCAGTTCATATTGACATACTCTGCTCACATAATCTCGAGGAGCATTTCCTTGGTGTTGGAAAATTATGCCTCGGCATTATGTTCAAATTACTTTGATTTACTGGACCATAAAAAGGAATGCTTGACACCTGCAAAATGCAATGCTGACTTACTGTCGGTTCACATTCAGTCTCACATAATGCACTTTGTCCTTATCTTTGAAAAATTAACTTAAGTGTCGTCATGTTAATTGCAAATGCAAATGCAAATACAAAAAAATGACAGCTGCGCGAGGTCGCTGTTGTCATTATGTTGTTTTTTTAATCACGTGGGTGTAACGAAGGCTGGTCAGCAGTTTGAATGCAAGTTGGTGCGAATGCACGCTGTGTGCACTATTTTATTGCATTTATGTACTGCAGTTTCTTGTTTCTTGTTTTCATTTAAAGTCTGTGCGTGTGTGCGCGCGCGTGTGTGCGCGCGCGTGTGTGTGTGTGTGTGTGTGTGTGTGTGTGTGTGTGTGTTTGACTTTGTATAACTTAATGGTGATTGTGTACAGGAGTCAGCAATTAGTTGTAGAGGTAGTGCTTAGGATGCATTCTAGAGGTAGAGAGTGCAAAGCTGGCTGTCTCACAGCCTCTTGTCTCCATACATTTTTAAGTGGGAAAGCCTCCATGACAAAGTTCTTGGAACTGCTTTCTCATGACATCATCGAAAACCTAGGCTCCAACTTCTGACTCATGTGCATTTTAGAGTTACTTTATACATTTATATATTCTTGAATTATACTATATCCTTTTCTGGAAAACTGGGTATTAAGCCCATTATTTCCACAGCATGATTCTTTTACCCTATCTGTTTGAATGATTAAAATACTTTAATAATGGTGTCGGCTGTGGCCGGATGACCCGTGGGGGCAGTTACGACCTTAGCATCACACTCACCCTGCAGTCGCCAGGGTTTCCCTTTCTGGTCCAGTACCTGTGCAGTTCACGTGATAGATATAAATATGAAGAGAAGTCACGGCTGCCTGCACAGGTGTTGGACGCTGATGACAGTGTATTCTGTCCTGAATTTGCATAGGAGGCACAATGGCGGAATGGGTCTGTAATCACAATTGACTATTCTGATTTGAGATGGAAAAAAAGATTTAAATGTTGAAGGGAAAAAAGCAAACATTTGAAGTACTGTACTGTATATATTTAAAAATAAAAACTGATTTTAAATGGCCAAAGAAATGCCTTTTTGTGGCACACGTTTAAAAAGGAGTGTCCTGGTGGTGGATGATGTTAACTAACAGTGCAGACTGGCATTTTTTGTGCAGACTGGCATTATGAAGTAAAATTAACACTAGGGCTGCCATTTCAAATTTTCCAAGCCACACCACCAATATAAAAACTTACAAAATCTTATTAAAACTATTTTTTAAATCTGATAAAAACTATAAAAAACACAGCTCATAGATGCTGTTGTCTCTTTAACCTCCGCTTTTTGTGCTCCACTACATTCTGTATAAACATTTAATATGCCTTATTGTTGTCTGTCATATTTATATTTACAGAAACAGAAAAGTAAATTTGTTATAATTGATAGTAAGGTTGATTTAAACTCTTTAAACTCCTCTTTATGTAGGAAATTAAGTTCCATTAAAACTTTTTATCCAATCATCTGTTTTTGAATGACTTCATGAATAATGGTGTGTCTTATGACAGTCTTCTATTTCTCTCTCTCTCTCTTTTTTTTGTTCAGAGAAAAGGCCAGGCAAGGTGTAGAAAAGGACTCCGTACACCTGCGATTGCATGTGCGCCTATTTTGACCCCAGAAACTGAAGATGATGTTGCTATGGAAACTGCTGGTGCTGCAGTCATCTATTGGATGCCTTGCAGGTAGAACATCTTATTAAGAACTTCTGATGTGGCAAGTCAACACAAGTTTGTGTCCTTGTTCATATGTATTTAGGGCAGGTTGCACTCTGAAAGCCAGAGTTCTGCATGTAAGTAACCCACAAACTAAACATAGGCAAACATTAATCATATTTTTTTTATTTGAATATAACTACCAAGATTGGAGCATTGAAGTATAACCCAATGTTTGAATAATTGTATCTGTTTGCCGTTTCCCAGAAAAGGTATTGTGTAGGTCGTTTATTTTAAATGTAAATTGGCAGATTGAGTTATAAGATATGGACGTACATAAAATACTTATTTAAATGCAATGCTTATGAATGGTTGTGTGATGTAATCAAAGATTCTATTGTGTCCCCAGAAGAGTGCCTTTTGATATATAAAATATACAAAAAGAGCCTTTTTGACACCTAGAACACTAGAAAACCATTCACTCAGCTAGAGTCACTGCTTATTGCACTGTATTTTACTGTATTACCAATGTTCAGGACTCTATATTGTATGTCCTTGTACCTACTGCTCATGTAATTACTGCCAGGGGTACATGATACTAAATTAACAGAATACACCTGTAAATACATTGCAAGTTCAAGGACATGATCCAAAAAAAAATTGCCAAGAAATTACTGTAAACCCAATCCAATAAAAATTAGTAGAATTCAAATAACTCTTTACATTTTTAGAGCTGATTCTAAAGATAAAATACTGAATGCTATAGTTTATGGGATAAAACAATGTCTTACCTACAGGTGGATATTGGTTTAGCTTAGATATTGATCAGAAGAATGGGAGGAAGACTGAAATGCACACTTTGTTTTAAATGGGTCTTTGTTCTGGTACTGTATGTAGATAGCTGCTGAGATTGGTACATTTGAAATAGTCTAAACATGTAGGGTAAGTTGGCGCTCTCTCTCTCTCACTCTCTCTCTCTCTCTCACACACACACACACACCACTTACAGCCATTTACAGTATGGCTGAAAGATGCCTCCATTATGTGATGCTGTTACCTGGGGGCTCACATTAATGTAATTTCTAGAAGGGATTACATTTTTCTTTACTTACAAAGTGCTGTGATCAACATTTAACAATAGTCAGATGGTTTTATGTGTAAAAGATAAGCATAAGCATTGAGATGAATTAGGGCATTGGTAGTACAACACCACCATCATCACCGTTAAACATTGAGAACCATATTTGAAAATAAAACATATATACCTATCTCCTCACTCATATTGTCAGAGACTGGAGTTTCATACTTGTTTACCAGTATTTATATGTTATGTTTTAATATACTGTACATGTTAGTGAGTGATGGTTTGGTAACCTGGGGTTTTCATACAGAAATTTTTGTAGCTAAAGTAGATTTAGGATAAACAAATAAATAGATTAAGCTGTAAATTACGCTAGAACAGTATGGAATATATGGTTGGCGAAATGACTTTAAGTCATCAAGGGTCTGAGGTATCAAACGAGCCTCAAACCATCACTCTGCTGCCAGATATGCAGTAGATATGAATGATCACTTTAAGGGTTGTTTTTCCAAGACTTATTTTTTTAGAGTTCAATAGGGGAAAAAAAGAAGAAATAGGAGAAACAACCTTTAAATTTATCCATCCATATCTACTGCATATCTGGCAGCAGAGTGATGCTTTGAGGCCTGTTTGATACCTCAGACCCTTGATGACTTATCGCCATCTAGCCAACTATGTGATCCATACTGTTCCAGCGTAATTTACAACTGAATCTAGACTCCCCCCCAATTCCCATAGAGATCCATTCAAATGCAGAGAGGTTATATTATCACTTGTAATACCAGAAAATAAGATATCAAGAGTTTTTTTATGTTGTTGGGTCACACACATCAGGAAGTCATGTAATTTATGTTAATTTGTCCAATGACTTTTCACCCCCTAATATGGGGGGACTGTGTATAAAAAGGGCTACAATTGTTACACGGTTCATCCGATATGGATGTAAAAACCCTCAAATTAAAGCTGAATGTCTGCACTTTAACCTCATTGTCACTGTTCCATTTCAAATCCAATGTTCTGGATTACAGAGCCAAAAAATATTTATTTTTATTGTGTCACTGCCCGAATACCTTCCATCCCCACTGTATATTGCAAACATACAAAGCCCACCAGAATTATTGGCAACCTCAATTAATATGAGCAAAAAATCCTGGATTAAATTCAGTTTATTGTTTATGAAATGCTTTCTATGCTCAGAAAAATTATAATATTATAAAGTTTAATTCTGCTACCATTTATCAGAGGAAAAACAAATTTTTCATGCTAAATAAAGCCTCGGACTCTCCTCTTCAGCTCACCCCACAGGTTTTCAATGGGGTTCAGGTCGGGGACTGGGAAGGTCATTGTAAAACCTTTTTTGTGGTCAGTGAACTATTTCTGTGTAGATTTTGAGGTGTGATTTGGATTGCTTTGTCCTGCTGGAATATCCAACTATGACCACTTTTAGCCTTCGGGCAGAGGCAGTCAGATTTTTGGCCAGGAAATTTCCTGGTATGACATGGCGTCCATGATGCCATGTATCCATGTTTCCCAGGACTTTTGGAGGAAAAACATCCCCACAACATCACAGATCTACCACCATACTTCACAGTGGGGATAAGCAGTGGACAAGAATTACTTATTTCAACAATTATATGGCTGTCATTGATGCATTTTGCCAGCCTTAAACTGTACAATAAAATAAATACTTTTGTATTTAAATAAATAAATAGTTATGTGCTCCTGGCGGATGCTTCAGCGAGGAAACACAAATGTAGCCTTTGCAGAAGTCTTATCTCGGAATGCGTGATGTGTATAGCCTAAATGATCCACCTCTATGCATCTGCCACAGGCAGGTAAACCCCTACATAAATACCCTACAATCTTACCATTCCTTTTAATTTATTATAAAGTGTTTAAATACATAACAACACTCATTCTTTAGAATGAACAAAAGCCATGTTTATTAATGAAAAAATAGGCTAAATGTCAGTATTTGAGTCTGTCATGTGTTGTTATGTTTCGGTCATGTTCGGTTTTGTTCGTGTGTTTTTGTTTTCATTCTCCGTCTCCCATTCATGTGCTTGTGTTTTCATTTTCCCTATTGTGTCAGCCCCACCTTCCGTCTCAGTTCCTGATTTCCAATGTGTTTCACCTGCCCCGCTGTTCACCTGTTTCTCGTTTGCTTGTTAGTTCTGTGTATTTAAGTTCCACTCTGTCTTGTGTTCGGTGCGAGTTCATCACAGTTGAATGTCTTTTCTGTTTCTCTCCAAGCCTTTTCGGACCCTGCTTTGCTAGTTTCCACGTTTGCCTGTTTTCTGTTTTCCCGACTTTTGGATTGTGTTTTTTGGCTTTTTCTCATGGCTTTTGCCACTAATAAACTTTGGTTTATTTTTCAAGTACTGTCTGCGCTTCGATCCCTTCCGCACCTCTGACACTAAAACACAGTATAATTAAGTGCGTAAACATAATATGTCTGACGTTCTGTTTCTCATAAAATTCAATTTGTTTGTTATAGCACTGGAAATGCAACCTTCAATGCTTTACGTTAACCTATGTCCTTTAAAAAAATTATAATAATTTTGCCGTATGTAGCCTATACAATATGTCACATTTAGCCAATATGTTCATACAGTTGAATGCATCCAGCAAATAAGTTATAACTCAAAAATAGTTTTACAATCTAGATTGCGGCATTTTTTTAATGGCGACAGCTTAAACTGAGCAAGGATGTTCCATTTGCCTAATGCATGTTGCCTCGATTCCTCTGCCCTCGTATCTCATCTATGCATCTCTTACTTGCATTCTCCGTTGGGTGGAGCTAAGGAGCGAGGAAAGAGTGCAAGGAGAGAAAATAAGTGATTGGAATGAACCCAACGCGTTTCGTGTTTGTTTACAGAATTACGTCTTAACAAGGTGACATGTCAACGTGACATGTTTTCCTGAGAATTTTTTTTTCTTTGAATAATTTTACTTAAATTATAGATTAAATGTTAGATGTCTCATATTTTTGGTGTAAGGTCATGCTGACAAATGACAAAAGTTTTTATTGCCATTTTTTCTCATATTTTCTAGGATTGCCAAGAATTCTGGTGGGCACTGTAAATTACTATGTGTCTGTGTTCAAGGGGATCTATATTTTATGGTGGGGGAAGTTCTGACAGGACAAATTAAGTCTACCATGGATAAACTGGGTAGGTTTCAGAGATAGTTAGATGTAGGTTAGATGATGTGAATTCATTTTGATGTTGAAACAACTACAGTGTAAAATGTTTCAACTGCATTGTCTCCTGGGTGGCTTGAAACCCAGGCTTTAGACAATACACAGACAGAGAGCATATACCTCATGCCAATTAGACTGTTTGACCAGCAGCTAGATGTGGATTATATAGTGGGTCAGCAACTACTCTACTTTTGAGAATCATAGCTTTGCCATGAGTAACAAGACAATAAGTGGTGAAGCAATTTGAGGGGCTGATGCCGCTTTGCACATCGGTTCTGACATATGAATGGAGTGAGTGATCCCACAGTCTTCCTCCATTAAGTCCTGTTGAGAAGTGTGAAGCTCACATCTTTGCTGGATGTCATAGGGCTAATGCAGAACGCACAACTGACAGTAAAGGTCAAGCTGTCTGGAGAATGCCAGCCAAAATGCAGGTAACCCACCCACCAAATGCGAGGATTCACTGGGAGACCATGCTGAATGTCGAAAGGGGACCGTAATGATCGCTGTCCCCTGCTAGCCCGCTTCTTTTGTTCTCTTGTCAGTGGCGGCAGGCCAGCCTCCTGTTCCTCTCACTCTTCGCTCACACCTCACTGTTACCATCTGATTACCTCAGTTCCCTGCGCTGCCTGGGACTCACGGAGAATTCTAATTTCTCCCTCGCTCCTCTTGTTCACTTTGCCATTGTAGCTGGCATCCCCTTTTTTCATTTCTCTTTTATACCGTCACACAAAGCAGCACTAATGGCAGCCTCCCACTGATCCAGTTAGTCTCGTCGACTGATGGCTTTTTCCCCACTCAAACAAATGGTTTTGATTTGTACACCTGAGACACCTTCCCTGTAGACATGCATAAAAAAGCACCCAGAATTTATGAATAGCATTACAGAGGTGCCCGCTGCATTGCAAAAGGACATCCACACGTACATAAAAACACAACCAAACACTCACTGTCATGCGCACACACATGCACATGGACACAGGGCACACAGACACACACACACACACACACTCACACATACATTTCTGCACATCTGATACCACATGGTACCTTCTCACCCAAACACACACATCTCACACAGGCACAAACACATCCACACCTCACACAATCCACACAAAGAGGTGTGTGGTTAGAGCTGAATGTAAGGCCTGAGTGTTCTGACCTTGGCAGTTCCAAAAGTGGCTAGGTGCAGTTGTAGTGCAGTCGCAGTAGGGTCCACCTGTAAAGAGCGGCTGAGGGAGAACATGGAACTCAAAACCACGCGAGCGCTCATTTATAGGCCCACATTCTGCTCGCGTAATCTGAAACACACCTGCCTTTGTGTCTTGCACGCCACTATGGGCCACTCTTAATTGACAATACCTGCTGTTGCGAAATATTCATTCAGAAATATTGGATTTATTTATTGTTTATTCTATTTTCCCACATGTCTTATAGATTTTTATATAATTTAGCAAAACCCAGTAAAACAAAAAGAATCTTCAAAAAAAAACTCAAATGCCATTTTTGGCATTTTCCTTTCTAATGTTTATTCTTCTTAAAGCGGAACTCTTTAAGCAGGAAATATTTGAATGAAACAACTATTTAATTGCTATTTAATAAATATTTGTTTGACAGCTTTCCACTGTAACGTGGCACTATGTTTTGTAGTTCTAGCAGCTTCAAATTTTCTCATGATGCCAGACGGCTATAAACCATTCATATTTTGACTGGACTAGATGTCTATGTTTTTCTGTTGAAGAGTGTTAGAAATAAAATATGACAAAACCAGTGCTAGATTCATGTTCTGCCACTTGTGCTTCAGGAAATGTATAATTTACCAGTGAAAACAATTCTCCTCGGGAACGTGGCGAGAGATTCTCCTGTTTGATATCTCTGAAGTCGTTCACAGTTTACTCTGAAAAACATAAGGACGTTAACTCCTCTCAATATCATGTGAATGCAGAAAGGCAATGCTTTCTGTTGTTTTTGGATAGTACATGATTATTCACATATAATCTGAAAGTATATTGAATTTGTAATATGGGCTTTTCTATTTGTAATCTTAATCATTGATGCTTTTACACAGCTTATGATTCATAACCCTTATCACATTTCACAGCTCTGTAAAGACTATAATATAACAATATAAATTAAATAAAAAACATGTTATTACCTTCATCACCTTATCAAATGATCCTCACACGTATGCAATTATATACTTTTATTACTAGGAACTGAACTGCAAAGTCTGCATGAAGTCATTTACAGCTATGATGATAAGCTTAATATTCAGAGGAAAATATATATTTATACATATTAAACTTAAATGTCTTTTTGATGACCGTAACCATAAGGGGTAAGAAATTAGTTGTGGGTGAGAAATTAATTCACCCAATATTCTCCCATTCAAGGACTACATTACATTTGTGTCTTAGGTTTGGCCAGGCTCTGATAAAGAAGGTGAACAGGTGTGTGGTCAGGTGCTGTCAATAAGAGAAATTCAGTGGTGTGAAGAATGAGGCTCATAGCAGAGATGAGAAAGGGAGAGTGTATTGTGTATGGAGGAGCAGCCAGATGACCAGAGGCACAGAGCTGAGAGCTTTTTTGCCTCTGGCCTCTTGACTTGATCAGACTGTTAATTGAATCTAAATGAGGTCAGTTGAGATAAATTTTTTCTGAGTAGTAATCCGTTGTAACAAGCATATGACAGATGCAGGTAATGCAATTTGGCACTGGTTGTGGGGGATGTAAGTTGTGGATTTAGTGTATCTCTGTGAGAAAGGCGACCAGACCTTGAGCTTTCCCCCTTTGCTCAACTGAAGCTTGTTGTGTGTGTGTGTGTGTGTGTGTGTGTGTGTGTGTGTGTGTGTGTGTGTGTGTGTGTGTGCGCATGTGTGGTCCTCATAAATGACCAAAAAACTGATGGACCTTACAACTCACAAAAGCAAGAGTGTGTGTCTGTGTGTGTGTGTGTGTGTGTGTGTGTGTGTGTGTGTGTGTGGCAGTAAAAACATTTTAAACATTTTGAGTGAAACATTTTGCTGTGGAAACTTTACTCAGTGGAGTCCTCAGTAAAATACATTGTATGGTCCATAGTTCGGGGATTGCATTGTTTTAAAGCCTTGATGCAGTCCTACGGAAAATGTACAACCCTTTAGCATTGCACAGCTGAAACAGCACAGCACAAGCTGAGCCAAAGCCGACTGACCCGGTATAGTGTTATTGCTTTTCCTACACATTACCAACAGCCAGAGTTTATAAGTAGGCCAACACCTGCTGAGCTGATATGGGTGTGCGTGACGAAAAAGATCATTGGAAACCACCCAGAGCCTGAACTTAGCAAGGCTTAGTACTAGCTCAAGTAAAGGGGTATGTTTCAAAAGTTTTCTATTGCACCGTTTATTCTAAAATCAGACAATGCCACAGGCAATGAGGGTAGAAATTAGGACAAATTAGCAACTGAAAAAAAATTAACTGCTTTTTTTTTGGGTCTGTATCTACTGTATCACAAAATGATCGCTAAGGGGTCATATATGCAATAATGTATTTTGTACATTTATATATCTGTGTCTCATCTGCTGAAGATTAATATGTCCTGTCTCTCTCAACTACCTTAATGCATGAGAACACTATTCATTCCAATAGCTCTTCCGAAGCATGAACGATACGAGCAGCTTTTCTCAATTCTTTGACCTTGAACCAATTTATATAGTATTCTACATTGGCTTTTCCAGAGATGCATGCTTAGACATCCAGTGAACTCCTCTGAGCATGAAGAAACACATTTTCTCTAAAGTTCACATGTGCAGTCAATGTATCTGATTGTGCTCTGCTCATAGGCCTTGCCTGCATCCTACATTTTTTTTTCCCCAAGAATGAGGGGATGGCAATATCTAAAAAAAAAAAGAAAACCCGTAAGAGACCAGCGACAAAAGGCACTTGAAACACTTGGGCCTTCACTGGACGTGCCTTATCTGAGGGACAAGAGGGGGAGAGATGTCCAGGACCAAACCGGGGAAGCTTTGTTATTCAAGGCTTAAAATATGAATCGGAATTGAAAGGATTCCAGAATTGCCAAAGTCGAATCTCCTCGGCGCTAGGAGCCTTCTTAGGCATATTATTCATGCTGAGGTAAGCTCAGCAATTTCATTTGCTGTCAGCTGGTATTGAATTTGAGATTAGGTATTTATTTTGGCTCCAAAGCACTTTTTTTTCTTTTCAGTTTTGGCACCAGTCTTGGGCGGGCTTGTGCATTGCAAAACATTGTCCTGCAGGTGAGAATGAGACTGGAAGGACTTTAAAATCACTTTTGCATAATTACATATATGTGCCAGAAGGCATGGTTCTTCGGGCATAGGATTTGTGGCCCTCAAATTGATAATATTTCAGTTCCTCATTAAGGTTTGACACGTAGGCAGGCTGGGCAGCGGTAGCTGTGACTCGCTGAGTGAGTAAAACACAGGCCTGTATTCAATCAACATTTTTCATTGTATTTCACTCCTTTATTTTTTTTCTACCGCATACTATATTTTGTGAGGCTTCACTTACAAATAAATATGAGTGAAAGTACTTACAAACAACACATGCATGTATTTGTAGGTCAAAATGAAAGAAAAATGTTTGATTGAATCCAGGTTTCGATTGTGTTATGACTCACGGAGCTACGTTGGGTGGCAAAACAAAGAAAATGTATGTGTTCCTAATGCCTATTCCTAACAATTGATTAATCCCATGGAAGATTGGTTCCTGTGGAAGTTTCTACACTGAACCCTAAGGACAATAATTTGGGTACTGTTATGGAAATACAGCGAGCACCATAATTCATTGGACATTGACACATTTTTTGTTATTTTTTGTTATAACACTTTGAGTGTGAAAGGATACAATGACAATGAGGTTGAAGTGCATACTGTCAGTTTTTATTTGAGGGTATTTTCATCCATATCGGATGAACCATTTAGAAATTATAGAACCTTTTGTACATAGTCCCCCCATTTTCGGGCATCAAAAAATATTGGACAGTTTAACATAATGTAGAATAAAGTAATCTACATTTTTAATATTTGGTCACATATCTTTTGCATGCCATGATGTCTATGACCAAACAATATCAAAAGACTCTTGATATCTTATTTTCTGCTACAAGCGATACTATAACCTCTCTGCATTTGAATGGATCTCTACGGGAATTGGGGGGTGGGACTCTGAGGTCTGAGGTATCAAACAAGCCTTAAACTATCAATCTGCTGCCAGATATGCAGTAGATATGGATGGATAACTTGAAGGGTTTCTTCTCCTGATTTATTTTTCCATAGAGTTCAATAGGAAAATTTGTCAGGAGAAACAACCCTTAAAGTGATCCATCCATATCTACTGCATATCTGGCAGCAGATTCATGGTTTGAGGCTCGTTTGATACCTCAGACCCCTGATGACTTGCAGCCATTTTGACAATCATGAGTTCCATACTATTCCCGTGTAATTTACAGCTTATTCTAGTCCCACCCCCCAATTCCCAAAGAGATCCATTCAAATGCAGAGAAGTTAGTATCGCTTGTAAGAGTACCAGAAAATAAGATATCAAGAGTTCTTTGATGTTGTTGGGTCACAGACATCAGGAAGTCTTGGCATGTAAAGGATATGCAATCAAATATTAAAAATTATTGATTTATTCTACATTACATGCCAAAAATGTCACTTTGCCAATGCGCTGGCTTGCCACCCGCCATGCACCAGCCGGAAAATAGAGGCCCAAATATTAAAATTGATTCCTTTATTTTTTTATCAAACTCTACATTATGTTAAACTGTCCAATATTTTTGATGCCCGAAAATGGTGGGGATTATGTACATAAGGTTCCATAATTTCTAAAGGCTTCATCTGATATTGATGAATATACCCTCAAGTTAAAGCACTTCAACCTCATTGTCATTGTATCCTTTCAAACTCAAAGTGCTAGAGTACAGAACCAAAATAACATGTCACTGTCAAATTAATTATGGTGCTCATTGTACAGTCAAGCCGGAAAGTCTGAACACCCCTTTCACCTTCTCCACGTTTCATTACATTACAGACATATTCTACAATAGATTGAGTTCATTTTTTGTCGAAAAATTCTACACAAAATAGCCCATAATGACAAAGTGAAAACATGTTTTTAGAAAATTTTGCAAATGTATTAAAAATCTAAAACTTAAATTTTTAATTTACATAAGTATTCATACCCTTTGCTTTAACATATTTTTAAAGTATCATATTTAATATTTCGTCGCTTATCCTTTGCATGCTGTTACTTCCTGAAGTCTGTGACCCATCAACATCAAAAGACTCTCAATATCTTATTTCCAGGTACTGTTACAAGCGATACTATAAGCTCTCTGCATTTTAATGGATCTCTATGGGAATTGGAGGGTGAGACTGTAAATTTACAGCTGTAAATTACACTGGTACAGTATGGAACACATGGCTGGCTAAATGGCTGTAAGTCATCAAGGGTCTGAGCTATCGAACGAGCCCCAAACCATCACTCTGTTGCCAGATATGGAGTAGATGTGGATGGATCACTGCAAGGGTTATTTCTCCTGACTCATTTTCCGATAGAACTCTATGGGGAAAAAAGTCAGGAGAAACAACCCTTAAAGGGATCCATCCACATCTACTCCATATCTGGCCGCAGAGTGATGGTTTGGGGCTCGTTTGATACCTTAGACCCTTGATGACGTACAGCCATTTCGCCAGTCATGTGTTCCATACTGTACCAGCGTAATTTACAGCTGAATTAGACTAATAATGTAATGAGTGCTCACAAGTTAAATATGCTATATTTAAAACACACATTTGACCAATGAATGAATTTCACTCCCGCAGCTCATATGTTGCTAAATGTGTTGGTCAACTATTCTACAAACCTGAGAAAGTGTGCAAAATTATATTGGCTGCTGTGTTCTGCACAACATGGCCATGAAAAACGACCTTCCTATACCAGATGTCCCCAATCCAGCTGAACTAGGGATGCTGTCAGATGGACCACCACTCAAACTTGACAATGTGACCACAATTAGAACACGCCAGCAATTCAGAGAACACTCACAGAACACCAACAAAATTACTAAATAAAGCGCTGCTATGTGTTTCTTCGCCTATAATTTAATGTCAATCCATGCATTTTTTTAAATTTATTTTTACTACTTTAGAGTTTGAGTGATGGTTAATCCTGCATTGATGGTAGGCTACATGTTATCTCCTGCTAGGCCTTTACTTTACCAGTTCATATGACACCGGTACTAAATTCTTGACTGAATCTGCTCATAAAACTTAGATTTGAGTGTCGGAATAATTATTTATTTCGCTTTTTCTGGACCACTTTGACTTCATATGCCCCTTTAAATATAATTAGCAACTTTTATATGGTAATTCATGGGCATGGATTTATGCTAATCGCTAAATAACGTGAACATGCTTGTCATTTACGGTCAATATTCAATATTACAGAATTCATGAACATACACACGGAATACGAACAAATCTGCCTTTTCCACACGGTTTAATCAATCTGGCGTAAAGTTTTGGTACCAGCTTGTTTTGCACATAAATGTACGCGCATATTTAGGAACGTTTCATTAATGAGGACCATTGAGCGTATATGCATGTCTATGGTACAAGAGCGGGTCATATTACAACCTTCTTTAAAAAAAAAAGTTTTGCAGGATTGTTTTCACACACTGCTTGCAAAGTGAGGGGAGAGGGCAAATAGTAGACAGGGATCTGAGTGGACAGGGGTCAGGGAACGGGGATCATATTCGGTCACAGCCATACAGACGGGTGACAAATTAAAGGAAAAACCTGAATAAATGAGTGGAGACACATAACAAATACAGATGCTTCCTTATAAGGTGTATTGCATACAATTAAGCAATTAACATCCTATCATGCTCTGTGGCATGTATAAAAATGCTGAGCAGGCCCAGTTGACCTCAATTTTGGATCAAGATGGCAAGAGGAAAAGATCTAAGTGACTTTGAAAGAGGGTTCATTATTGGGGCACGGATGGCAGGAGCTTTATTCACAAAGACTGCTCAACTGGCTTGTGTTTCAACAGGAACAGTGAATAAAGTGACATCTGCATTTACATCTATGGGAAAGACATCAGTGAATAGGGTCGGAAATTGCGGTCGAAAGCGCACATTCGATGACCGCGATGTTTGTGCATTAGTGCGATATGTAAGGAAAAACAGAAGAGCAACTCTTCCTCAGGTGACTGAGAATGTCAATGCAGGACGTGATCAGACTGTCAGCAAGAACAGTCCGTCGACAACTACATACAGAGGGATATTATACTAGGGTTGCAGTGCATAGACCCCTCATTACAAAGACAAATACACATGTGAGAGTACAAAAACCATAGGAACTGGTCTACAGAGATGTGGAAAAAAGTGATATAGTCAGATGAGTCATCCTTCACCATATTCTCGACAAGTGGGCGAGTGCATGAGTGGTGTACACTAAGAGAACGGTACAGGCCTGAATGCTTGACCCCTACAGTGAGGGGGTCCGGTGGCTCTGTTATGTCAAATGAGGGAATATTTTTTTGGAAGAATGGTGTTCCATCCCTCCAGTAGAGTTTCAGAGATTTATAGAATCTACGCCAAGGGGCATTGAAGCTGTTCTGGCTGCTCATGGTGGCCCAACACCTTACTAAGACACTTTATGTTGGCTTTTCTTTAAATTTATTACCCCTTTGTATATCATTATAATAGATGCAGTGCACTTTAGATTAGCTCAAGTTAAATGTGTAAATATCATCTACATGCAATTTGAACAATTATACAGCAGTTATATCTTCCTAAGATCATTGTTGTGCCATTTAAGGAACACGAGACTCTGGTTTTAATCTCAAGATCCATATTCTACTATGCTGAAACCTATACTATGACATTGTAGTGAGGTTTGGTCACTTTTAGAATTAATTAAGTTCAACACTCAATTAGAATTCTATACGTTAGTAGAGCCCAACTTAGTAAAAAAACATAGACGCGACAATGGGTTGGAAAAATGACATGTTTTATTGGCTAAAACTATGAATATGTGAATAATAGAAACAATAATTGATATAACATGAGGAATATATTCTATGACTTAAATTAATCTTAATCAGAGGAAATCATAATTATGTGACGGCTAAATATAAAAGCTAACAATCCTACCTGTTAAGGTTCCGGATCAGAACTGGACTCAAATGCACGACTCAGAGACAGAACTCACAATAAGCTCACAGGGAGCATTTATTTGTACAATCAAGCTCTCAAAGGAGAGAGAGGGGATGGGAAGGGCAGAACCGGAGGGCAGAGCAGGAGAGGGAAGCAGACATGGTGCTTGATGGTGACTGAATCCTGGGTAGGTCGTAGCAGGGGCAGAGCGGATGCGGGAAGCAGGGTAGCGTGGATGAAGCAGGCAGGAAACTGCAGGCTGGCGGGTACAACTATAAAAGCAGGACAAGCGTTAATATCAGCAAGACAAGACAAGACTTGACTCGACAGGAACGAGGTAAACGACGAACAAGACTTAACGAACAGGCAACAAGACAAAGAACAACCGCAGGATATATAGTGTGGTAAATGAGATAATGAGTGATTGCAGCGTGAGAATGTATGTGATCGTGATTGAGCGGTAACAAGGCGTGAGGAATGCAAACGGGGAAGGAATTTGCATTCCAATTCGCTGGGGAATTAGAGAGGGCGAAATGGGCAAACAAGACGGAAAACCAAGCCAAACCTGCACAATACGGAAGACAGACAGGGAAATGTAAAAACGTGACAAGAGACATGAGGAAAAGGGGAAAACACGGAGCACAAACAGGGAAGGGCACTGAGAGCGTAACACTACCATTAACAAAGGTTAGTTTGTGTTATGGGTTAATGACACGATAAACTATATTTTGTAGTTAGCTTGTTTTATCAGTCTCATACATATAAAGTTTTAACAGTGTAAAACTATAAGGTCAGGGAAATTGGCTATTCCCGACCGAAACGAGCATATCAATTGATGTCAGTACTAAATAAAATGTGTTTCAATACTTATGGGTAACAAAAGGAAGACCAGTCCTGATTCCGTAAGTGATGTCAGCTCGTCAGCTGGTCCAAGGTCCCGGCAGGTGCGTGGACTCCTGGAGACTTCTTCACCGAAGTCGGGTCACGACAGGTTTCCAGTCAGGTCGACGTGGACGTGCACAGATCTCCACTTGGGTCCGGCCACAAGGGAGACAGTAGAGGAACAGCTTGAAAAAACGTGTCCTCAAAACAGCTGTTAAAATTGAACCAGCCTGATTTATTTTTTTGACGGTGGCAGGCCAACTCTGTCTCAGTGATCAAGCGAGATGCGGGTTGAGAAACGCAGCGTCCTTGTTTCAGTGGTGCGTCTGGTAGGGTAAGACAGCGTCTTTACCATCAGAGCGACGTTGGTAGAGTTTGATGGGTTTTTATGGTCAAGAGTCACTGACTCGACCGAAACCGTTCCTTTGATCCCAATTGGTAGACGGCCTTAGGGTACCCATGCATTTGATTAAATATTTTCACTGCAACTTGTTTTTGTCTTCCAAGTCACTTTACTATGTCAAAAACTTAAAATACTTAAACTTTTTTTGCCGGATCTCAGACGGATATGCCATATATTGCTTTTGTATATTCCTGTTTTCCCAACTGCTAGTTACTTTTATTATTTCAGATAAAAGCTTTTTGTTTTTATGGAGGATTAGAAATTAGATTTCTGCTGGCAGTTTTCTGTTCAAATTTACCCCATTGGTGTAATGCTACCTTTCTACCTGATAGAATGCTTGATCCCTTAGATTCTTTAGAAGCCTTTAAAATTCATAAAATACAAACATTCAAGATAGTTGAAAGCATCAATTTGTACTTTGCGTACCATAAACATTGACAAGGCAATCACAGAATTTCTTAGGTTTGCATCATGTTAGACTGACACAGCCTGAGGGACTCAATCTTAACTTGATATCCTGTTGAGTTACTCATTAATAACGCTGGCTTCTGGGGGCTGTTGTAGAGCACTAAAATGCATGGCACGTGCCAAGCAGGAAGTAGAATACAATTATTAATGTCATTAACAGAACGTGATAAATTGCGGGGAGTCCAAGTTTAAAATCTCAAGAGCATCACCATTGTTAATATTGACATTACAATTTTAGAGAACCTAATTATTTTTGTGTTTTGAGAGCAGTTTATTTTCAGCAGGCAAATAGGAGCAATGGTATGCAATCTTGAGTCATGTTTTTAAAAGGTGCCTGTATGATTTTCTTTGATTTTCAGGGGTGTATCTGGGAGACATTGTATGTTTTCAAAAGGTGTAATCTTTCATTGTATGTATGTATAGATTTGAGGAAAGCTGCTGTCCCTCTGGAATAGATTATTTATTATTTATTCATACACGTTGGTACAGAAATAAATGAAGCATGCAGGAAAGTGCCATTACCTGGGAGCTGTCTTGGAGTATAATGTTTCCTTCTTCGTAACCCTGAGATCACACTCATAGCTAATTTACAGGGCTCCTCTGACTTGAGTTGCGTGCACAGAACTTTAAGTGCTTGTAAGGAGATTCTGACTTTTATTTGGAGCCTTTTTATGACTTTAACCATTTAAGCCATTTATGTCTCCTCGGTAAGCAAACACTACATAATATGTCACAGCACATATTACACAATGTAGTGGTCTATGGGAGTAAATATACACAATGTGTCCTGCAATACATGTGCTGGTTCAGTTGGACATGCATCAATGATAGGGAGTTGAAGAGAGAATGAGGCACAAATATGTGCACCGTTTATGCAAGTGTTTATGCACTGGTTTCAGAGTGGTTCCTCTCTTGCTTGCTCAAAGAGTTTCAGAACTGAATCCCAAAAACATTCAACCTCTGCCCTCATAAAAAAAGAAATGCCCGCTCTGTCTTGATTGTGTACTTCAATCCAACAATGAAGGTAATTATATGGATTTGACTTATGCCAACTTTAAAAGACTCTAAACAATGTGTATATGTATGTTGTGATTTATGTAGACAAGCATGTGCACTGTACACAAAAAACACGACATATGTGTACAGTATCAAGTGAAAGTATTGAAAACGCTGTATGCACACCTTGGGCCTCATTCATGAAGCGTTCCTAAATGTGTGCGAACATTTATGTACGAAACGAGTTGGCACGAACAATTTACGCCGGATTCATCAAACTGTGTGCGAAAGACAGATTTATTCGTATTCATGTACGAAGCGCGTCCACATTATTTTGTGATTAGCATAAATCCATGCCCATGAATTGCCTTATATGGAGGCTGTCACTTCCATTTAAAGGTCCATACCTAGTCAGAATGGCCCAGAAAAAGCAAAGGAAATGATTATTCCGTCACTGAAATCAAAGTTTTATTAGCAGAAAAATTGGTATTGTCAGTACCGGTGTCATGAACTGGTAAAGCAAAGGCCTAGCAGGGGATAACATGTCAGCTACAGTAGTAAAATAAAAAATTAAAATGGATTGTAGGCGAAGCTGCGCATCTACGTCTGCATCAGACGAGCAAGCGCATTGCTTTATCGAGGCCTGGAAATAAATGAAACATTATTCATTTTGTAATTTTGTTAGGATTCTGTGCATGTGAGTTGTGGTTTGAAATTGGGTAATCACATAGGCTACCTTATTTTTTAATCTTTCTGAATTCGTGGCACCCGCGTGTCCCACTGAGCAAAAGCCAAAATCAAGCTCAGGTTTTACTGGGATATAGCCTGGCTACATTCTAACCGGTTAATAAAAGGTTTTTCACCTGAAGGCGAGATTAAGTTTCATCGACTTTTCAACAAAAACGTTCACTGGGGTGTGCAGTCTACGGCACCGATAACATTGGGCAGGTTGGCAATTTCATAAAAACCTTGCTTTACCTCCACCTGGCTTTACATCTGGAACTGGATGTACACTGGCATTAGCTGGATTAAGCTGTTGATCACAATTTCAACCCTGGCTACAGACATGTTAGCCACTTTAAAGCAAATTTTGTTAATTGGTTAAATGTGTGTTTTAATTAGCATAGCCTATGTAAGGTCAGGTAGAATAAAATGAAAAAAAAATTTGGGAGGCTTTCACATCAGGGACCCGGGGCAGGATCCGAGTACACTTGACCCCAAAGTCCAGTTTGTTTGATTAGTGTGAACACTGTGTACCGTACCCGGGCACAGATCAACGAACCGTACCCGGGTCCATTTGAAAAGGTGGTCTCGAGTACGGTTCATGTGTACTCGGGTATGGTTCATGTATACTCGATTATGGTTCATGGTATGGTTCATGTGTACTCGATTATGGTTAATGTGTACTCGGATATGGTTCATGTGTACTCGATTATGGTTCATGTGTACTCGGGTATGGTTCATGTGTACTCGGGTATGGTTCATGTGTACTCGGGTATGGTTCGCATCAGGTGTGAAAGCTACGGTGCCAAAATATGGAAGTGGACTGCTATTTAGAATGTGACGTCATAACTATTTGGATCTTCCGATTGGCGCGCTTTTCTTCTTATTATTATTCTTTGTGTTTATTGGTGAATCGCAAACCAACTAGGTGCATACCGCCACCTACTGTATCGGAGTGTGTAGATACGCAAGTGTATTCGGGTACGGAACAACATTACTAATGTGAAATCTGAGCGGCAGGGGAGTGGACAGGAGGGGGGGCAATCGTACTCAGGCACGGTATGAAGCAATCGTACCTAATGTGAAAACTCCCTTAGAAAAAATATGTTATGGGTCTAATTAAACAGCTTCATAGCCTATAATTGATTAATAGGCATAATCTAAAGTCTTTGCTTTGCGGGCACAACAGGTTAGAGTTCATGCAATGGCTTCAGAGTTTCACATGGTTTCTTTCTCACTTGCTCAAAGAGATTCAGAACTGAATCCCAAAACATTCAACCAGGGGGCAGGGCACTTCAATAAATAAATGCCCTCACTGTTAACTTCAGTCCAACAATAAAGGTAATTATACAGATTTAGTGTCTACCTGGAAAAAATTATGTAATCAGTTATGCCAACTTTTAAACAATCGAAACAATGCACACTATGTTGTGGTTTGTGAAGACATGCCTATGTGCACGTTATACAAAAACACACAACCTATGTGTGTACAGCATCATCTTTGAAAGTATTGAAAACACTGTATGCACACCTTGTCACAGAATGATAAAACATTCAAAGCTATCATTAAATTAAATAGTGTGTTAAAGCCTGATTTTCATCATACACAACTATTGCAATGGTAGAATAATTACAGTGACGACCCACACATGCAATATTTTCCTAATAGACCGCATGGTGGCTCTATAAATGAAAGGACAAATTTATCAGAATCAGGCTGGGATATACGTAAGTCCTGAAATTGGTACGATGAGACACTATAGATGTTACTCTGCATAATGACAATGAAGAAACAGATCCTGGTGTTGTTAGGACAGATGAAGTTGAAGGAGTTCTCCAGGCTAGTTTTGCATACCCATTTGAACAGCCATCATAATTGGTGTGGTTATACAGGTGTTCATGGTGCAGCTAATGTAATCAAAGTCTAGTTTTGCATACCTTTGTGAACATCCATCATCATTATGGGTGGCTATACATGTGTTGAGTGCAGATATTGTTATCAAAATCTAGTTTTGCATAACTATTTGAATAGCCATCATCATTAGGTGCAAACACAGCAAACACATTGACAATATTCAAAATAATGTTATATTGTGTCTTACTTGCATATTTAACTTTCAGTATTTCGTATCTATCCCTAGGAAATGTTTTACAGTCTAACGGTTTTGTATTATTATTATATCTAATTATTAATATTCATGTTTTATACAGTATACGTACCTTGTTCAGCACTGAATCATTTCTACAGTATAGCACTATTAACTTGTGGCCATTTTACTACAAGAAATAACAACATTCAACAAGCCAAATCTTCCTCCTTATTTTCCTGATTGTATTGTATGATATATCATTTTAAAAGTCTGAACTTGAACTTAGATAAAATGTAAATAACTCCAAAACGCATTTTCTGATGTTGTGGACATTTTGCCGCGGTGGGTCGCATATCAAGTCAACATTTGAATCGGTAGTTTTTCATCCCCCAGCCACTCTGTTTCTTAATTTCAAATAGTTTAATTGCAATTTAAAACTCGATGTAAGACTTGTAATAATTTGTCTGTGGTCTATATGTGGAGCATCTGAAGTAGTTAGCTATCAAAAGCAGTTCTGAAGTCCTGCAAGTTTTAACCTTATCACAAAAACCCATGTTCGCGGTTTCAAAATACTCCATGTCAGTAAAAAATTAATAAAGGAATGTTGTTTGTTTAAAGATAATATCATATCTAACATTCGGAATGATATGCCACTGACTGTGATGGAAGGTGCATTAATCAAATGCGTGAATAAAATTCCAGAGAGACATGAAAGCCTTTGGTGACACTGGAAAAGAGCAGAAACAATGTAGTAATGTTAGCTATACACGTTACAGTATCTGGCCTCTCTTGCCTGGTGGAGTTGCTGTCAGAAGTCGAGTGACGGGAGTAAAGCCGACAACATCAATCCACGAAGTTACTTGTCAGTTCAGGACTGAGAACTGAACTGAAGAAGACAAGAGCACCACAACATCGTCTCACACTGTTAGTACATTCACATGCAGGCAGGTTTGTCCTTTCATTTGTCCTGTAGACTAATTTTTTTTACTAGTATCAGTTGAAAATGTTTATGAGGGCAGGGAAGCAGCATTGGTTGAGAACTGGGCTCATAACCGGAAGGCTGTAGGGCCAGTTCCCAGGCTGGACATTGGCATTGTGCTCCTGAGGAAAGCACGTCGCTTCACATAATACCCAACTGTCTAAAGCAGCTATGATATAAATTTGATCTTTGAACTTAAGCTGCAAATATGTAATAATACGACAAATGGAATTTTTCTGTCATATGCTCGTCAGATTAATGTGAAAGATGAATATGCCTGGCTTCTTTAGCCTGTGTTTAATATAATCCCCATTGAGAAGTAATTTGATGTTATCATTGTGGAATTCATTTTGGACACAAAAACCCGTACCGTAGGTAAACAGCAGCACAGATAGCAAAATCTGGGAGGAAATGCTCGAACAGCAATGAAAGAGGTAAAACCATTGTTCATAAGAAAGGTATTAGGGGGAAGTGTGGCTAAAAATGTATACATCATTTGATAACATATTTCCAACAATGTGGCATTTAATTTAATACTATTAACAGCCTGAAATGTCAGCTGATTATAAACCATTAATATTCAGACAGGATCAGATTCCTACTTTCCAATATGTTCACTATGGAAGATAGAAATGAAAAATGACAAAACAAACACTAGATTTATGTTCTGCCACTTTTACCAATACAATTCACCAATTAAATAAACCCCCTTGGAAACAAGAGGGATACATACTTCTGATTTGCTGATTTGATCCATTTGTATTTCTGAATTAACTTTTTTTATGTGCATAGGCCATTCATATTTGCAGGACTCCCAGTATTTAACTAATTAGAAAAATAGGTGATTATTTTCTTTGAACACAGAATTTTTGAAAATTATTATTGTTAATTACATCAGCAAAAAGTTTTTATATTTCGAATTTACAAATGAGTCATTTAGCAAATGCTTTTAAAAGTGCATTTCACGTGGTAAGAAAACACCATAAGAGCTACACAATCATATACGTAAGTATAGGTGCTTGCCTCAAGATATGTGTGATAAATAGAGAGAAGGGTTAGGTTTTTTTGTCAGTTTTTTTAATGAATCCAATTTGATGTTCCAGAGAAACCATCTATTGACCTTTTAATTGGATATCAAGCTACTTTTTGTGTATTGTTGAAAATATATAGTATTTCCTGAGCTGTGGTGCTAGTGTGGTGTGAGCTAGCATCATGAAACACAGAGCTCTATACTGCTCTGTTGACTGGCTGGAGCTGTGCACTCTTTCATATAATGTGTTTGCACCAAATCACTGACAGGCCATTTTTCTTGCTACTCCTCACCAACCTTATACTGCCTGTTAGCCTGACCCTGACCAGACTGTTGTGCATGTCAGGCGGTCCAGTGAGATTTTGAACAGGTCAGAGACTGGTCATTACCGGTTAACCAAGGCTCTCCCTCTCCAGGCATTGTATCCTTTGTAAGGAGAGGGGGGGGGGGGGGGGGGGGGGGGGGGGGGGGAGGGGGAGAAGGTGGAGAGAGGTAGGGGGTGGGTGGTGGGTGGTGGGGATTAGACTAGCCTCTCTCAGTCACCGGGGTAAATGGCCACCATGGCATCCTATCCTCTGGCATGCCGCCAGCGAATCCACACCGCTGCTAGGCAGACGGCGAGGCGCCCGTGCTCGTGGCCCCGCATTTGTCAGTGTCTCCTAAGCCGTCACAGTCGTCCACACTTCATTACAATGTGTTGATTGGGAACGCGTTAGAATATGAGGAGTATTATGTTTCATCACTGTACTATGAAGGAAAGGGAGAGAGAGGGGAAAAGGAAAAAAGAAAATACACCTTTGCATAAATTAATATAACACGCCTTGGTACGAATCTCTTCTTTCCTGCTGAGTTATTTCCTATCCGGCTACGGTGCATGAGTGAACCTAGCAATCAATTTGATAAAACACTCAAGCTTATTTCATATTTTTTAGACTCCCTGATTGAGCGAGAAATTATATCCTCCAAAAAGCCATTTGCTTCCTAATGTTGTTCTTCAAACGCTGCTCGCTGCCCCATTAAAGGTTTCATTAGCCCAGATATCTTGTTGATGACAGTATTAGTGAGAGCCCAGACCTTGTTGATAAAAGCCCACACTGTATCACAGTAACCACAACCCGCTTTTCCAGGTGGACTCACCTGCTCCTCCTCTGGAGAAGCAATTATTTGGCAGGATGAAGCGTGGCGTTGCCTCCCCTGGCGACCACTCAGGCAAGCCCCTGCTAATTGATGATGTCAGCACTTAAGACCAGGTGCAGGGGCTGTTTTCATTTCTTTTGTTTACGACTTTTTTCTTTTTTTTTTTGCAGTTATTCATCAGCACCCATTCAGATATGCACATCAATGAATATTTTATTCATGTAATCTGTAAAAAAAAAATGAGCCTGGTTATTCTCCCTCCCATATTTATTCACATTTACTGATTTGCCAAAATGTGCTTTATTTTTCAAAGGTGTTTTTTTTTTTTTTTTTTTTTTTTAAAGGTTGTCGCAATTAAGCAGCCCAGAAGAAGGCACGGTAAATAATTAGGTTGCCGCGCTGCGAAACAGGCTAGGTGTGAAACCCACTGTATTCAGGCTTTTTTTGTTATTTTTTCGTAATGACTGTGATGGTAATTGAGAGGCAGGGAAGGCGCATTGATCCACTTGTGCTGCCTGCGGAGGCTGGGTAAGAAAGAGCGGAACTGCGCTCATGTGCACTTCCTCTCTCCTAAAAGGGGCTTGCACCTGTTCCGGGAAAAGCGAGCAGGGCCCACGGTTTATCGTCGCTCTAAAGATGCGCAGTTTAGTTAAAATTTCACTTTACCGCCATCTCCGTCAACGTTGGATACATCTGAAAAGGCCTCGCTATTACTGCGCACCCATAAATTACTTAATTGCACGTAAGTGCGCATGTGTTTTTCTTTCTTGTTCCACTGCCTTTCCTGTCTCTCTTTTCAGAAATTATTTTAATGATCTCGGTCTACACCGTATATATATATTTTTCCAACGCAGCGAATGTGTGCAGGCATGTGCGTGCACATGGTAATAGCAAGCAGTGGAAATTACAGCAGCGGTGGTAATGATGCTGGTTATTTTATGAACACTTTCTTGAAAGACTAGCGTGAACCACCTTTCACTTTGTACTGTGAAGACGGGTCAGAGTAGCATCTGATTTCCCCGGTGCAGCGCTGTACGGTTTCATCAGTATTCGGTATTCCCTATCTCTTGGGCTTCCTGGGCTGGGAACGCGGAAAGTGTCTGCCACATCACTGGGGGAATTAGGCAAACCAGCTGAGACTCTGGTGACGTGTCTGTCTGAGTGGAAACAAAACAGCGCACCGTTAGGGCGGTAGTTGAAGGGGGTGCTGGGACTGCATTAGAATACCAGAGGGATAATCAGGGCTGCCTTCTGTGGCCGTCCCCATGCTCAGATAACACACTTCCAACGTTAAAATTCAGATGCAGTTGTTGTCAGAGAAAGGAAACAAATTTCGAACGCAGAATATTTTTCTTCTTCCACACATTCGCGCGTGCGCGCGTCGCAAAAACTTTATTTGAGAACGCAGCGATCGCAAAGGGTCTCCAATATTTTTGATGTCAGAAATGCCTGAGAACTTCTAAATGCTGAACATCGGTGTTATTATGACAGACACGTGTCGTTTTCTAAATAAAAAAAAAGGTTAATCCCTGCGATAGGGTTGTGTCCGATACATTTTCTCATCTTAACTGAACTTTCTGACTTGGCCTCAGTGAAAATCAAAGAAGTAAAACACAAGAAAGAAAAGTCAGTGCCAGCAGTATTTCCCGCTGTGTAATAAAAGCTGTGGCTGTGTATGTCTTCATATGCTTGTATCTGCCTGCACAATCCCATAATAAACCACGTCATTCCCTTTGTTATGTCTAATGCACCAAATGGCATTTCTTGCTTTATAGCCAATCATATTTTGATGCTTTCTTCCCCTAATGAAAATAAAGCGTGAAAACTCTAAAGGGGATTCAGTCTAACTGCCGTGATTCGTTGTCTTTAAGCTTATGCAGACCTTTCAAGATGATATTTTGTTTTTCTTATTAATACAATTATTGCATGAGAATAACACTGACCACCAATCTCATGTCACGATGTTTATGAATCAATTAAATGTATCGCCTGCTCTAAGAACTTTTGTGGTTAAATCAAATTGGACATCTGTGTTAATGATGTTAGTTCTTTGACTATTGCTGGTTTATATGATGGATTATATTTTTACAGATAAATAAAAGTGTTATTTCCAACAAAAAATGATTGGTCGGGGGCTCCGCGGTGGTGCAGCTGGCGCAGACTTAGTGCGAGGATCGGGGGTTCGATCCCAAATTCTGCCAGATCCGAGCATGGCCGGTGCGCTGTAGGAGCGGAAATTCTTGGCTGCTCCCGGGTGGGAGGAGAAACTCGGAGAGAATCGCTGCGCACAGAACGGCCCTGGGCGAGTTGGAATCATGGTCAGGAGCTTGAGGAGTCGCGCCCTGTAGAGGACGTGGCGCCCTTCTTCCTACTACCGGCTGATAGGTCGTATAGCGGTGATTCTCTAGCGGTTGCTACATGAGGGGAATTTAATTAGAATAGGGGTTTAATTGGCTACCAAATTGGGAGAAAATGGGAAAAATATCTGAAACAAATTTTTAAAATTAAATGAAATAAAATGATTGCTCATGGTATTATTTTTTTTTGCGCCAATCATTGGTTGTGTTATTAGTTTTGCGTTTGCTAAAAGGTTTTGCAAATGCTAATGGTTTTAGTGAATCTCTCTTCTGCAGCACAGTGTGGCCTATAACGTGGAAAAGAACTCACTGGTTCACATTTGGGGGAATCCGAGGAAAGCACAGGTTTCAGCTGCAGTGCACCTCGTATGTGTGCGGATGGCATAATAGGCCCTCCTGAGGCACGATGGGCCATTCTAAATTAGGCACAAAAAAGATGGTGGAAAAATGTTTGTTTTGTTTTGACGAAGTTGGGGGGGGGCACAGAAAAAGCCCTCCCATCCTCACAAAAAAGGAAGGAGAAAATGTGTGCGAATGACACGATGATGAATGCAGTCTCCAGTTAAGAGACTTGAGGGGGTTTGTTGTACTGCAGGCCCCGCACACCTGTCAGCTCCCAGGAGTATTTCCCGCCTCTGCCTCTCCATGTTACTCACGTCAAATTCAATGCAGATGAATTCTTGAATAAACCAATTAAGCTGGCGAGAAGAGGGTCTTTTTAACCATGCAGAAAGACTGCACTCCTCTGGGAGGCTATCTCGGGTGTGTAAACTGGGGGAGGAGGTGTGACCCACATACACCTTATCCACACAAAATTGTCATTTTGTCTGGTTTTCAAAACCATGTTGCACAACTAACGCGTTGCTATTCCAGATCAATTCCATTGGCAACCAGTGAAGCATCTGTGGGGTGCTATCCTTCAGCAGGGTAGAGGAATGCAGGGAGGTGATATATTTAGAAATAAACAAGCCTGTCTCAAGTATATATGCTCTGAAATGTAGACAAAGTAACGAGGGACTCAATGTGGTGTATTTCATTTTTATCATAAAAAGAATTTGGGCAACAGTATTTTTCCTGTGACAATGTAGTGTGAATGTTGACACTGGCGACCATAAACCATGTCATTTCAGAAATAGAGCAATGGGGTTTTTTGGAGTAACTCAAACACAGTGGCTGGAATGTGGGCAATCATTTCCATAATTTGTCAGGTATTTTATTTTGTTTCCTTGTTTATGTTTGGTTGGAATTTAACAATACACTGAGTAGTGCAAATTGTTCTCTAGTCCTCAATGGTTATGTTATTTGCTGAATAATGTTGCATTAAACTCCCTGCTGCTAAAAAGCCTTTGCTCTTTTGTAAGGAGAGGAAATAAGTGGGATGGATCTCAGCTGTTATTGAAAATGTGAATGCTTGTTGTCGCCGAATCAGAAACCTGACCTTTTATGCTGTAAACAGTTTAAAATTCATTATATGCTTTGAGCTGTCTGTGGCAAAGCAGTCCTTAAAGTGTTTAGCAAATGGCAGCACACAAATAAAGGCAATTTATATATCTATCATTGGATAAAATGTTTCAAAATGCTATATTTCCCCCCTATAGACGGTAATCCTATGTCCCAAAAAGTTCCCAAACTCTCTAAAAAAAAACATTTTCCAACAATTTTGTGCACTTTGTGCAGCTTGTAGACATTGAAAATAAACCAATAATACTTTGCTATCATTGGCTTCAATCTACAAAAGTCTATTATGTAGAGTTATCACACATTTCCTCCAGCACCAGCTTGATCGCCATGGTGACACAATCTCCACATGCTCTGACTCAAGAAAGTGACAAATAATCTTTGGGGTATTAGCACATCAAGTTAAATTTAAATTATTCAAACTGTGGTGCACTAAAGCTAAACATTTAAATGTAGGTTTTTTTCCCTTCATACTAGGAAAATGTATCAATTTAATTAATTTTCCAAAAAAAGTATATTTGTTTGGTTAGTCCACTAGCTGCTTATTGCTAATACTGCATTATATACAGTATACGTGTGTGTGTGTGTGTGTGTGTGTGTGTGTGTGTGTGTGTGTGCGTGTGCGTGCATGTGAATTCAAATATATTTACATCTTGTTAAGAGATTATTTTTGACCTTGGAATGCATTGACCATGTGATGTATGGATCGGACCTCAACATTATGATGTAATCACTCATGCAAATAAATATTTCATTATGAAACCATTTATTTTAATTTAGGTGAACTCACAACATATATTATGGCAAACATATTATAAAGAAGTATCAAACCCTGTTTCCTTAATTACAAATACTAATTTAAATTAAATATACCAATAATCAAGTTTTCAAACAAAGAATACCCATTACGTGATAGAAATAGCTTTGGTTGACTCTATCTTGCATCTTTTGAAGTTATAGCATGATCAAGTACAAACTGAATAACAGCACCAATGGCAACCCATGTTTTAGAGTAAATAATAAAAAGGTAATTATTAGTTAAAGTCCGTTATAATTACTTCTTCACTTTGGATTAATGTCATTGTTTCAGCTGAAAATGGACTGTAAAATGCATAAGCCTTACATCAAGCTGTTAGTTACAGAAGTAATGGAATCATTTATTTTCTGAATTAAGCAACCGATCAGAAATATATAATAGATACAAATCTGAAATACAAAATGTTCTGTGCGTGTGTGCGAGTGCACATGTGTGTGTTTGCTTGTGTGTGTGTGTCTGAAAATCACTACAGATATCAAACCAACAGTAGATAAGCTGTTTTGATAGATCTGGTTTGGGGATATTAGGCTGATATATGGACAGAAATTGGTTAGGTAATGTAGTGTATAAACTCTCAGCCAAGTGTGGTCAGGTCTCAGGGCACTTAAAAAAAAAAAAGATTACAAATGCTGTCATTTAACCTTTAACCAAGGGCTTACTTATTCTGCGCCATTTGACAAGTCAAGCAGAGAGTGCCTCCAAGCTAGCACAAGATAGCGTGGCCCATGGCTGACTGAGAATCAATGTCATTCGGTGTGTGTTTTACACAGAGACAAAACCACAACTGGGGAATCCTTACTGCACTGCTAATTGCTTGCATATCCCTTTCACACTTGACTCTTCCAACAGCATTCTGGAAGAATGAGAGATGCATCAGCAGAAGCTAAGATAAAATGCATCCTGCACTGTTTGGTATAAATCAGGAGTGATCCCATTATGGCTTAAATAGCATTTGAAGACACGCCACGCTGAAAATAATTATTTTTCTCAGCTGTGGAGTGGTGGCAGGCAGAAAGAATTGATATGTTTTGTCTGGTTGTGGTTTGGCCTTCTAATGGCTGCACAAGGGCTGGCCTGTTTGCTGCTTTTGACTAATTGTCTGTTTGCAAGCAGATTTCACACACGGTGTAAGCGGAGATTGAGTTCTTTCTCACCCACACAGAGAGCATCGGCCTGCAGAGCCCGGCCTTCACCAAGCAGCCAGGCAGCATTGTGTTTCCTGTGGACTCCATGGAGAAGAGCAGGGAAGTGGTCTTCAGCTGTGAGGCCCAGGGTAACCCATCTCCCTTTTACAGGTGAGCCTCTTCCATTTCAACCTTTACAGGAAAATTGGAACAAGGGAGGAGACAAACCTCCCAGAAACTAGTCTGCATGTGATTTTGACGTGGTTATGGATGTTTTTGTGTGTGTGCGTGTGTGCGTGAGTGTGTGCGTGTGTGCATGCGTGCGTGCGTGCGAGTGTGTGCTTGCGTCTGTGTGCGTGTGTGTGTGTGCGTGCATGCGTGTGTGTGAGTGTGTGCATATTTATGGAAGCAACTGACAAATCCTGATAATGGGCCTGTGTTGTTCTGCAATTTGATTTTATGGCCGTGTTCATCTACCTGGATGCATTGCGATTGCTACTAAAAATGGAAATATGAATGTGTAGATATGAATGTATTAATTTCAAATTCTGTCTGTTGACATTCTCTTGTTCAAGCGCATTTATTGGTGCAGTGTTTGTGCAATGAGTGCTAATGTGCTAATACTGATTATCCAATAAAAGTGCCTCTATATCCACAAGATTCACTGAAACAAAATGCTTTGTGATGAAGGTTAGTAATTATTATTATTATTGTGGTTCATTTTTTTTTTTTGCTTCGGTTGTGAGAGTGCTTGTGTCTGTGTGCACGGATTAATCAGTTGCCTCTAGGTATATTTAAAATTTTCTGGAATTACTTTGCTGCAAGGTAAATCGGGTAAAGCTTGTGACAACAGCACTCAGCAACCGTTAAAAACCATATCTGGTGTTATTTCTCTCTGCCAAAAAGGTTGGGGGAATATAGGAAAATGTTCTTATATTTGGTGTTGTAGTAGAGGCAATAATATTTTCTGGTATTGAACAGGAAATTTTGACTGTAGCTCATGAGCAGGTAGTCATACCACATACCTCATCATAATTGTAGTGAGATGTTGCTGTTATAGAAATGTTAAATCGTTCATTTCTCCCATAAGATAAATGAGACAAAATAGCTGCGAAGTCAAATTAAAGTACAAAGAATGTCTGATTACAGAGATCGTTGTTCTTGATCTTCCTCGTTGGCGCGGCTCATTAGCCTATCGATGGGTTACCGTGTCGTATCTCTGGTAACAACACGGTTCAAATCAATCACGTTTGTACACAAGAATTGCTGAGGCAAGATTTAGAAGGATTGGTGCATTTAATACTTGGGATTCAGCCAGCTTAATGGATGACCTAATCAGCTGTTCCCTGCCAGGGATTCTCTGCAGTTCTGTCAGAGTATGCACTGCCTCGGCAAAGCCGAAAAGCCTTCCCTCCTGTGACAACCTTAGAGTAAATTGTGTTCAGAGTTCATTTACAGCACATTTCCTGGCCGTATATAGCATGGCATGTTGACCTCAGAGGTTTTAAACACTGCTCATCCTTAGTTCTGTTCAAAGGGCTTCTCTCCCCTGCGCCAACCCACAAAGCACACCTCTTTTTAGTCGCGTGTTTTTCAGTTTGAGCCCCGATTTGGCTTATTGCCAGAGCTTTTGGGCTTTAGGACGTCGAGGGAAGGGGACAGACCTTACTGCACGCTACAAGAGTATAAGCCAGGTGGCGCTTTATCATGCTCCATCTCTGAGCATGAGAGCAGAAAGCAATACTGTATTTAGCAAATGAAGCAGAGTCTTGTATAAGAGTCACATTCAGCTCGACAGGAGTTTATTAGCGGCATTATGTTACCTTCTGCAGCATGCGTGCATGCTTTATTAAACAGTGACTTCAGCTTTAAATATTTCATAGCCATTGTCGACCCCTGCCTGAAAGGGTTGAATATCATGTAGCATGACGAAGCCACTAGGCAGAGATGGGTTATCCGTGGTACATATTGTGCATGCTTTCTTTAGATGGGACTTGCACAGATATTGTATAAGTTCATTGATTTAGTGCTGCTGACTATAGTTATTGTTTCTCTCTCAGTATTAGAGTCGATGACTAGGGCTTAGGGAAAATAACATTATTTCAGATGTATTTTAGTCCTACACCACAGTCAATTTAAAGCCAAGAGGCAAACAATCTTTCACTGGTGTGTGGCATTCCAGGTATACATTGAATTAACACTTAATCGGGTGCATGACAGCGCAGTGATAATCTCCATTATCACTTATAACATGTAGGAATCTGTGTAATGTGTTAGACAATGTGGCAAGAAATAAAAATGTCCAAGAACACGAAAAATATATTTCTCATTGAAAAAGGTGGAAAATATTGACTTAAAATGCTAGATTGAATGTTGATTTAAAAAGATAAAAAATAAAGCGAGATGTTCACAGAGGGGCGTATAAGAACGATGGGGGCAGCTGTGAATGCCACACATTCACACGTAAACACAAAAAAGATTGTAGCATTTGGCCTTCCATGTTAAACTGGGAAATATTTGCTGTATCTTGGAACTTAACTGGTTGTTTGCAGCTTTGACATTGGGAGTGAGTCATCATCAAGCCTGGAAGAGAATCAACTGGGAGGTTTTGTTTATCCAGACTACAAAGGTCAAAAATTCTCACAGCCTTTCCAAAATTGTGAGCTGGTTGACTACACATTTTTCAGTTGATCAGCATTCTGATATTTTGTGAGCTTTTATGTTACTTCATTGAATGTCTTAATATATTTATCATTTATTATTGTGTCTGTGCTGCGAACTTGCTGTCCAAACTCTCAAACCACTAGATGAGGTCAGTCACAATCTTGCCTTGTGTGCATTGTGTAACGAGAGAGCCATTTCTCCAACCTGTAAATGTCTTCCAAAAATATCTCCTTAAATTTTCCTCAAATGCAGTGGTGGTGCGTGTCTGTGGCCATCTCCATATACCTTGAACAAAAACCAATGTAATTCAGATCATACTGTGCAGCAGATTAATAAGTGTGTGTATGTGTGGATGTGTGTGTTCTCAGCATCAGTCATGCTAATCTATGCTTGAATAATTATTTATTCAATTGCAATATTCAGCAGTAGAGTGAATGCAAGGTACCCATTTTCTCTGGTCTTCCTCAGTCCCTTGTGTTTAATCACGAAGGTGTTTCCTCTAGCTCTATCTTTAGATCAAGGAAACATCTATCTTTCCAAAAAGATTCAGTTCTATTTACTGTCAGCCAAAGATCAATTAACTTTAATCAAGACTTCTCAGACCCACCATTGCTGACAGCCATTCTGAATTTCCCTCAGCGACACTTGAATTGTGTCATCTGAAAGCCCTGATTCAGTCCGTCCGCACTACCAGACCATTAAATAAGTCAAACCAGAAAGTCTGGCGGTTATTATCACCAGCATCTCTCTCAATCTGCGTGGCCGTATTCTTTCAGAGACAAAGAAAGAATATAAACGAAAGGCTTCTGAAATGCAGAAATATTCCAATAATAATCATAATAATAATACACAATTTCTGCAATATTGTGAAGCAAACCAATCTTGCATGTGATTAAGTTCTACAGCATCTTCATAAGACAACATTGCACCTTGGCCCTTGTCATGAAGAGAGCCTCTGACTCACCACCGTGAGCTTCTTTTATTTTTATTCAATGCCTTTTTTATCTGCTGTTTCTCTTACCCTTTTTTCATTTATGCATCTCTTACCCAAACAAAGAGTAATCTGAACTGTGTTTTGAAAGGTTGAGTGTTGCAGTAAAATAGAGCTTTGCAGAAGTGTGATTTAGCATATTTCCAAAGTAATCTCAACATGAGGGATGTGAACATTGATATTGTGTGGGAAAGGCATTCAATTCTAACTCAGCTCAACTATGTTATTTCTCAAAAGTATGCCCAACACCCCCCCAACACACACACACACACATTCACACACACACACACACGCACACACACACTCAAACATACACAGCTGAACATCGAAACACATGTTGCTTTGCATACTACAGTATATGAATGTACATATTAGTTGCTCTAATGGTGTTATGAGTAAAAAACTATTTCTGTCAAGACAACTCACATATTTAAATGACATGTTTTAATGACTGTGCTGTACAATTATTTTGGTTTGACGCTGAATGGATCTGCTTTAGGTACTACTCTGGGGCATGGGCATATCCCTACTAGATGAGGAGATGACCAGAAACCCCCGTACTAAAGCAGATGCAAACAACAGGTGGAAGCTGGGGTGGTGGAGGGTGATCGCCAATTTCTTAGCGCAGAAGCAACCAAGCAAACAAAGGGCAGCACAGGGAGGGTAAGGGTTAGGGGAGCAGTGAGCAGCGCAGGGAGGGTAAGGGTTAGGGGAGCAGTGAGCAGCACAGGGAGGGTAAGGGTTAGGGGAGCAGTGAGCAGCACAGGGAGGGTAAGGGTTAGGGGAGCAGTGAGCAGCACAGGGAGGGTAAGGGTTAGGGGAGCAGTGAGCAGCACAGGGAGGGTAAGGGTTAGGGGAGCAGTGAGCAGCACAGGGAGGTCTGAGTCTTGGTTTTAAAAGGGCGCTCCAGTCCAGAGGTGTGTGCATGTAACTGGTTGAGTATGAGATGCGTGGTGACCGATGGGCAGCTGCAGCAAGAGTTTCCTGACAGGCCGTGGAGGCGCTACCGTCTGGCGGGGTTGTAGCGGCGAATTCTCTGGCGGTTGCTACACGGGAAATTGAATTACATAGGGTACAATTGGCTACCAAATTGGAAGAAAATGGGGGGGGAAATCTGAAACAAATTTAAAAAAATCTGAAAGAACTTGCTCTGCGCACTTTGTTTGCGACGCTCATAATGCTTTATGAGGTGCCATTTCAAAATATTGCACCTGCTGTTAAGAAACCATGTGTAGAAACAATTATGACTACGCAGTGCAGGTGTGTATTAGCTATACTTTACAGCAAGCCCCTATTTCTTCACACAAACCATTTTGTGGCAATTAATTGAATTTCACTACGAAATTTAATTTTACAGTGCTGAAAAAACACATATTATTCACCTGCATCATACGTTAACGTTTCATGATACTGCCCTCCTTAGCTGGAGTTAATACTTCTTGTCTTTCTGTCCCCATATGTATGTGATTATACTGCCTTTGAGGTACTTACTGTACCTTTCATTCCTCCTCATCCTTCTGCAGTCAAACAAAACATTAGCACGCATTTTCTCTGTTTGTGCTATCTTTCCAAACTCAACCATCTGTAATCATATCCAGGGACCTCCAGGACGTCAGCCAGCAAGCACATCCATCTAGTTGATAAGCCAGTGGATTTTATTATACCTTTTTATATTTCAACCATTCCAGAACATTGTTTGTCTTATGAGAAGACCAGTTAAGATATGTGTTTAACAACGCTCGTGCTGTTCTCGTGAACGTAAATCACTTGTTCGTTTTCCAGCGAAGCACACCATGATTCAGAATTAAACTCTGAACATGGCAGAGTCCACTGTGACTCATAGTCACTTGACACAACACACAGTTGGCTATAGAGTCACCAAGGGAGGGAGGAAGGTTCTCTATTGCCAGGGCTTCCCCCACGCCATCATGCGCCAGCAGCTCCGCTCGAGCGGACGCCTGCAGTCTGCCTGCACAGTGCGTAAGTATAGACCTCTAACACAATGAGTGGAGCTCAGGTGGTCTGCAAAGTGGAAATTGGGGGAATTTAATGACTTTTGGAGAAAGTTTTAGCTGATAAAAAATTTAAAAAAGAAAGAAAAACTTTTTAAAAAAAGAGTTGTACTTATATAAATGTTGAGCTTAATTAAATTGCACTGAACATAATTCCAACAGGAACATAATTGTTAAAATATTAGATTTTTAATATTAATTCGATTTTTGGCCCAAAGCAATAAACTATTGTGCCCTCTCGCCATCAGACGTGCTGGCTCCTTGCATATTTAATGGATTCAATTGCTTTGAGCTAAAACCCTTTAACAGAAACATCTTGCCTTATATTTTTAAATGGTTGAGTTGATGAGCAGCATTTCCCCCATCATTTATAACATTTAGAAGCTCTTCACATCCTATCAGTAACAAGGACCATGATAGTCTAAGTAATATTGTTCATTGCGCAGTTAAATATTTAATGTTATATTAGTTCTTGCTCGAAAGTAAAGCCCCTGAACTGCTGGTGGTGCACTTATGTGAGTGTATAGGCCTTTCTCCTTCCTGGTATTCAATTTTAATAAGGATAGAAGTGCATGGACGGGGGTCTGCGGAGAGCTGGGGGTGGAAGTGAGGTCAGGCTGAAATGAGGCGGTGCATGGGGTAACGTCCCTCTAATTGTGGGGGTTTGTAGTGTGGGGCGAGCGGTGGTTTGTACGTGATTGACGACAGGATACAAGGGGGGTCCTCTCTGTGATTCACTCCGATATTCACTTTAGGACGTTTTGTTTTAGAGGAAAATGAGCCGCACTGAAAAGTAAGGCATGCCTCAAATGGAACAAAAAGCTAGTTTTGAGCAAGCTTTGTAAGTCTGCCTTTGTAAGCTGGTTTTATTCTCATATTACTTCCTGTAACATTTCAGCATTTAAAAAAAAAGTATAAAACTAAAAATTAAGCAGCACTAAGAATTCCAAATGTGTTCACCCTCTCTTTCGAGACAGAAAGCAGAGAACAGTTATCAAAACTCACAATTACATTACTGTGGGGTAAATAGCAATAGCAAAAATAAACGGCAAATTAGGTAGCCATAACATTTCACGTTGTTGTGATTACACCCTCATGTTTTGAGTAACCATCATCGGAAATTATGAGTGCACTTAAGAATATGAAGCATTTAATGTTGAATTTGTGTACTTCATGCAAAAAAAACATGTTATACATTAAATTAATTAAACCAACGGGGATTTTAAAATGTTATGTACTTGAAGTGAAATTTTAAAAATAATTATTTATTTATTTATTTATTTATTTTGGGGGGGGATGTGTTGCTAAATTATATAATTAAGGCAGAAGTCCACTCTGTGAACATACCAAATAGAAAAATACAGAATATCTGAAATAAGAAGACAGGTCATGCCTTGCTGAACACTTCCTCTTTCCCTTGTACAGTAAGGATTCTCTAAAGTAAAGGGACATCAATCGCCTGCTAGTTGAAGAGCTAAGTGAATGTCAGAATTGATGATGTTGTAGTCACAGATTCGAGTGGTAATAATTATGAACTGCCATCCAACAAAGTACTAAAACCAGATCCACTACTGAGAATTATGTTGTGTTACAGGAAAGCTTACATATGGTTCCCAAAATGCACCGCGTATGCCAAAACTTTTTGAAAGATATTAGCATGATTAACTACCTCTTTCATTGATACTCTGTTTACTCTCCATACTGTTGAATTTGTACACTGTCAGGGACTTACAGTGTACAAATAATACAAATAAATGTTTTCCTTTTTCCTTTTTTTTCCTTTTTTTTTCCAATACAGAGAAAATAAAAAAGTTGAACCTGAAAACTTGCCAGGTCACAGGAGGAGAGTATTTATGTGTATGCATTTCTGTTTCAACTGTTTTATAACTTCCAAATTTATCTTCATCCATAACCCAGCAGCACACTTCTCCAGTCCTGAAAAACGACCTATTTCTGAAATGAATTAACCAATGGGTAGTATCACAAGAAAAGTTTACAAAATGGAAACGTTTATAAATCAGAGACAAATACAAACGAAATTAATACTGATAGGTTCACAGGTTTTCATTATAACCACCAAGGTACACTGTATTGTATTAACTGTAACTGGCAAAACTATTTTGTATATTGCATGTCGCTGTATGTCTCCCCACCTTGGCCCTAGCCAGCACCAACAATCAACCAACAATTTACATTTCTGTAGTGTCTGTAGCATACCTCTGCTAATGGCACATTTCTGGTCGGGTGGGCCGGAACCAGTTGTCTCCAGCCATCCATGTGTATTCACTGTAACAACCCTTTGAAATGTAATGCTAGGTACTGTGTTTAAACCACACACACGTCAGTTTTCAGAGATATTCTCGGCACACGCTGCCTATATGTTCTGAGTTTGTCTCTCCCTTGCGCATTGTGAATACATTCTTAAGAGAAATCGTCAGTGTGTTCTTCATCATCCTGCATTTGATTCCACGGAAGGGCAACAGAATCCTAACAATACTTTTTACTATTAATATCTACATAATTTGTTCCTTCCATGGTGCTCATGCCAGCTGAGCAGTGACCATTTTTACTATCTTTGTTTCATTGGACAAAAACAAAGAATTCCACAGTCTATATTTTAATCAGATGTTGTTGAAAAGTATCTCTTAATAAATGTCGGACATAATGGCTTAATTAATGACTGACAACCCACAGAGAGCACCAGGGTACCAAACAAAAAGAAACATGGAAAATGTGAGAGAACTGCCTTCTAAATTATAAGTTAGCTGACATTTGCAGCACGGTAGGCTGAAACCTGTTATTTCTGGTGCTCATTACAAGCAGTTCTGCCTGAGAGGCAACATCGCGAACAGGTCGTACTATGTTCTATGCAAATGGTGGTAGCATTATAGATAGTATAGCGGTCAGAGAACAGGGCTTGTTGGATTAACTCCCAGGTGAAGTAATCCCTGTATAGTGTTGAGTAAAGCACATAATCTGCACTTCTTCATAATCTGCAATATCCTGCCATGTAAATGGATTGTATGCAAGTCTGTATAAATTGCTCTGGGTAAGAGCATCTGCTAAATATCTCAAATACTGTATACATAACTGAAGTCTTTTCTACTGTTTTTAGTCATTTGCATATTCAGTGCATGTCAATGAGTGATGAGTGAACACAATTTAAAGGAAGATTCAGGCCATGTTATGGCCCTGTCACACTATTGCGTATGAGACAAACGTATGAGTTGCGTATGTAAATTCATAAAATTAGTTTCATACGCACAAAAACCCCTTGAAAATAGCGTATGGCCAGCGTATGGCTAGCGTATGCCTAGCGTAGGCCTAGCGTATAAACCATACGTCCGAATACGCAAAATCTTTTAAGCATGCTTAAAAAACTTTTTGTGCCTCGCCGTATGCCAGCGTATGCCACCGTATGCGACCGTGCTTGAAACGTATACAACCTATGCCTAACGTACCCCTAGCGTATATCAGCGTATGAGTGATATTTTTCATACGCTGGCATACGCTAGTACGATACGCAATAGTGTGACAGGGCCATTACAGGACACTGTCTCATTTCCTCCATTAGATGTCATTGTAGTGGGTATTAGCCTGTGTTTGTCCGTGGTTTCTGAGGAGCATTATCTCAGCTTAGTTAATAATGATGAACCCGTTTGTGTGTGAAGTAGGGGCTGATAGGTGAAACGATGTTATTTCTAATTGTGTTTCCATGGTGGTGTTTCCTTTTTGTGTTCCTTTAAATAAACTTTCTTTACTTTCACAAGACCTTGATCTTTGAGACCGGAGTAGTCAGAGAAAGATGTTTTGAAGAAACTTTTGACGGATTACTTATTTGTGTAGCAGTCTACAGCCCAATAATGACAATCAATTATTCCACTCACTCTGAGGAAATAATCAGGGCCTAATCAGCCGAGCCCTAATCATGATTTGCAATGGCCATTTCCCAATAAAATGATTAAAACCCCCCCAATAATGCTTACTCATCTGTTTAAAGCCTTTTTCTTAGGTTCATCTTAATGGGGTTGGACATTATTGATGGAAAAAATGTAAATGCTCTGCGCTTCCACAAGCTGTACATTACATAAATTATGGGTTTGCAATTCCGCATTCACCATTATTGATTTTATTTTTTCCTCATGATTATAACAAAGGCAGTAGATGTGGTGGGGTTGAAGGATCTGCTGTCATCATAAATGAATAATCCCCCTTGCTGATCACCTCTAACATCAATGATAATCAGGCTTTCTAGTAGAGCACATAAAGGTTAAGAACACGAGAATAAGCGATTTGGTCTAATAGCTGTGCTATAGTGATTAAGACACGCCGGTATGCTGCTTGACGAGGTGCATTGCAAGATGGATGGCCCCCAAACTAGGAAGTATTCTGTGGAAGGTAGTGTCAAAGACATGGAAGCATTTGTCAAGATGGCAGTCTCAATTCCAGACAATGAGACCCAAGCTGCACCCACTCATTGACTCATAGACTAACATTGAGACGTTTGAGTGTCAGACCCTTCAATTTGAGGAGTGGCCCAGTTCCTTGGAAACAAATTTGAGCTGTGGGAGAAGGCCCACTGTATTTGTATTATGCCCCCTTCATGTCTGTGGGCTAAGTACTGACAATCAATGAGTGATCTTTTTTGATGAGTGAATTTGGTGTAATATTTAATATTTGTCATAAAATAGTATTAATTCAAATTAATAATCATGCTCCAACAGCTGGATCTTTTCAATAATTGCATTGCTTTTGACACAATGGTGAAAAATTCTGATACTAAAGGCAGTGTTATACCTATATGTGACCCTTCTTACTCTCTCTCTCACCCTGTCATCTTAAATGGAGCAGTTTACTCCATGGGTGTGACCGAAATGTCACCTGTGTTAAAGTGTATACCCTATGAAGAGGACGGGGAGAGGTAGTAGTTTGAACAAAAGTTCCATCATCAGAACTCTTTGGCATGGAGTCATACAAGTGACTTTGTACATCTGACAATTTAAACTTTAGGTGAAATTTCTTGTTATGGATTTAATCATCAGATTTATTTGTTTCAATTAATTTTGGTGATCATTGGACTACCCAAAGGATTTTGTATAGGGGAAACTTAGACATTAAAGAGTAGTCTTGATGTCTCATTCAAGGGTATCAGTCTCTCCTTAAATAAATGAACATAGTACTGTATGATCTGGTAGTTCTGATGCAGTGGTTTACATCATCCAGTATTTATTTTTTATAATGGCATTTATAAACATGCTGATCACAAACAGATTAAACAATGAACATTTCATATTGCAGAGAAAAATAGAAAACCACATATTGAGGAAAATCTGGAAAATAATTTCTTACCCTGTTCAAGCTGAACTCCTGGAAAATGATAGGATACAGAGAAAAGCTCACAAAAATAAATGGAGAGTCTGTGGGGGTCTGTGATGGCCAGCTCATTTGCACGAATGATGCTTATGAAAGCTATGAATTTATTTAAAAGGCATGGTTGTTTATTTTCATTAGAATGTTTTCAAATTATTAATATTTAGGTTTTTGAATTTTTCAGCAAAAGGCATTAACGTATTATTAGTAATAACGTAATGTATTAATAATATTACCATTTATTGCATTGAAATACCCTATTTCAAATGGTTAAGAGACCTTGTTTTCAGTTGTATCTATGTTCACATTGTGATTTGATTTGTGAGTGGGTGTTGACATTTGAGGATAGCAAAATGCAAATAGCTGCATGACTAATTTAACAGACTTCAAAGTAAGTCTCTCTCTCTCTCTCTCTCTCTCTCTCTCTCTCTCTCTCTCTCTCTCTCTCTCTCTCTCTCACACACACACAGACACACACACTTTTATTTCTGAAAATCCCATAAAACCACCACTCCACACTTGTCAGGGTTTCCTACAGAAATAACCACAATGACTATAGACTCTCAGCTCTTAAAAACATTAACTTCTGTATGTTCTTACCTCATGTAACCACACAGAATTCAGATACAACTTCACACATCTACAAAATAAAGCCCAAAACGTTTTCTCCTTCCTCTTCTTCAAATTTTTCCTGTTGAATTTGGCATCAACATTATACATTATACATCAACAAACAATAATGCTCCCCATTGGATAATGACATCTCATCCGCAAATCACAAAGCTTCTTGATACTATTCTAACTAGTCAGAGTATCACAGGACACAGTGATCAGCTGTGAAAGTCACCGGATAACAAAAATAGCCTCATGGAACAACAATTCATGTTTTAAAGGAATAATTACACTCCAGAAAGGATATGTTTGTACTTTGGGGGGATTCATAAATAAATGCAGATAAAAATTAGAAATATTCTGACCTAGAAAATAGCCTACATATAGCATTTTTACAAACATATACAGACATGTTTGCCCTGTCAATGTAGCCTACTGTATGTCTGTGGCTCAGATGATGGAAAATACGTAATGGTACTAATGTTTTAACATAATAATAGTTATGTTATTTGCGAACAGAATTTTGTGAACACTAGAATGTCTAGACTCTGTGGGACCACACAGGTTTCTATAGAAATCCAAATATTCCATATAAATACATAATAATAATAATTTTTATTCATGCTGTGCTTTTCATAGAGCACTGGATGCAGACAATTGTTCAAACATATTCTATAGTGTAGTAATTTTTCTTTTTAACTTCTAAGTGCTACACATCTGAATCACAGATAATTTCCACTATAAGTTATTCTTCTTTCACAGTTTGACAGTGTCGACATAAGATAAACGTGATCACTCAGAATGACTTTACAGTATTGATTTGCAGTGACCCTTCTCTCTAAGTGGACAAGTGGACCCAAACCATGCCCCCCACATCTGCATTAGTTATTCAGGTCTTTCCTTTAATTTGTCACCCGTTTGTATATAGTATAGTGCTCTAAAGTTTATAGTTTATGTAATAAGCTATATTTCAAGGTGGAGGGTAAGTAGTAGTAGTGGGGTACAGTGCAGGTAGAAGGCTGATTAGTCAGACCTGTTTGTTTACTTTTAAATAATTCAGTCACCATAGCATCTGTAAAATCAAGTTTGTATGGTTTTCCTGACAACCAAACTTATGTTTGCCAGCAACCTGTGGGTTCACCCAGTTGAAACGTTGCTTTACAATCTGTTTGCTTGTTGTAAATACATTCTGTGACTTTGTTGCTCTGTTTGATAGGTGGAAGTTGAATGGCACAGTGATTGCCCCCAAATCAGGTGCCCGCTACAGTCTATCTGGAGGAAACCTGCGAATCAGCCGTCTGGATAAAGATGAAGATGCCGGAACTTACCAATGCCTGGCTTCCAACTCTTTTGGGACCATTGTCAGCCGAGAGGCCAGTCTAACCTTTGCATGTAAGTTCTGAACTTTCTATTTTTTTTTTTGTTTTATGATCAAAGGTACATGCCGCTAGCTAAGAAAAAGGAAATCTCAGTGGGGTCTCTAAGTGGAAAATATTAACTAATAATATGAACCACAGGGCTCTGATGACTGTGCCTTTTTTTGGGCTGAGGAATAGCCTCTCCCAAGTAAAGCCTTTCTGTTATGGCTAATGTTTAACACCATCCCCAACACTGCCCCTAATGGTGCGATTATGAGGAACTGGTTGGTCATAGTAAAACTGGCAGGCTATGTGAATCATTTTCTTTTACAAGACATAATTCTTAAGCTTCCACTGTATGAAGCTGGGGTGAGCGGGTGTTTGTGGTGCCTTGCTCTCAATTGGATAGCTGTCTGAAATGATAGCATCGGCAGCAAATGACCGATGGGCCACCTACAGATTGAATTTTGATTGGCACTTTCCGAACAAGGCCGTCCTTTCTCTCAACGCCAGTTTGTTTTGTCCTCGAGGCCTGGCAATGCACTCTACCGGGGCAGGAATTATCTGGTTCCACTGGGGAACCACCGTGCCTGTATGAGGATACAATGACAGTTCCATCAATTGCTGGTGTCTGACCTTACCAGCTTTCCGCCGTTGTCACATGGTGAGGGCACGCTCCAGTGACCATCTGCCATCCATCTTCTTTATTACTCTTGGTATAGCTTAATTAACTTCAGAAGATGATTGAATGGCACAGGTTCAAGAGAATAATTTAAAGGGCATCGGATATTATTGGAGTGTATATCCTCTAATTTGATATATAAACTGAAGACTTGTGTGGAATTTTCAGCAGCATGCAAAGAGATCAATCCGTTTTTTTCTAATAGACAATGCTTAAAGAGCATCTTTTAGGTTGGCATCTCCAGTGAATCAATACGTCGGAAAATTTTTAGACCCTTTTTAGGGGTGCTCAAGCACAACTAAATGTAATCTCAGCACCCCTAAAAAATGTTTATTGTTATTTTCTGAAATCATGTTTAGCCCTCTAACGTTAGATTTTGCGAACTTGGCAGGGGACAAACAATTACAGGTTCAAAGGGCTATAAAGTCATGTTACACACTCCGGTACAGTAGGTGGCGGGCGGCATGCAACTTTAACGTTGGTAATCCACCACTGCCATAAAAACCAAAGAAGAAGAAGAAGAAGTAGATCGTGAATTTCATGGCGCAGAAAAAAAAACACAAGTAAACTGAAATAAAATTGCTGAATGTTCTGACAGAGAACGTTGGGTCAAATTGGTCGTTATTACTGTGACTTATAAAGTGTCTGGTTATATGGTGTATTCAAATGATCTCGGAAGTCGGAATATTTCCGATTTACGAGAAGAAAAAAGGATTTGAACGTGACACCCCGATGAAGAGATGGTGACGAGTTAATGAGAACGATCTTGAAAATCCGACATTCAACTCGGGCACCTCCTGAGGTCCCCAAGATGACCGAGGTGACGAAAAATCTGTCAAAGGTCAAGGGTAAACAACTAAGCATCTGTAAACATGAGAGAGATCTGGAGTTAGAGAGACCCGTTGCGTGGTGTATGTAGCTACTCTTTCACCTTCTGCGTTTGTTTTCATCTTTAATCGTTTTTGCATACGCTATTTAAAACATTTCAAACTACTAATGTTGATCAGAGGCCAGCCAAAGAAGCATCAGCTTTCTGCGGGTGTCCATGTTTTTTTCCCCACTGAGTCGTGCAATCTAAATCTTTGGGGCGACTCGGCATAAAGACTGGGGCTGCGTCCCAATATTCTTCACTCCCCACCTCCCTTCCTACACTCACCCACTACCACTCTTCTCTTACCCGGAAGTATGCAAAACTGTGAATGTTTCGAGTACAAGTATTTGCATGTACAGTATACAATGTACCTGACATTGCGGTTTGCATCGAGACATTAATTAATATGTAACCGTTAATACGTAATTAAGATGTAATCAGCGACATTAGATTAAAACACAGAGATCCATTTCCGGGGCACGGAGTAGAGGAGTGGCAGTGGAGTAGGAAAGGTTGCATTTTTCGACTATTGGGACGCAACGATAGAGTGCGCAGCGAGTTGGATGGAACACGCACCAATTTTGAATTAGGCTACCTTTGAAGCCCTAACTTCTGAAAAGGTAAAAGCTTTAACCTGATCCACGTTGGCGCCCCCATACTATAGTGGTAGACATATCGGTCCCAATTACAGTATTCATGTTTGTCTTAAATTATAAACTAGGCTACAGCTTTAAGAAAACCCGCAGGAATATAAAATAAGAGGGTGCTATTAATAGCCCAAAGCGCTTACTACCCACAGCCACAGACTGTAAAATGCACCGTTTACAAGAAAATCATGTTCAGATATAGCTAGAAACAATAATATATTTTTTAAAAACATTGTACAAGTAGGCCTAAGCATTCGGCGTTTTCTATTGCTGTAGGCTACTAGCTATACAGTAGGCTAGGCTACCTAATTCACTTTCGGTTTAGAAGACACAGGTTGTTTTTCTCCAAAATCTCTTGTAGCTATAAATATGTTAATGAAACCAAATATCTTACCTGTAGGCTATATGCAGCTACCGCCGTGTTATGATTAACCCTGCAGAGTTTATCTTGTTATGTTTCACCAAAGTCCCATATAGTCGACATTTCCACAGTGAACTATCGCATTTAGGGCTGAAATAGTCTACGTTGCTGTTGTTAGCCTATGTAAAAACACACACGGTGCTTTGGTACGTAAAAAAATAAAAAAATAAAAAATAAATTAAAAAACGTAGCTACAAATTTTTTATTTCTGTTTTTAGTGTTGTTTATTTATTTTTCCTGCATTCTAACATTAACTGGACACAGGAGGACAGACATAGGACAGAAAGACATTGGATTAGACACCATATTCCCAGGAGGATTAAAGAAACACTGTTAAAAACATCAACACAAGAGGGACCAAATTCTTCCTACTTAAAGGCTGCAGTACACTGAATGGCCAGTGCAAACTTTTCTTTCCCAAGGGGCCCTCATAAGGGGTAACTTGAGAAATAAAAAAAATTCTAAACCTACTGGTACTTTACAACAAAACCCTACGTGGGCTTTTTGTACTCCAAAAGCTGTATTTACGGTACAATTAATGCAAAAAAAATATGCGTGCACTCACTTAGGTACCGCCAAAACCCATTTCTCTGCCAAAAAAACCCCTGAACACAAACACACACACACGCATGTGTACAGTTACATTCTCATTAGGGGCTGAGCCCCCCTAAAGGTCTGATCCTAGAATCGCCCCTGCGTCGGAAACTGATGTAGCAGTGGGATTTAAAAATAAAAAATAAAAAAATACACTTAGAATTACATCTGTGCTTATTTTTGTAATGCAATTGGCCATGCACACCTGAAATATGAATCATATGGGGAATTTGAACATTGACGTTAGGAGAGAGGAGCAGAGCAAGCATTGCAGTGAATGGCAAGTTAAGCAACATTAGCAGCAAGATGAATCCCAATGTTGACATCTTCAAGACAGATGAGGTGGAAAATCTTCTTTCCAATGTTCATGATGGGCCGCAGCCTTATAACTTCGATCCTCACCCACGATATGCCCAATTATTAGGTCAATCTTAATGTCCGTATAAAGCTGACATTGTAACTAAACTAGCTACCTATAGCTAAATAAATAGTGAGTAAATTATCATTCAGCTACTACCAATCAACTGGTTATTGTGCAACATCATATAATTATGTTGGTACACTTGGTGGCTATCGTGATGTAGGACTGTTTGCTATCGAACAACTGGGGCCCTATCTTACACCCGGGGATAAGCCGCGGTAACCCAAACACAAGTGTCTTTGCTATCTTACACCCGGCGCATGGTTCATTACGCCTTGCGTTCACGTCGTTTAAATACCATGTATTCTTGCGCCCATTACAAGCGAACTGGGCGTGTTGGTTTTAAGATGAGGAGTGGCCAGGATTATTTTTGGCGTATTGCTATCTTGAGGCAGCAGAAAGTGCTTGCGCTAAAACCACCACAAACCTGGTCTAAAGTCATGTCACAGTTGTTTACATGTTATTTTAACGGCGCATATAAGTGCGTCTACATAGGTGTGTGTACAACGCGCATACACCCTCCTATATGTTACACACAGGGGCGCGCACAAGTATGACTAAAAAGTATCAAGATTACAATGTGAAATATTATAATTGTGTAGGCTATATATAAAAAAATGCATAATGATAAAAGGGTCTATAGGTCAAAGACCACATAGCTACCTGTCCCTCAGCGAAGAGGAATGTCGAATTAAATTGCTTTCAGCCCACTCCATCAACATCCAGGCGATGCGCGATGGTACGTAAGGTTACATTACATTGCAGGCATTTAGCAGACGCTCTTATCCAGAGCGACTTACACAACGTTTTTAGCATTATTTATTATGTATACAGCGGGATATATACTGAAGCAATTCAAGTACCTTGCTAAAGGGTACAACGGCAATGTCCTACCGGGGAATCAAACCTGCAACCTTTCGTTTACGAGGACAGTTCCTTAACCATTATGCTAGGCTGTTACATATATAGGCTATAGACTATTCGCAATTATCCTGGATCAAGCTATGACTTAGCCTATATTTGCCAATAATTCCTGTAATCTTCTGGAGGGACAATCTTCTGTTACGAGACAATGGCTATCCATTAAAAATGGCTTTCCATTTGCTGATAACACCTATATCAAGCCTAATGCGTGAATTGTCATTCAAAGGAAAACTCACGCATTGCAATAGACGAAGAATAGAGTTCTGAACATGCGCTTCAGATGTCATTACAATACAGCTCTCTAGCCCTACAGCCGGTAAGTAAATAGAATGGTTTTGACTGAAAAAAGTTCTAAATCTTGTCCAGTGAATATTGCATTAATTGTTTTTCAAATAGCCTAAGCTACAGCGGATTCGCTGTGCATAAGGTTTTTTTCCATAGCCTATGGTTAAACAACGGAGATAAATGTCACCATGTTAACTGAATTTGAACCTTAGTATTCTTCGTCCTTCATATTTTTTAAATTACAGTGACAAGGTTTCCATACTCTCAGTTTATTAAAACCCAGCTGATTTCACCTGTTATTACAACTGAACAAAACGAGAAGAGAACTAAGCGTCTAATTACAAACGAAAACAAATTTGCAGCACGTTACACAATTAATTTGCAATTGACTGACTGAAGCCATTGATAACTTTTTCTCAGCTGTTGCAGGTCTTTTTAACGAAATGCAAACGCATATATTTAGAAGAATAACAGCCATGTCTGGAATTACCGGGAACTCATAGGCTAATGGCTAGTTCGAATAATATTGATCATACGATTGATCCATTTAGTTTATTCCTTCATCGCACTAAACACGCAGGAGCATGTCTGTTTCGCCATCAAGCAATCCGCCAAGGTGAAAAACCAGGCTTTTAAAGGGAATGGAATAGGACATTTTGATTGGTTTATTGTATGTCACGCCGAAGACACATCTATAATTAATGAAGAGACTAAGTTCAGCCCTTTTGCGCATTGCGCCGTGCTTAGCGCCCAAAATACACACCGGTAAACTAGCAAAAATGGACATGGACACGCCCTAAATTAACTTTACGCAACAAGCTTAGACCAAGCGCCAAGATCGCCAAGATAGAGCCCCTAATGTTAGATGATGAGAAAGTTAGGCCATCTAACAGGCGATGTAAAGGCTTCAGGTTGCACTGAGAGCCAATATGCAGCACATATGGTGGTAGAGGAGTGATGAACTCTTGGACTGGCTCTGCCTACAATAGCTTACAATATCTTGACTTCTGGGAAAAGTTAGCTTGAGGCTAACTAGCTACCAGTCAGTTTAGCGAGCTACCTAGGCTAAGAGCAAGTAATACTCACTAAATATTATAAAAAATTTTGGTAGTTATCTAGGAGCAATGACTTGCCATACACATTTTATAGTTCCATCTAACTGAATCTGTACTGGCTCTGTGAGGAATGTTCTCACCGGCGTCAGAGGCAGAGGCTGCTGATGTCGATGGAAGTGAATAAGGAGCTGAGTGAACAGACGGGGACTGAACCAGGTATCAGTCTCACATGGTCCTGGGTTCGAAATCCTATCCTGAAATCCATCATATCCCCTGGGACATAGTAATCCTCCTCCCTAAAACGACCATGTTTTTCACTACAGAGGCAGCACCTCACCTGCACAAATCACGCCCGTGCACGAAAATAGGTAATGCTGTTACTTTTCCTCAGGGGAAAACATTTTGAACTTTTTGCCTTGACAAGCTAGAGTTTGTGTAAAAACACAATAGTTTTTTTTTTCTTCCCCCTAAATACAGTGTAGCTGTGAAACTGAAACTAAAACTAACTGGCTGAACGACCCACGACTGACCTAACTAAATGCCAACCTACTACTGTGCTGTGGCAAGGTCAGGCAAGGAATAATTACCCTGTGTTATGTCACAGGCCAATATAGAAAAAATAATAATAATTTTAGGACGCGTGCCTTAGAATGCCCACTTTTCTTCTGTACCTGTGTGGCCTGTAAAAAAAAGTATATGTTTTCTTCCTCTCCATGAGCCCAAAATTATTTAAAAAATGAGAAGAGCAAAGTTTCCAGTATGTCTTCACTTGTATCTTACATGGGTGAACCATGCATGTCAAATCAATATCTGGTTTTGTAACATATTTAAAATGTTAGTTTTTATTATAAATACAGATTTCTTAGAATTTCCTGACAGAGGTGGTGGGTGTCGTCATTTAAGACCTACAGGACCAAATAAAACAAAATGATTTGATTGGCTCAGTAGACTCTTAACAAATTCCCAGCTTATGTCCTGTTAGAGGGTTGAATAAAATATATAATATATACAAACTGTACTCTTAATAATAGAGTTGGCATGCACAATCAATAAATGGTCTATAAAATAGCTCCAAGGGTCCAAGAATGAAGGCATTGATTGGATGTAGATGTACGTACACACCATTGGCCTCTCTTCTGTTTGATTATTAATCTGACTTTTAGCAATGAAAGGAAATCTTTTACGGCTTTTTTTCTTTCTGTAAGTGGTGAAACGTACAGTGAAACTGGGGTAGTATAACTTCCTCTCTGTCCAGGAAGACACACAAGACATTTTAACAAAATCAATAACACATTCACAATATCTGAAGGTTGAATGGATTATGAAATATGTTATTTCACCAGAAATGCACTTTATTTATAACTATTGATCAATGCCACCTATTCTAAGTGATGCATATTAAAGCTAAGAATTTCAGTTATGAACTATGTTATGAACTGTGTTTAGTAATAATTCTTTTGGAGTTTGACCTTCAAATTTCTGGATATTGAGTAAACATTTATGAGACCAGATGTTAGGCTTTTTTATTTATTAATAGGGCTGCTTTTAATGGCACTGCTTTTGAAAACCCAGCCATTCATTGCCTTGGAAATAACTTTCACGTATAATGCATTGAGGTATAGTTAATATGCAATTTTCTTCTTTTCTGTTATCTGTAGTTCTGAATATTAAGAAGTATATATAACTAAGAGTGGCAGTGGCTGTAAAAATTGCAGTTATACTTTTATATTAAAAATATAATTAATGAAATGTAAAAGAATACTCTATAATATCACAATGCATGTTACGGTGATATACCGGATAGGACCCAAATGCAGGACTCCGAGACAGACAGCTGGTTGAACTCCACGCAGGGGTATGCCCGCACAGGGTAGCAGGCAGGAGGTCAGGAACGGGCAGGCTGGAGCAGGGTTGGGCAAGATTCAGGCGCGGGGAAAAAACACAAAATTCAGGTGCGGGGAATTGGAGACACAAAATGGAGGGAGAGAGGGAAAACACGGAACGGAATGCACATCGAAATGGGAAACCAGGAAATCTGGACAGAGGCACGGGACTTGACAATGCACTTGTGTTTTTTTTGTTGAAGTATTATTTTAGTATTTAAGCAAAGCTTAAAATTAAAGACCTTTGCATTTGAAAATATACATGATAGACCCTGAGTAAGTAGATGTCAAAACAGCTTGTCTTGTCTGATCTGTTTATTAAATGTGTTAAATGTGTTGCTCCAGCTTTTCTCGTTAATATTTTGAAGTGCGTCTGGCACTAAATTTTTTTTTTGCAACCTGGCTACTTTTAATGTTGTTCTAGTTATTTACAATTCAGTTGTAGATTTCATGACTAATTCCTCAAATATTATAAAGGTATGATTATTGGTATTTTTGCTTTTTCTGAACATTTGTAGCAGCTATTACAATGTGGTATTAATACAATTTTATGAATACCATATTGCAATGAATTAATTCTAGTTATTAAGGAATGAAATGACATGTCCAATAATCTGTCAAAGGGTATATTTCAGTCAACAAAATAAGTGCTCACTTTTTACAAACTTACAAACTTCACTGGCTCATCAGTCACAGACTCACAGCTGAGCTCATCACTAGTTCCAAGTTAACTCTTATATAGTATTTCCTTTGTTTCAAGGTTAAGTATTAGCATAGTTTCCAGCCTTTTTCTGTCACATGTGACTGCCAGCTGAATCAGACCAAAAAATTACAAAGCACCATATGTCTTCCAAACGGCATAATAAATGTAGACTAATGCTGTTAGAGGTTGAGCACTGATGCAGGCGTGTGTGTGTGTGTGTGTGTGTGTGTGTGTGTGTGTGTGTGTGTGTGTGTGTGTGTCCACTGGGACAAACATTAGAAGATTTCAAATGGCAAGGGGAACCCTCAGGGTTAGCCTATATCCTGGATGATGGCTGATATCCAGATTATCTCCTAACACTGCTCTTAGTGCAAATGTAATGCAGGCTATGAATGATGCTCTTGTGAATGAGGGGTTGTGTCTGTCTGCAGTCTGTCAGAGGCATGAACTGTAGGTGATAGATAGGAGCCTGCCCACTTTCTGATGGATTAATCATGACTACTGCCTGTGCTATTGTAAATACACCATAATGTATAATGGCATATAGATCATGCGCCCAATCAATGCACATGAAAAAGAGAGGGGTGCATGTCCTCTAGGCTCCAAATCGATATGTTAGTAAGTCCTCTGCGTAACTACACGGACATCTGGATTTTCCAAATGGTTATGCAGTCTACAGAGTCTATGGCCTGGATTGACTCATTTTAACTGACCCAGTACTAACTGACCCAGTACTAACTGAGTCTCTTTCACAATTTTTACGATTGCCACGGTTTCCATAATGAATTACAGTTTCTCTTGATTGTTTGCGCACTTAAATTGGTGCTATGAACCCAATTAACAAAACTTTAAGTTCATGCGCAAAAAGAATGACAATTCTTTTCAAAACTACAAGCACATATCAGTCTCTTTTACACGTTTCCCAAACACTTCACACAATTTCACACCTCTTTAGGCACCATTTTCATAAAGTATATCTTTTGTGTTCACATGGAAAACACTGCCATTAAAAATGATGAATTATGAATTGAACACACCCACTCTCCACAGGTCAAACTCTAGTTGCTTTAACTATTCAATCAGCAATCAGAGCTGGAGCACAAATAAAAGGGCAAAAGGTGAGCTCTCTTGTGTTGGAGAACAATGGCTAACAAGGATTTGGGAATTGGAGACAATGAATTTGAGACAAGGAGTAAGAATGAGAGGAAAGAGAAGGAAGAGGGTGAGGAAGATCAAGGAGGGCAAATACCTCGGACGAGATCCAGGTGACCTTGGCTGACCGTGTGGTCAACCATTGTTTGACCCTAAGGGAAGCTGGGCAGAGAGTCCAGCCAAATCTCAGCCAGTTCCCGGTTACCTCTATCGTAGGAGTGTTTGACCTGTGAAGAGTGCAATTGCTAATTCATAATGGGCCTCATTTATCATTCAGGCGTACGTTCAAATCTGATCGTAAAGTGAGCGTGCGGCCATATAACCAAATAACTCCTTCACCAAATATCTAATATTATAATTTTGTTAATCAAATTATACATTTGATCTTCCATTGATTTCCATACCCAGTGCATGGAATTCTTGTTACAATCAGCTGCATATAGCAGAGTAACCACCCCCCACCTGCCACCAACCCCCAGTATGTCTGGGGCATTTCTTAAAATGTTATTAAAGTAGTTTGTCACTTTGAAGATGAGGTAATATTGACACATGACTCGACAAGGTAATTCTATTGGATATACACGTAGAGCACACTTGCAACCGGAGGACATTTCCAGATGAAAGCATTCCTTTATGTTATTGTCTTATCTACGATAATGTTTGCTCAGTATGGCTATGGCTGTATATCTCTTTTACACATTCATATATTATTTCACATGAGCATATTTATCTTCATATCCGTGGTTTAATCTTACAACAATATTAAAATGAAGATTTACCTAGCAAATTATGTATAGTTGTCTTGATGCTTATGAGTATATGTGAAGTATTGATACTGTATGGTATTACTTTTGGTGGTAGATTACATTTCACAATTAATTTTTAAATTATTCTCTCTCTCTCACACATATACATTCATTACAAACGCATTAAACCACACTCCACGTGTGGGTTTTTGTAGCTTTTGTGAAGTTACTGCCTTCTGTTTGAAACTGAAAGAATTGCTGCTGTTGCAGTTTCTGTGGCCAGGTGGAAGCTTTTTAACGGGTGTGATATTTAAACCTGAAGGACAGAGGAGTTACGAGAGTCCATTCTATCCCAAATAAAATAGGAACATAATTCGCCAGCTGTTGTGTCGCTCCCAGTAAAGCCACAGGTGTACAGTGTGTACCCATGCCTAATGAAGTGCAAATAGCTGCTAGGTATATTTGCTGAAGCATATTTCACCGTGAAGGATATTAATGCTCATGTGATTGATTTTCTCATCCATTGTATTCTGTCTAGGCTAATCGTTTGATGAGCTGAAATTCGGTTATTTATTTATTATTTTCTACATTCTATGTTCTTTTTATTGACTTTACCAGCAGAGCTTTATCTCATTTTGTGCATTTTCCTGTTTACATTAATATAGTAGTATACTTAATTTAATATTGCATTGGTGGTCCCAGTGTTTGGTTTACTCCATTCCCAGAGGAGTGTGGAAGGGCGGACGTGGTATTGCCACAGACAGAACAGGGCAAGTTTAGCCAGTGTGTCCTTTTGCATGGCATGCATGGTGCCAATTAGAAAGCCAGCTTTAACTTCCATAGTGTTCCTATTTCCATAGTTAACATGTAATTTTGAGGGAAATAGGGGTGATTGCCTGGAATATACAGTAAATAGGGGTTATTTCCTGGAATATACAGTAAATAGGGGGTTATTGACTGAAATATACAGTGTTTATTATTATTATTATTTAAAATGTGTTTTCATAGAAAAGTGTGGGACTGATTCCTGACAATCAGTCATATCACAGGGGTGCAGTATGTGGCAAGCCTCTGTCTCCTGCAGTTTGTTAAAAAAAAGAGAGAGAGATAACTAGTGCAGCCAAAAAAGAAGAAACCGTCAGAAATTCCTTCAAATAAACTGAGACAAGCAAGCACAGGTGCTGTATATCTTACTGTATATACATTTGCATCCTTAGTATGCAGATAGAATTTGAGATAAAAACAAACAATGGTTTAAGCCCAGAGCCTCTGGAACCTTCCATCTCCAGGGATCCACTTCAGAATTTAGAAAAACAGAAGGCAAGAAAGTGTCTCCTGGTTTTCAAAACAAGTAACCAAGGGTTCATACAATCCAACACATTTCCAGATATCATTGGAGCTCTGTATACAGAGCTGTTTAGCGCAGGTAAATGTTGAGTGCACCCACATTTAACTGCAGCTGCAAAAACGCAGAAGACCATCTTATCAAATATATTACTGTAGCATGTTAATGCACTTATTTCTTTACAATGAAATGATGATTATGAAACCCCATTCTTTTAAGAAATAAGAAACTAAAGTAAATCCATTGTACACAGAAAAACCGCCCACTATGTAGCCCAAGTGGGTAGTTAATCACATATTCACATGGGCTACATACTGTAGCTAGCTATTATAAGAGTTCCATCTTGTAATTTGAGTGGCGCAACAAAGTCTTTGTGGAGCTTTTACATGCTGATTCATCTTGTAGGGTTAAAAAAAAAGTCACCTTCGGCCCAGTCATTCGATGTAGCCTTTCAGATATTTGGTTAAATATTGATATGCACTCTACTGTTTCTTCTGCACAATCCTGAAGTTCAGAAGCTTTCCCTTGAAAACTAATTTATTGAATCTCATAAACTGAAAGCCGCTCCCTCGGCTCCACTCCAGAATAACATACCCGCCGTTAATGCGATGGAATATATGTTATTTATTTAAGCTGTCGATCATTAATAGAATCAGACTTGTGAAGATTTCATTTGCAGCAGTTCCATGTCTAACTAAACCCGTGCTGTTATGTATGAGCCTGTATCATTGCCAGGTGCATTTAACAGCCACTTGAAATGCCGATTCGTAAAACTAAAGGCATGTCAAAGGAATAGCTTCCAAAAGTAAAACATTGTTTCAGTTTTACTTTGACTTCTAGCTCCAAAATCAAATGGTCATGAAGTCCTGTCATTGTAAACGCACCAAACGTTTATGCAAGCTACATTTTTGTTTATTCTCCTGTTGTTGGACTTTTATCAGTATTTTTTTGATCGTACGTCTGCGTAGGTAACTGTGTTTCCAAGCGGTGGAAAATATCAACGGGCTGTGTTTTCATTAGTTTTTTCAGTATTTTTGATAATTTACTCTTGCAAGGATAATTATGTAGAATCCTCCACCAAATCATCCTTTTAGAGAGTAAGATAAGTCCAAGAACATAATCATGATTAAGTCCAGTGGGCAGATTTAATGAATGACTCGTCTTCGTATTCGGACAGTTTATATGAGTTATGATAATGTGCAGTGACATTTAAAGCGCTCATATTGCAGGGTTGATGGTGTGCTGAGGTGAACATGGATCACTGTAAGTAGAGAAATATCATGTTTACCATAATGGACGTTAATGGGTACAATATCCCATTAAAACAACTCTTACTAGAATTAGTGTGATTTGTATGGGGCCCTTTGTGAAATTGCATATATGTATCTAATAGATGTATTTGCATTGGGATGGGATTTTTCAACAGCTTCAACATATTGTGTTCTTAACATTGAATGATATTAATTTATATCCTGGGCATGATTATGAAGCGATCCTCTAGAAATTAATTATATATAGTCAATGGGCCTCCTTCATTCATTCAATATACGCGTTTATGTACATTTATGTGCGAAGGGAGTTGGTACGAAAAATTTACGCCGGATTCATCAAACCGTGTGGAAAAGGTCGATTTTTTTGTATTCACGTACGATGCGCGTCCACGTTATTTTGTGATTAGCATAAATCCACACCCATGAATTGCCTTATATGGAGACTGTCACTTCCATTTAAAGGTCCATACCTAGTCAGAATGGCCCAGAAAAAGCAAAGGAAATAATTATTCTGACACTGAAATCAAAGTTTTATTAGCAGATATAGTTTAATATAAAAAAATTGTTTGATATTGTCAGTACCGGTGTCATGAACTGGTAAAGTAAAGGCCTAGCAGGAGATAACATGTACCATACGAGTGCATTGCTTTATCGCAGCCTGGAAATAAATTAAATGTTATTAATTTTGTTATTCTGTTGGGGTTCTGTGCATGTGAGTTGTGGTTTGAAATCGTGTAATCACATGGGCTACCTTATTTTAGAATCTCTCTGGCGCGTTCTAATTGCGGTCACATTGATGCGCGTGTCCCACACAGCTCAGGTTTTACCGGGATATAGCCTGCTGGCTACATTCTAACCGGTTAAAAAACCTTTCACTTTTAAATAAAGTTTATCCGGTTTTCCTCCTGAATGCGAGACGGCGTTTCACCTACTTTTCAACAAAAACGTGCACTGGAGTGTGCAGTCTATGGCACTGATAACATTGTACAGGTTGGCAATTTACCTCCACCTGTTTTTGCATCTTGTAGAGGAACTGGATGTACGCTGGCATTAGCTGGATTAAGCTGTTGACCACAATGGCAACCCTGGCTACAGACATGTAAGCCACTTTAAAGCAAATTTCCTTCATTGGTTAAATGTGTGTTTTAATTAGCATATAGCCTATGTAAGGTCGTGTAGAATTGCAATTTTTTGCAATTTAGAAAAAATAGTAGGCTACTGGGAGCGTTCGTTAGCCTATGTTATGGGTCTAATTAAACAGCTTCATAGTCTACAATTGATTAATAGGCGTAATCTAAAGTGCTTGCTTTTTACAATCATAATTTATTATGTTTGCAATGTGTATTTCAAAGGCTACATCTAGTCTTGTGAATTTAACAGAAAATAAAAATAAATTAATATTCTAATTATCACACATTTACCGGCTTTCTGAATTTACGCACGAGGTACGTCTGCTCCGGAGCAGGTGTGCTCACTCTTTGCATCAAAATAATATTGTATTGTATTCCTGGAAGCAACAACTACAAAATGGACACAATTCAAGATAAAACAAAATGGATATATACCTATAGATATATTTATTAGTCTTTTTCATTCACTTATTGATCTTAGTTTTTTTAAATATATATATATATATACTGTCTCCATCAAGGTGTTGTCTTTATTAACACATTGGCTATCAAAAAGGGGTTGCCATTGAGATTCTGCTACTCTCCAAGTGAAGTGGGCCTGGTGTGCTTGCAAGTTCCAGCTGCTTTTATCTGTAGCACAGAAACCCAAAATGATTCTAAAATACCTTCTTGTTTTTAATTAATTCAGCACCTTAGATGTCCGATGCTTTTGTCTGCTTTGTTCTCCAGGCTCTGGCTTCGTTCGGGCTTTTATCTGATATCCTGTTCACTGTTTTTTGATGAAAGTGGGTTCGATGCCACTCAGAAACTCTTTGTTGCCATTCCACCGTCACAAGATTGGACCCACTAGACTAAGAACCACGCTCGCCTGAGAGAGCCCACATGCCCAGGACATTTGCAAGTCATTGATTCAAACCATATTGCAATCAAAATGAGTTGCAGAGCGCTCCAGACCACTCCAGTGGAAGAGCCAGCCTGAGACTAGCCCACACAATCGCACACATTGTGCAGCCAAGGGGTACAAAAGAGCCGCAGTACTCAGGGGCTCTGTTATTTCCAGCTACAAGCACCCATTTATTTTGTTTATTATGGCGGTGACTGAAAAGTTTTCCTGTTTTAAGTTTTACGGCTTAAAAACATCTATTTTGAAACCACCAGTTGCCATACAAAATAATAATAAAACACAAGGAAATATGAAGTGCCTCTTGAATTATAGCACTTTCATTAAAATATTATGAACATTATATGAATCCAATAAACGCAGGCCATTAATTAGGTTAGCATTAATGTTTACGAGGGGTTGCTGTTAGCATATGATGGCACCTTGAAAGAGGCAGCAGAAGAAAAAAAACGATATATATAAAACTGAATTATCCACGATGGCAGTAGTTTAAGCCCTTTTTTTACTATTTTGTTTTAGTGATCCCTCAAGAAAAGGTTTCATTGCTGAGGTATATGTACATAAATGGCCTCTCAATTGCTCAATCACATTTTTTCCCTAATAGGGCTAAAGAGTTTAAAATTGCTATTACCAAAAGTGTGTTGCAGGGTTAAAGGGAGATTTATGTTTTAAGAAATAATTAAAGCCAGCCCCTTAATAGACTTGTCCCATAGCCAATATGACATTTATTAGTTGACCTTATAGTACTCTTCATAAATCAGTGAGCCTAGTAATTTTCCATTTAAATCCATTCCTGAAGCAGAACTAATCAGCAATCTTGTTTCAAAGGGAGGTGGCTGTAGTGCTGCAGATGTACCATTGATTTGCCCTGAAAGAAACGCTTTTTGCCTGCTACACTGCTGGAGGTGATATACCAGTATGGAGTGTATTACAGCGCAAGGTTAATTAAGGTTAATTAACCAAATTGGTACAACATGTGCATTTAAAATGCATGATGATATCATCTTTAGAGGTGTCATCTGTTATTTCTGTTTTCTTTTTATTCAGCAAAGGATGCACTCTCTTCAGCAAAAATCAATGCTGTCCTTTATTTCTGTCACGCTATCCTGGCATGTTTATACTGTAGTTTAGTTGATATTATTTGCACATTGGTATAAAACAGAGGACATAATATGTTGAAAAAGTAAATAGACATAAACAGTGCATGACAATATAGTGTAGTATTGTAAACAATATAGTAAAACAAATAATAAGATGAAAACAATGATGTGTGTTAGTGCGTATGTGTGTGCGTCAAAGAAAGTTCTTAGGTTCTTAATGTATATCTAGCCTATGTTTTACTGATCTGAACAGAACAAAGGAGTACCGTACCTGTACACTAAAAAAATATTATCTTTGGCTTTATGACAACCATCATCCCTAACAGCAACATTGGAAAATAAAAAAATGGAATTCTCTTTCAAGAAATATCAAGGAAGATGGGAGAATGATGCTTCACTCCACTTTGCTGTTATTTTGTTTTCTCTTTTCATTTTTCAAAATGTTACACAAAGCTGCCGACTCCACTCAAAACTAATTTATCTCTTTGCGATCCCTTCTCTTTTCATCTCAAAGGTCTGCTATTATTTCTCATTCAAACACACGTTTTTTGGCTGTAGAGGGCCTTTGGGAACTTCCTGATTGGAATGCATTTATTCCAGTCCCACATGAGACTCTTTTGAAAGCTCATCTATGAAGTCTATTGCATATTCAAAATTACCTCTACAGGAATGCTCTGCTCAAATGTAGCAGCAGGGGGAATATGGGAAACTGTACCATCTTGTTATTGTTTCCCATCAATGGTCAAACATAAATTAGTTTCAATAAAAAGGTAATTTTGGTTTCTAAACCATTTTGGAATTGCTTTATAATGCTTTTGCCACTGAAAGTGATGGGAAAAAGCACAAAGGAGACTTGATAACTGCTGGAGCCATTGAAGTCGCTCATGTGTGACTTACAGTTAAAAAATGTTTTCTACATATTGGAAGGGCTTCGGACTGAAAATGGCTCACTGTTTCTTTCTCAGTGCTTCTTAACAATAGTGTGTACCGATATAGTCCAATGGCATCTCCATCACAATCACACCCAATTGTGTCACTTATATAAGAAGCTTCATTTGTGATTTTCATTGCAGCCAGACAGCGCTTAATCACAGAATTGAGAATGCATTCTTATTTAAGCTGAAGTGGACTTCAGGATAAAGATAGTAATTGCCAGAGATATTTCTGTTCTGTCAGAGTAAAAGCTTTTCCTTTCATCCATTGGCACATTTAAATATGTCAGAAAGAATCTCTGATTCAGTGAATCTTTTGAAGAGTGCGATGGCACACAGATATTATGTCAATCATTTCACCACACAAAAGTCTTGATAAAAAAAAATACAAAATAAAATAACTGCAATAATTCAACTAATTAATAAATATAATATATTTTTGAAAATAGTATTTTCTGACAGTGATGATCATAATAGCAATTTGTTTCCATGGGGAAACGTGATTAGTCATTATATTGTATTATCTAATAGAATTATCTTTACAAGATAAGTGTATAATGAACCTGTTCCATAGAGAGAGAGAGAGATTATGAGGAGAGCTTGTGAGAGAATGTATTGATCGAGGGATCATTAAAATGCATGTGTATAGCATGATCCAACATTACATCTTACTTAGGGATTATTAAACCACATCCTTGAAGACTGCTGCACGAGACTCTTTGGCGACAGCAATACATTTGTGATGTTTGAAGTGCTTTAGATCATAAAAATATGTGTGCATCTGTGGTCATGATGACTCAACTTTTTTTGCATTTTTTTGTGAATACTCATGTCAAGCATTTCCTGTGCTTCTGTACTTTTCTGATTACAGGGTGAAAAAGTTTTTAAAGTCCAAAAACTACAAAACTATTCAGGATGCCAATAAACACGCTGTAGCTATTCAAATATATTTGATCAATTTTAGTGCAAATGTGCTTTACTTCATATATTTATCTAGCATAATATTATTAATCCTTTTTTCAAATCAGTCACATATCCATGTGGCCATGAATTGGTAGACGCTGTTAAGCCCCCCCCCCCCCCCCCCACCAACTTCTTCCCGAACACAGTGTGGCAATTTGACAAGATGAAATTGTGCTTGCATTACAAAATAAGCCCTTGCATTTTATTGACGATGAAAGTCAAGGACAAATGTCGATTGAATCCAGGCCTATATATTGTTTGCAATGCAGCTTATGCAGAGATGTCATGGGTCTCACAAGAAGGTGCTCGTATTCAGTGTTCAGTTAATTTGGTATGGCCTTTTTTCTTGCCTTTTCCCCCAGTCCTGGAGAACTTCAAGACGCACAGAAGAAGCTCTGTGTCGGTCCGTGAAGGACAAGGAGTGGTGCTGTTGTGTGGACCCCCATCCCACTCTGGAGGTGAGCCAGTGATTTAAGCTGTTGCTTGTACTTCTCTATATTTGCTTCACTCTGCAAAACAGTTTGGAATATGTCTGCATGACAGAACCACCAGTGTCAAATATGAAGTAGGTGCATAGATAGAAGATTTGTTTTCCCCCAGAATTCATGTGAAGCATGTCTAGCAGGGAGGTTTGCTTTCAGCTCAAAGGGGCGAAATGACAGATAGTTGGTGAACATTCTGCTGACTCTCCTTATATACAGATTTATAAGACATTTTCTCAGGTCTTTGAAATCATATACTATATGTTGTCTTGTCTGTTTTCCCTTCTACATCCCTGGGTCATTTCACACCCCCTTCCCAAAGGCCTGCTCACAAGTCTGGGCTTGTCTAGCTCCTGAGACACCGCTTGTGTTTGTGTTTGTACTCATCTGCTTGTCATTCACCAAATATGTTACCAATAGCAACCACCCTCATTTACCAGCTCCTCTGGGGTCAAGTTAGTTCTGTCCCCCATCTCCTATAGCCATTCATGTTCACAAACAACACAGGGCTCTGTGAGTGAGTGAGTCCTCAGCTGTTCTCCACCTCCGGTAGAGGTTTGATGCATTCTTCTCTACAAGCTGTTTTTGGGGGTTTGTATTTTGTTCTGTGCCAGCTACTTTTAGGGTGTTGATGTATTCTTCATTACCAGCTGATTTGGGGGGGGGGTGGGTTGACGTACTCTTCTCTACCAGCTACTTTTAGGGTGTTGATGTATTTTTTCTTACCAGCTAATTTATGTGGGTTGATGTACTCTTCTCTACCAGCTACTTGTACGGTATTGATGTATTCTTCTTTACCAGCTGACTTTGGGGGGATTGATGTGTTCTTCTGGAACAGCTTAATTTTGGGGTTTATGATTGTCTATACCAGCTCATTTTGACTATATTTTGGTACTGCTGCATCCTTGGAGATTTTCAGCTTATCTAGGGGTGCATCTATGCTTCCTCCACCTATTGCATTTTTAATGCTTTTTCCAAATTTTTTTCTCCAATTTTGCAATGCACAATCTTATACAGCCACACTCATCCTGCAATCTCCACAGTCCGTGTGGGAGAATGGAGACAAGCCCTCACTCTCTTCCAAAGCATGTAAAGTCAAAGCTGCTTTTTTCACACCACTGCACACAAGCCAAGCTTCCACAGACATGAGTTGGAGGAAGACATATGTGTAGCTTTAGCAAGAAGACCGCAGGCATGCAATTTATCAGAGGACTAGTGGCTAGAGAGCATTGTGACGCAAATCCCAGCAAACCTGAACCTCCCTAACCCTGGGCAATTTTGTCACAGTCGGTACTGGTACGGTTGGGATTTGATCACAGAGCGTGCAGCCCCTCCGTGCACTAGAACTGTGCCTTACAAGGAGGATCCACCCAGCAGGCTCCACCTGCTGCTTTTTGGGGTCAATGCATTCTCCTCTAACTGCTCATTTTGGAAGTTGTTCTTCTCCATCCCACAATTTGAGTCACTCTCCTCTGTCTCTTTGCCTAATTGAAGCCATTATCCCCCCACCAGATCTTATTGGTAGCTTCAGCCATTTTCCTACCAGATAGCAGCTTCTTTGGGGATTTGTTCCTTGTTCTCATCCAGCTCCTGTAGGGGGTAATGCCATTTCAGTTCCATCCTGTTAGCTCCAGAGATATTGAGCTAATATAGTCCACACACTCTTGGAGGGGGTTGACTAATTGACTAATTACGCTACGCCAGTTCCTGTGGTTGAGATGGGGTTTTTTTTTCCACTAGCTTTGCTAGATTGAGTGATTGATTATTCTTCTCCACCCATTGAGTTCTCGTCCATCAGCTCCTGCAGTGGGTTGAGACTTTTCCCTCCAGCTTTTTTCATAGGGGGTTGATCATTTCTTGTCAACTACCTTCTGTTGGGAGCTGCTTGTTTTAACATGCTAATTTGATTGTGTATATTAATGAACTTTTCAACAAGTGCTGCAGCAGCCTTTTGTGGTGGTGTCAGTCTAAGGGAAATTGTTTAATAGCACAATGTGTTGTTCTTCACATAGTGAAAATATCATCTCAGATATCAGAAAGTGTGTATTCTCGCACTGTTTAAAGGAGGGAAAAGAAAACCTTAATCAGCGGTTGCCGTAAAATACAATGTGGACTGTCTTCTTTTATAACACATTAGTTACGATATAACTGTTCTTTTTAAGGATTATTTCATGCATTTTTATTTTCTTGTTTTGTAAACTGTGCTCTCTTTATGTGACTTCCTGCGGAGGCTGTTGTAAATTCCAATAAACAAATTCACTGGAGAAGAGCAGAAACCAAAATGAGAAGCCTGATTTTATATGAGGGAGTGTTCAAACAGCTCTCAGATGCCAAGTCGAGCAGTATTACTTTGTCAAAAAGGAATTTCAGTTTTAAGCCATGGCTGTGTACTAAAGGGTATTACATTTTGTATTGCCTTTTAAAACAAAGTGTTTCTCTTTTTTATTAGTTGTTCAGCCACTGAATTATCTGAGACTTTTCTCATAGGCACCGTAGACCTTTTGATTCCTAATTGTTTTGACTATCGTTTGCATTGGGAATTTATATTTTGAATAAATACTAATAATTTCCTCCTGTTCATTGGATCAACCAACGTAAAATATGCAGTGCAGAAGATAAAACCTGACAAAAGCAGAATGCTTTCCTCTGAGCATTCGTAATCATATATGGTATATATTTGTGTTTGATGTTGGTGCTAATTAAAAAAAATCTCTACAACTAAGAAAAATTGTCACTCAGTACCAGCACTTCTTGCTTGCATACCGGCAGCTTTGTGTGTGGAAAAAGAGCTTGTCGTGCAGAGCAAGGAACCGACACTGTCAGTCAAAGCTGGCTGCTTCCTTCCAGAATCACCCCGTTCAGCTTCCAGCTTACTGTAGCTGCTCAGAAGCGCAGCTGAAAAGCTCTTTCTATAAAAGCAAGTTTGGAAAATTATGACTGTGCTAGGATGATGCGAGTGCTGTTACATCTCTTCCTTTGTAATACTATGCAGCCATATATGAGCACACATACATGCATATACAATGCATTTGAAAGTTACTGCAATGGTTAGCTCCCATTGTTTTCCTAGATCACCTTCAGAGATTAGAAACTCACTATTTTGGAAAAAGTATTCTTTGGCTAATAACTGGAGACAGTGTAATTCTCAGTAATTCGGCAAGTTTTTAATAGAGTAAGTAATGTAAGATTTTAAAATATATATTTTTAATGAAGGGAAATTCAGGAGTGAAGCAGAAAAATCTACCAACGACAAGATGAGACAAGTGCCTACCATGCAGCATCAGAATTATGCCTGTAGGAAGTGGAGTGATCATCACTTCCTGTTGGCAGGCATCCTGGTTTCCTTATGATTGAGTTTTCTAATGAATGCTGTAATGCAGTCATTAACTAAATGTATATTTGCATACACAAAAGGCGACATCTATAAATGATCTTGATTTTCTATATGGTTTGAGAGAAGTGTAGAAGTAAATTAGGGTATTTTAACAGAAGGTGGATTTTTTATTAGAAGTTGATCCTCTGAGTTAGCATGTCAAATCCAGATGAACGGGAGTTCTCCCTAAATTGATGCATTTTTGTCAATGCAGTGATCCCTCTGGGCCGCTTGCTCCGCCAGCCGCTTGTGTCTCGGTAGGTGATGTCTTCTTGTTGTACATAATCACATATAATGGCTGTTTATTTACAGAAGCTATCAGACACCTGTTTTACCATATTTAGCTTAGTTGCAGTTGTAGTTTATTTATTTATTTATATGTACTCTGAAATCCTGCCGGGAACAGTAAAGCAGAGTAGGCTTACATTTGCCAGAGGGAAATTACTGCTCAACATGGTGTGGAACAATATGCGGTGTGTACTCTGCCCTAGTGAGAGGATTTTCCGTGAAAGCTTGGCAGGCTCCTCGCATGTCCAATGCAGATGTCACATTTTTTTACAATTCAATATTATAATGGTGAATTGAAAATACTTAAAATTATTGTAGATGTCTTTCTGAATCTGAAGAGGCCTTTGAAAATGTATTCCCATTCGTTTTAACAGTGTGATGTCTAATAATTTATGGGATTTTTGAAAGGAGTTGCCTAATCCTCAAAGAGATGGACTTATTCTGAGCTCAGTGACAATAGTAATGTTCAAAGCTAACACCCGTCAAAGTGCAAAGGAGACAGTCCCTCTTTGTACTGTTCGATTTATATGCATGCATTGCCCAGAACACCGGATGCAGAGAGAAGTGCCATTTTGTATTTCTATCATCTGTCCTGTTTTATAGGTCTGTTTATGTTAAAGAGTAAGTACACCCACAGTCTCAGCCTGTCTCAGCCTACTACACAAAGAGGAACTGTGTCCATCGTCATTTGCATAAATGAACGTACGTTGTACAAATTATTTCGTATAACTCGGATCAAACTGTCAAACTAGACGTTGCACATCAAATATGAATCAAGATTCAACTGCATGGCCTATTTCTCACCTCAAATATTTTAGAAAAATACTTTGTGGGGTGAGCGAGAGGGGTGGGGGCAGTGTGGGAAACCACCACACAACACTTTTCTATTTTTTTCTATATTATTACAATATATATTTTATTATAATTGAAAAAAATAAATGATATAATGAATATTTAAAATAAGGTATACATACAACACACACACACAAAAAAAAAAAAAAAAAAAAAAAATCTAGTGTGTATAAACAGATTAATAAACAAGACACATCAGCAAGATCAATCCAAACACAAACAAATATGGGCAATACATTTAACACACCTATGTATTTTATAGGCCGCATGTAAATGTGTAATGGTGTTAGTGTGTACATTACATGTACACCAGCAGATTTAGATTTACATGTGTTTTTATGTTGTGTGTGTATATTGAGGGGCGAGGCAGCCAAAGCAAAAGCGGAGAGAATCGCTGAGCGAGAGGCGCAGAAGGAGGAACGGGGATTGGCGGTCGGAGGAGAGACGGAGTGACGCCCTGAAGAGGACGTGGCGCCCTTCTTCCTACTACCGGCTGACAGGATTACATAGCAGTTGCTGCTGGGGGGGGGTAAATAAAAAAAAATTGTTCATGGCCAAAAAAAAAAAAAAAATCTGAAACTATTTTATTTTATTTTTTTAATGCATATGATATCCACACTGCCTGTATTACTCAAATAAAAAAATATATATATGTTTTCACATTTTTACTTTATATTTTTAGGCAGTGAAGTGCATCATTTGAATAATATAGCATTATTTAAATGTGTTAATTTATTTGCAAGCTCTTGTTGGAAGCAAGGTATAGTTCATGGATTTAATATTTGTTATGGTGATTGTTTGCATTAGAATCTACAAAGATGCTGAGGAAAGATTTGCTTTTAATTTCAGAAAAATATATATTACTGGTGAAGAGCTCTCCAAGTTTACTGTATTTAATCACTCAGGGCCGGATTCAGAGATTGCCAAGTTAAGTCATGCGCTTAATTGCCTCTCCTGGGCTGATTTAATGCGGGATAAGTTACGCCGTATTCTAACCTGCGCTACGCAGTTGCGTTTCTTGCACCAGCCCCCTGGGTTGCCAGCTTTCTATTAAAAAAATGTGTGTGGGGATATACATTTTCAACGTGTCAGTGACATTGCCTTTAATAACCGCATTTGTCTTTGTAAAATCCTACCTTTGTGCATTGTAGTTGCTCTTGAGTGATCATAGTTCTATTAATCCATTGCATTGATACAATGATCATAGCTTAGATACCCATCACACAATCAAAGGAAATAATCAATGGACAGTGGTTACACGCAATAGTATTGAGTAAACGAATAATCGTTGGATTTACTGAAAAAAAAAACTTTACTTAATAAAGTCATGTAGCTTACGGTGGTTGACTTGACGACGTCTTGAACTTAATAATTTTGGAGAAGCTGTGTTGACACAAATCTTTTTTCTCTCAAAGCGAATATGATCCAGACACTGTCTATCAATTAATCCATCTAATATTGGTCTGTATGATATACCAGATGGTCAATCATACCCTACATTTACATATTTTTATTTTTATGACAGCTCTCTGATAATTGCAAGTTAGTTATGCAAAGGAAAATATGACCAATATTATGTTGAAATAACATGCACTAATATCCATTTATGCGAAAGATGCTGTATTTTTCATAATAATCTATTGGCGGCACTAGACAAAAAACACATGTGCGGAAAAAAATTATTCAAGTGAAAACTCTGAATACGCGTATGTAATACACGCGTAATGCAGCGTGTGTACTGGAGAGGCGCTTACAACAGAGGATAAGTCCAATGTCTGAATCACAAATGTCTGAATCACAAATAGCTGAAGCTAGAGAGAGAGAAAGAGAGAGAGAGAGAGAGAGAGGGAGAGAGAGAGAGATGTTATGTTATGATGTTATGAAGAGAGGGGTAGTAATCTTACAGCAAAGTAATGGATGCTGTTAATAATCCAATACAATTCATGTCTCCATATATGTGTATATACAGTCAAGCCGGAAAGTCTGAACACCTTTCACCTTCTCATGTTTTATTACATTACAGACATATTCTACAATAGATTGAGTTAATTTTTTGTCTCAAAATTCTACACAAAATAGCTCTCTGCATTTGAATGGATCTCTATGGGAATTGGGGGGTGAGACTAGATTAAACTGTAAATTACACTGGTACAGTATGGAACACATGGCTGGCTAAATGACTGTAAGTCATCAAGGGTCTGAGCTATCGAACGAGCTCTAAACCATCACTCTGTTGTCAGATATGGAGTAGATGTGGATGGATCACTGCAAGGGTTATTTCTCCTGACTCATTTTCCGATAGAACTCTATGGGGAAATATCTTATTTTCAGGTACTCTTACAAGCGATACTATAATCTCTCTGCATTTGAATGGATCTCTATGGGAATTGAGGAGTGGGACTAGATTAAGCTGTAAATTACACTGGAACAGTATAGAACTCATGGTTGGATAGATAACTTTAAGGGTTGTTTCTCCTGACTTATTTTCCTATTGAACTCTATGCAAAAATGAGTCAGGAAAAACAACCCTTAAAGGGATCCATCCACATCTACTCCATATCTGGCCGCAGAGTGATGGTTTGGGGCTCGTTTGATACCTTAGACCCTTGATGACGTACAGCCATTTCACCAGTCATGTGTTCAATACTGTACCAGTGTAATTTACAGCTGAATCTAGTCTCACCCCCCAATTTTCATAGAGATCAGTTCAAATGCAGAGAGGTTATAGTATCGCTTGTAACAGTACCTGAAAATAAGATATCGAGAGTCTTTTGATGTTGATTGTTCACAGACTTCAGGAAGTAACAGCATGCAAAGGATATGCGACCAAGTATTAAATATGATACTTTAAAAATATGTTAAAGCAAAGGGTATGAATACTTGTGTAAATGAGAGATTTCAGTTTTCGATTTTTAATACATTTGCAAAAATTTCTAAAAACATGTTTTCACTTTGTCATTATGGGCTATTTTGTGTAGAATGAACTAAATGAACTCAATCTATTGTAGAATATGTCTGTAATGTAATAAAACATGGAGAAGGTGAAAGGGGTGTGCAGACTTTCCGGCTTGACTGTATGACAGTAGAGACATTACACAGTTAAACAGTTCTATTGCTGTACTAGTGAGAGCTGTAAGAGTATGTTCACCTGAGCAGCAGAGTTTGTCAACATGTCATATTTTGAGCTACTCAAAGCATTTATTTGTACTATTATTTTTATCATGTTGCTCTCGTTCTGACATTAAAGCAAGAGAATCACCTCTGGCTCCTCTTTTTAACTGAAAAAATTAGAAGGAAAAATAAATAACACATAGTGCGGAAACACACATTCTCATTTATGAATTGTGTTCTTAAATGAATGCGTTGTAGCTAAGGAACTACACACACACACACACACACACACACAAAAACACGCTCACACACACGCACATTCCAGGATCCAATATACTAAGTGAGTTTCGTGAACAGGAAATGATCAGCACTAATTAGCAGAAAACTGCCGTGTGTTTGGCTGGAACTGTGCAAATTCCTGTCTCCCACCTCCCAGAGCACGCCTTATACTAGATGCTGACCGCCAGTGACAAGCGATGATGATGATCTGCCATGCCACACTAGTCACTGACTCCATGAGGCTGCGCTTGATTAAATAGCGTGCCTGCTCATGGGAAGCACCGCATCAAATGAAGTTGCTCCATATGCGTATTCATTACCTTATGTTTGCAGCCTTAACCGATGGGCTGCAGCCTCGGGGACCCTTACTCTTTGTATATCCCCCAGCTTCTGTTGGGGCCCAGCCTTGCCAAAGTGTCTATCTGGGGACACATAATGCATAGCAGACAGCTGGCAGAGGCCTTCTTTTGTCGCACGGCGCATGCGGGGAGCACTCTAACATGCAGATTGAGCTGTATATAATCTTCGGACTGCAGGAGGAGAGAAAACAGCCATCGGTTTTGCTTAGCTAGTTGAACTGAGAAAAGGACCACCTTCGGTAAAGGGAGACAGGAGTGGGGAGACAACTGTATCAGCAGTGATTTTCTCTTTGCACATTGTGCCAGTAGTGCATGACTTGCAATTACTAAAACAATGGCGCTCGCGCGTGTATCGAGGTGGGCTGCTATTTTTGTTTATTTGTTTTTTTTCTGCTGAAGCGCATGCATAATTAGACACATCATCAAGCACACTTATTAGATATACGTGTGTATATACAATGCTGTGAAAAATTAAGCGCCCTCCCATCCCATCCTAATTTATTGTCTAATTGCTGCCTTTGAGTTGCTAGCAGTGTATTTTCTTTTTTTAAACTGCAATACCGCTATACTAGCCATAGTAAAGCCAGCAGGTCATCATAAAGTTCTGTAAATATCAAAAATATCCTTAATCACACACACAAACTGTATGAGCCAATTGAAAAAATACACTAAAACTGAAATAATGTTTAAAAAATCCAAAATTCCAGATAGTGAACGATCCCTTTAATCTCTTTAACAATTATGTAAGGCAGGTGGTCCTGAATTACTTCCATTCAATATGAGAGACTGATCAACATTTACAGGAAGCATTAAATTAAAGTTATTGCAGCTAAAAGATGTTTTACCAGTTACCGAAGCTAGTGGACCACTTTATGTTTCAAGTTTTTACTTGTTCTCTGAAAACACATTTGAATGTTTTTACATTTTAATGTCTATTTGGATGAAACACATCCATTTGGATGAAACACAGCCGTCTGCACTCGCATTTCTAAATCGTGTTTTAACAATAAAATATTTGTATTGTGATGCAAGTCAGCCCAGGAGCAGTGCCTTTTTTAGTGATAGGATTGCATCTATTACCTAGACTCAACATGACATTCTTGTCTAAAATGAACCTTTATGCAGTTTTATATGTACAATTCATTTTCCAAAAAAAAAGAAATGTGCCAACTGCATCCATGTAATTCAGTAATAAATGAAAAGACTGGGGAAGTGGAGTAATACAGTGCAACAACACTCTGCTACATGTACGAGTATAACTCAGCAATTTGATTTGTATGAACATGAAGGTTTGCAAAGTGTAATCTTGTGTACCCTTGTGTTTGAGGGCTTCAGAGTGCTGTATTAGGGAGGAGAAGCATCCTGGTCACAGAAAGTGTAACACCTGGTGCTGTTTCTCCTTCTGTAACCCCCCCTCCCCCTCTCTTTTTGTCACTGGGGGTTTGCATTCCTCTCTGTTGGACACCAGCCACACGTCATATCCCTAGACTCCCTGCCCCACCACACAAACACTCCCTGTGATGACAGTGGGATTTCAGTCCTCAAGGAATAACATGTCAGCTGCTCAGGAAGGAAAAATAAGGACAGAAAAAAACAACAGGGCCCAGTATTCACAGCCAAGCTCTAGCAGCTGAGGTGCCCAATGTTTTTCAAAGTACTGACTGATAACAACCAAGGGATCTCGGAACGACGTCCCCGTTCAATTTTTTTGTTCGTTTTGTTTTAGTCTTTTATTCAATTCCATATTTACACGCTGAAGTCATGTTTCTTGTTTAACGGGAGGAAGTCTACTTTTAGGGGTTCTCCAGTAAGCAGCCTGTGATCCCCAGTCTGATGAAGTTTGGGTGCAGCGAGCACAAAATATGTAATCACATGCCCAGAGTGATTTAGATCATATAATTGCTCTTATTTTAATTGCTTTCTGTAATGAGTAGTTATACTTAATAAGCATGACTCATAGACACAGCTGTCTGCTGTACTGTAGCTCTAACCAAGCAGTATAGCAAATAATACTTTTCCATATACTGATAATCCCCACTTCTTGTCTCTCATGTTATGTAAATAATGACTTAATTAATATTTTTTTCAAATATGTTCTAATAAGATGAGATAGTTACTAGGGTGCTATTTGACTACATGAGACAAATTAAATTGCTGGGGTGGTTCATATTTCTGGTTGTTGGTAAGACTTAAATAGGCATGAGCACACATGGTATACTCTCTGTTTTTTATTTGTATATTTTTTCAGGTTCTGAGATAGTGTTGTTTTATTGTATTTCTGCCTGCTTGTATATATTATCCCATGAAAAAGTCCACTTTACCTACAGCTACATTTGAGGTAGGTGTTCCTGCTGCCAGTTTTGTTCAGATTCCAGACTATGACACTGCTGACCATGAGTGTGTATACTTTTTTGTAATCGCACCGTGATTTTTAGGTGTTGTTTAGTAGGGCTGCCCCCAAATAGTCCACTAAATTAGTTGATCAAAACTTGGTCGACCAAAATTTAAATTGGTCGAATCGTCGCAGTGTGAAAAAACGCGAGAGTGGAACTATTCATTAATTCCGGACGTGGGCCATGTCACGAACAATTGGTGTCTATTAATTAAGGAATAGATCAGTTGTATAGAATGTCTGAGTGAAAATCAAAAGTATGCAAGCATTTAAAGGATGACCCCAAAAAAGTTCAATGTTAACTCTGCAAGCAACAATTCACCTATCATTCAGCGCATCTTCTCAAACGCCGGCTTCATTGTCAGCTTCAGCTCACTTCTCCCGAGCAATGTCAGCAAACTCCTCTCGCGTAATATGAGAAGACGGCGATCGGAGGAAAAACAGCAGTGGGTAGGCCTAATGTAACCAGGTTCGCTGATCACAAGCAGGATAAAACACACTTTTACGTTGCTAATATGGATTATAATTAATCTTTTTGGCCTGTTGTTGATTTCTCTTAAGTGTTTCAGTTTACTGTGTTTTTTATTTATTAGTTTGTTTATATAATTTAGTGTATTTTTTAGCATTTTAAAATAAAATAAAAAAATGTTCCATCTAGTTTTGATAACCATCAAGTTGCTAAATTAGCTAGGCACCGGACAAAAGGCTGCTTTTTTATTTAGTTATTCACTATTTTTAAGTTGTGTGTTGTTATAAAGAGTATAAATAAAAATAACAATGTTAAATGTCTCATTGCTTCTTGTTCTGACACATTAATTTACCGCTATGTCAATTAGCGTGTGGCGTTAATTGCGCCCAGCGCCAATTATTGCCCTACCGATGGCTAATGCGTGCCTACAAAGCAAACCATGAGCAAAACAGCCTGCCAGCGTGCCCCGCCCGCAGCGCGATGCCGTAATTGCCGGCCATAGCAGGCCATAAGCGGCCCCATGCCTGCCCGATGCCGTAGCGTGGGCCATAAGCAAACCCATAAGCAACGATGCCGTTAATTGCAGCAGCGTGGCCATTAAGCCGTTAATTGGCCGTAGCGTGGGCCATAGTGGGCCCGATGCCGTTACCTGATGCCGTTGCCTGCCTAAGCAGCAAAACCGATTAATTGCCGTTTATAATTGCCTACAGCCATAATAAAACCGCCCGTTATAATTGCTTGCCTACAGGCCATAAGCAAGCAAACCGATGCCGTTAATTGCCTAGCGTGGGGGCCATAAGCAAACCGATGCCGTGTTTGCCTACACAAGGGCCATAAGCAAAACCCGCCGCCGTAATGCCTACAGGCGTGTAAGCAAGCAAAACCCGCCGTTTAATAGCCCTACAGCGGGGGCCATAGCAAAACCCGATGCGTTAATTTGCCTACAGCGTGGGCCATAAGCAAACCGATGCCGTTAATTGCCTACAGCGTGGGCCATAAGCAAACCGATGCCGTTAATTGCCTACAGCGTGGGCCATAAGCAAACCGATGCCGTTAATTGCCTACAGCGTGGGCCATAAGCAAACCGATGCCGTTAATAGGCAGCGCAGGCCAGCAAATCGCAGCCTGTGCTTGTGGCTATAATTTATATTTTAAATGCTCATAATGACGGTTTTGTATTACTCTGTAATATAGTAAACTTACTATAGATCCGATGTAAGTCAAACCATTTTTGATGCTCAAAAATACGTTTAAATAATTAATATCATAAATGTGCGACGGTTAGTCGACTATGGGTTTGAACTGACGATGACAGGTCGACTAAGCAAATCTTTGGTCGGGGGCAGCCCTATTGTTTAGATTTGGATGAGGGAAATAGTGGAAATGGGAGATCCCTGCAATTACAAGGTGCCAAGAGTGCTGGCAGGGGTGTTGAATGGCTGATATCTAATCCTAATTTTCAGTTATTTATTCATAAATAACAAATACTATGATATTAAGCCTATATTATTGAACTGAGAAAAGTTTTTTTATCCGAAAAACAACAAGTTATTGTACTGCCCAATGCTGGAGCCATGTTTATTGTATAATTAGCATAGCATTTCCATTGTAACCAATCGGTGCTGTGACTGTTTAGTAGGCTACCCATCAAAAGTGAACTTGAAGTGAATATCCATACAGAATGGACACGTTGTGCCAGACACACTTTAGAACACAAGGAACGTGTATTATTTTCATGTTTATAAATTTGAAAAAATTATCCATTATCCTGTGGCACTTCAACAAGGAACACTTCAACTGCAAGAACAATTGTGAACAGTCTTAAAGAATAGTATAATGACACTAAAATTAAGTGAAGGTGATATCAAAGGAACACAATATTAAAAGGAACCACAGAAATAGTCACCTAATGATTTGAATGACGCCTCTGAGCCAGATATAGACTTTCTAAATCTTGAATCAGACTTTGCCTGGCATTATCTTATCTACAACAGATGGGAGATTGATCCACACTTTTAAATACATAGGATCTAGGATGAGAAGATTTTCCCGGTCACATTGAGATTGGTATTGAACAGGTAAATGGACTGGAGCCTGAATGTTTTGTGCAGGCTAATTCATGAAGGATTAAAGCTGAAAGTGATTATTTTACCATACCTTACAAAATAACTCAATAATGAGAACATGTATCTGTTGTTTCTCTGCAATGTCATGATTCAGATTTGACTCTTGTCTATATTTACAGTAAGATGTAAGATTATAATGTTATGGTATGTAAAACAAGTACTTAAAAATGACATGTCGTATGCCAGATGGAAAGGTGTATTCTCTGTAAAGATCAAGGTGTATTATTATCCCCGTGATCATTTTTACCCACCCAGAGCAGTCAGTTTGTCATGTCCGTGTGCTCTGAGCGATTGGTCTGGTCATAAATTAGCTTTCCTTAGACAAACACAAATTTAAATCCAGCTTGGGAATTAGACGTAGACCCAATGGCATTTATCGGCCACACTGCAGCAATTTATTACCAGGTTTGTTTTATATGCATCTGTTGTTTTATGTGCAAGGGAGAAAAATTGCTGTAATTTGAAACAGAACAAGGTTTCGTCAGCTTTACTTTTTTAATTATTTGAAACTTTTTTTACCAGGACATCCCATTGAGATTAGGAATATATTTTTCAGGAAGGAGACGGCCAAAATGGACATAAAAGTGTCATCTCAGTGTCTCAGTGTCAAAAATATGCATTGTTCTTATTGTTCTGCTGCCCACGCCTACGTCACGACAAATTTTTTTGAAAAATTATCGCAGCTCCACGTGGCTCCTCTGTAGGCGCACAAGATACCCCCCCCCGTTTGCCAAAAGCGTCCGCTCCTGTCTACAGATACATTCCGTATAACTTCAGCGTGTTGAGGATAAACGGTGAAACAGTGGAAAATGGGTACGCATCTGCTTATTTCCTTCCAGTATTTTATGATTAATTGTCCATTGTTGCAGAAGCAATAAGGGGGGCTGGGAGGGGAGAAGGTGTAGCGTAATTAGAGTCTTAATGAAGCGATCCTCGGCTTTCAGGGAAGCTTTAATCACACTGAGCTCCTCTGCTCTGCCACGGAGGCCCCGGTATGGTACCTGCTACACGCAGCTAACCGGAGACTATAGGGCCCACACAGTCTGCCGTGCCGGATACCGCCACGTCGTCTCAAAGCCGCGCGACCTGCTCTGAAGTCCGTCCATAGTCGCCGTTCGTGTTTTTGACGTGGAGGAGCACAAGTATCACTTTGTGTACATTTTCACTTTCGTAGTTTTAATTGTTTTTAGCTCGAGTGTGATAAAAACAAGTGCAACAAGAAAAAGAAAATGGTCATAACTGTTGTCTGTGTGGGCCGTGTGTGTGCGTGTTTGTGTGTGTTTGTGCGTGCGTTTGTGTGTGCGTGTATTGCTCCCTGAGAGTTGCAGTACAATCAAATTGTTATGTCCCTCTGGGTCCCTTTGTCACTTCAGATCAGAGATGCATCTGAAGTTGAAAGGCTGTCGCTTCCACTCCTGCTCAGAGTACACTGCATTAATGGGCTGTCTGCGGGTCCCCGTGTTAGTCTTTGTGTTGCTCAATTACTGTGTTTAGTTCAGGACCTAATGGGACTGACCTGCTTTCTCTAATGGAACGGGGCCTTTTAGGTGTACTCCAGCCTGAATCGCTTCTTCTGTTGCGCATACAACAAAAGCACGAACGGTACATTTTTCATTCTTTGTCGTCTTCTTTTTCTTTTTTTGCCCAAGCACTGCAGGCTTTAAGGACGTATGTGCATCATGTCTAGCCTTGTAAAGTATCAGAAGCGGGAGAGCTCTCAAAGCCAAATATAAACGTACTTTTTGAACTGGGAAAGTACCGTAACAACATAAAATGCACTGTCCGACACAATTCCAGTGTCAGTGATCCTCTGGAGGGTTTGTCCAAAGATGCTAGACACTAGTGCGACTGTTGATCAAAGGCTGCTGTTGACAGGATTAGGTCCACCTGCTGACAAAGGCTGGGCTGAAGTGAGCATCTTCATTTTCTCTTTTCTCTGCATTGATGGAGGCGGGACTGTACCACCCTGCAATGGAGGTTGAGCTCTATAATCGTGCTCTCGGTGATAGAGAGTGGACTGTACCACCCTGCAATGGAGGCTGAACTCTATAATCATGCTCTCGGTGATAGAGAGTGGACTGTACCATCCTGCAATGGAGGCTGAACTCTATAATCATGCTCTCGGTGATAAAGAGTGTACTGTACCATCCTGCAATGGAGGCTGAGCTCTATAATCGTGCTCTCTGTGATAAAGAGTGGACTGTACCATCCTGCAATGGAGGCTGAGCTCTATAATCGGGACCCCCTCGAAAACGAGATGGTACATCTCAAGGGGTTTATCCCAATAAATAAATTTTGATCAAATTTTGATAATCATGCTCTAGGTGATAAAGAGTGTACTGTACCATACTGCAATGGAGGCTGAGCTCTATAATCATGCTCTCGGTGATAAAGAGTGTACTGTACCATCCTGCAATGGAGGCTGAACTCTATAATCGTGCTCTCGGTGATAAAGAGTGGACTGTACCATCCTGCAATGGAGGCTGAACTCTATAATCATGCTCTCGGTGATAAAGAGTGGACTGTACCATCCTGCAATGGAGGCTGAACTCTATAATCATGCTCTCGGTGATAAAGAGTGTACTGTACCATCCTGCAATGGAGGCTGAACTCTATAATCATGCTCTCGGTGATAAAGAGTGGACTGTACCATACTGCAATGGAGGCTGAGCTCTATAATCGTGCTCTCGGTGATAAAGATTGGACTGTACCATACTGCAATGGAGGCTGAACTCTATAATCATGCTCTCGGTGATAGAGAGTGGACTGTACCATCCTGCAATGGAGGCTGAACTCTATAATCGTGCTCTCTGTGATAGAGAGTGGACTGTACCACCCTGCAATGGAGGCTGAGCTCTATAATCGTGCTCTTTGTGATAGAGAGTGGACTGTACCATACTACAATGGAGGTTGTACTCTATAATCGTGCTCTCTGTGATAGAGAGTGGACTGTACCATCCTGCAATGGAGGTTGAACTCTATAATCGTGCTCTCTGTGATAAAGAGTGGACTGTACCATCCTGCATTCAGTCAGACTGGACTCTTGGGCCCCTTCATGTCTACTTGCACGAGGCATTGTTGATAAGGCACACGCTATAAGGAAGATACTGTGATATAAATATGCTCAGATACAAATTGGGCCTTGATTGTGCATACGTTTCTGATGAAAGGTAGATTTGCTTTGGTATACAGGCGTAAAGATGGCATAAATCCCATCCAGGAGGATGTTTTGATGTCTGATTGTAAATTGTGTTTAAGAGCATTTGACGGAACCATATCTTCAGAATCACATTGCACTGAGGTTCACATTACAACAAATGCCGTGACCTCTTCTGGCATGAATGACCCAAGTCTCTCACTAAGTAATTGATTTCCAGATAATGAATACTTGGTACTTCCCTGTGCTTTAACATGATCTTCCAAATCAGAATTAATGCAATGTTTCATTTTATGTAATAATTTGCCTCACCGCTTTTTAGAGTGTAGTTTTTGTATGTAGTGAACTTTGCATTACCTTGAGCAAGCCACCGCAATCAATCTTTCATTTAGCTAACTCTTCAGGGCATTTTATTGCCTTCTGCTTCACCTCCTCCCAGGAAGCGGGATGTATAATGGTACTTCTATGTATTGCCTATGTCTGTGGAAAATTATATTTTGAACCGAACAATTAGTAACCTTTTTGTTCTTGTTTTTGCTTATCATTCGCAGCATGCTTAGACGACCCCGTTTGGAACGCGGTAATTAAAAATGCATACTGATGTCAGAATGAGCTTTACATGTATTATTAATGCCAGATGATCAGGCAGCTGTGTCAATATTAATATTCATAGGAAGCAATGACATTGATAATATGAGATAAAAATACACAGACATCCCTTGTGAGGTTAAGAAAGTGTATCGGTTGAATTTATCTGAATGTAGGCCAGCTCAGTAGTTCCATTTGCGACGATTGATTGTTATTTTGTTGCCTTCTCCGATGAAGACTCGTGGGCGTATAGTGTGTACCTTTGCCATGACTATTAATCATATCCATTTGAATATGTATTGGCCTTAAACACTGACTCTAACATCCCTAGAGGTTTTTCCTGGGGGGTTCAGGCAGGAGAAAGCAGTGCCATACCACTGTAGATATGAATCACATTAGGAACCATGAACAAAGCCAAGAGGCTTGTTTTAATTGTTGGCTGAGAACTGACAGTAATAGACACATTAGGAATGCTTGTGTAAGCGCTTTAAATCATTTGTCATTAAGCTCTGAATATACACTGATATCACTCAGAACCATTGGAATAATAATTACTGACAGAAAACTGGCACAAACACACATTTTCAGAGACTGGCCACAGACCAAATGATGAAGGACATGCATGGATCTCATTTTGTGTGCATGCAATATATATATATTAACAGTATATACAGTGGATCAGAGTAATATTACCTTTAGTTGATTTAAATTTTCAAGGAAAAACATTAAATTATTTAAATTATTGGCACATTTAAATCTGATTACACGTTTAAATCTGATTACACATTTAAATCTAATAGAATTATACTGCCATTTATATTTTACTGTTTTAGGTTCATCTGAAGGTTTAGGAATTCTGAAGTGATAATCCATGATGCTGTTTCACTGGGGTGTAAATATGAGGTGAGACACAAGCCAAGCTGCCTTGGTCATCCATCAACATGTGGAAGGTCAGAACACACAGAAGTGAAATTAGACAAAAGGTTGTTGACCTTCATAAATCAGGCAATGGTAAAAAACTGCTCAGGCCAACAACCTATTTGGAAGGCTTGCCAGAAGAAAGCTTCTACTTCTACAATCACCTAAGACAAAGAAACATGGCATTTTGACCACAGACTTGTAGAAAACAACCTGTAAATTATGGTGGTGGATATATATATAATATTGGGAACGTTGTTAGGACACATGGCGTCATAAACTTCCTCAAGTTTCCGGAGATTTTAGACCAAAATGTGTGTGCATCTACCAGGGGAGGTCAAAACTGTGTCGTGCTTGGATCTTCCCGTAGGACACTGATTAAAAGAATTCCCCCAAATTCTGCAAAAGAAGGTTAAATGAACACAGAATCAAGCCTTTTCAGTTACCATACCAGTCTCCTGACATAAATCCCATTGAAAGAGGAGAGTCCACAAGTAAAGACCAATGACTGATGGATCTGGAGAGATTCTGCATTGAGGATTGGGCACAGTAAGATAATATAAGTTTGAGTTCATAAAAGATTTTATAAACCATAAAATTCATTTTATTCAGCACTTTTTTATTCATGTTAATTGAAGGTACCAATAATTGCTGCCAATAATAATCTTAAAGTGCTTCACAGAATAAAAAATAGTTCAACAAACCATTACTCCAAATATTTGTTCGTAATCTTTTTTAAATTTTTCAACACGTTTAAACATGTCTCGGACAAGGGTATAGTGTAATTTGTTTTTCGTGTCAGATATGATATTGCATTTTCCGAATTCAGATTATAGATAAGAGGAGAGAAATTAAACTAAAAAAATGACAAAGCTGTTATTTCTGTATATTATAGAAAAAAATTCTCAGCAAAGTATTTATTCAAAAGCATTTTCTACCCCTATGTTTATGTGCACAGTAAAAGTGTGTGAGTGTGTGTGTGTGTGTGTGTGTGTGTGTGTGTGTGTGTGTGTGTGTGTGTGTGTGTGTGTGTGTGAGAGAAAGAGAGAGAGAGAGAGAGAGAGAGAGAGAGAGAGAGAGAGCACATGGTTGTTTGCATACATGCATATACTGTATTGGAGAGAGAGAGAGCGAGAGATAGAACGAGTGAGAGTCAATGCATTTCATTTTTGTTTATTTGGCTGTATTGGAAAAGACTTTCAGGCAAACATTTGAAATGCTTTGGTCACAGAAAGGCTTTTCAGCCTTTTGTGTGGAAGCTTACTTTCACTGTTCCTCAAAAACCCAAATTTATCTCTGTTTATCTACTTTTACCTGCTGGGATGATATTAACATTCATGCAATCCACTGTTTGTCACTTTGCCACAAAAAAAACTGAGAGTCTGCTTTGCTTCTGTCAAGCTAATAACTCACTGTAGTACAATGTTACCTGCTAATTATCATATCGTATAATCTTTTGTAAATAAAGTCGTTGACCCAAAATATATCCCTGATCTTATTACAGCTGAAAAAGGGAACTACCCACTCAAATGTGGATATTTGCTCAGTCGTTACATTCCAGTCTCTTTGATAAAATCTGAGGTAAAACTATACTCAGTTTTTCACTGTAAGCCACAGCCATATGTACATTCTCTCATTAATCATGAATAAACATGTTTTATGAAAGGAAGATTGGCAGCTTATAATATGCACCATCTGATTCTCATAATAGATACATGTAATGTTAGCAATGATGGATGTAATTTGAACATTGGCACAGTGTTTTCTTTAGATGTTCAGTAGGCCTTAGGCCTCATTGTATTTGATCAACCTTTGAACAGTTTGTTAAACACTGCACTTTAAGATTCAGTGAAAATTACCTGGTTATTTTAGGCTGCCTCAGTTTAATTTGTAAAAATATAAGCAAATCATATTCAAATTCAAGCAAATCAGTCTTACGCCTTTAAATAAAAATTTGTAGACGGCCTTCCTACCGCAGCACCTACAAATCCCATTGAATTCAGTTTGGCTTCATTTATTTTAGTATAAATATTTGTCTGTCCAATAAAGTTTGTTGAGGTCATGTTTAGATGCCTTGTAAAAAAATGATCTACCCCCAATTTACTTCAATTAAAGGTTGGATTTTTCAAAATTTTTCAATGTGAGATTAAGCTAATTCACCAAACCATGAATTTTGTATAACCCTTTTTACTCATCTTTACCAGGGGTGCCAATAATTGTGGAGGGCACTGTATGTAATAGGGTTTTGATTGTAAAGATGCTAAAGAGGATCACATAGTATCCGATTGGTGCAGTAGGAGTATTACTACATCACAAGTGGAACAGAAAATTGTGGAAGTAAAATAGATCACGTTATGAGAAATACCTTGTGTTCTTGAATAAAAATTTTTAAAAAGTAGGTAAATTTAAATTTGTTACATGAATCTTACAATAAAGTTGAAATGTTTCTTCTTGAAAATTGCATTTAATCTTTTTCTATGGGTTGTGTAACAAATTAAAAAGCAGAAACAAAGCACTTTACAAATGCCCTGGAAATATTCCATTCCCGCTAATTTATGTTAAAAAAAAGTACTTAAAGATTGCCCTATATTTGAGATGACTGAGAAAGTGGTATTCATAGATTTTGACTGGGAACCTTTTACTGCACTTAAATAACCCACCAAACATTTTGACATTGGTTAGCCGTCTAATCAATGCCGTCAATTATTGGGGCAGAAATTAAAGTTTTGTTTGACATCGGTATATTGCAACATGGGGAAGAATAGAAAACACTGATCTATTATAGGTAGAAAAGTGGTCGCATCATGAATGAACATCGCTCAGTCTTGTAGCCGCGATGCAGGTGAACAAATTGTTTGGGATGTAATAAACTGACCTATAAATTGGTTCACTCTCATGTTGCAATGAACTGACTGTGTACTGTGGACTTGTGTACTGTTTTTAACACTGCTGTTCATGTAGATAATCTAGAACTATGACATCATGGACATCATCAGTATGACTTACAGAGCCCACATACTACTAAATACATGCTAATAATTGCAGTTATTTAACAAAAAATACAACTGAAATCATCATCAGCATGTTGGCCATACACGTTAAATTGGAATCACAGTTAATGAGTGAGATATTTAATAATTGGATAATACTACACATTTAACATTTACAGATTTGACAATACGTGTTCTGTCACAGTGATTGCTCCACTCTCTAAACACTTGTCAAAATACATTAATGTCAAAGCAATACAGTTTGTGGTTCAAATGGAATACAAAACCAACAGGACCCATATAAGCCGAAGGCCCGCATTGGATGTAATATACGTGATGTGTTTACACACTGTGCTTTGCCCTTAAGTGTGTTCATCTGCACAGCAAGGAGCCGGCCAAAAGCAGACCTATACACTGTGCGGTTATCCTCTCCTGCACGTGATAATTGCAGAACTGCAGCAAGGGTAGAATCACATGGTGATAAATGGACAAGCAGACGGAAAGAGTCAAGGAGGAATCCTCCAAGACTGTTTTGTTTAATTACCAGCCCGTTAACGAGCGAATGGGTTTTGATAAGGCTCAGCAGGGAAACGGTACATGCCTGTTCATTAGCGGGGCTTCAGAATTCAGCAGCCCTCCATTAGAATAATTCAAAACATTGCATTTTTAGAAAATATGTAGCCACTGAGCACTTCAGTCTACGATACACACCACCGGTAAAACACATTTTAAAAATGCCAAAACTTTCTCAGAAGGCAGAGAGAAAGAAGGTTTCATCTGCACAGAAGGATCCCGCCTCCAGCCGACTTTCCCCTGCTAGGAGGAACATGTGGCTCACCGGGCCCCGTGATGATCTTAGCCTGGGTGCCAGTGTGCAGGACAGTGTGAGCGGAACTGAGATTAAGGACCAGGGAATGGTGTGTGTGCTGCTGCTAGATTAAAGAACAACTATGCCTGGCAGCCCGAGACAGTCTGCAGTCCAAGAATCTCTGAAGAAGAGGCGCTGCGAAGAGGCTTGCAGGTGTTCACCTCATTAAAAACCGCTCCAGCATTCTTCAAATAAAATAACACCTATTGGCAAGCGCTGCGCCACGATGGATTCTTGACGGATTCCGTAGACATTTTTCCCTCCTATTTTGAGAGTTCATCATTAAAGAGACAGGAAAAAAACAAGAAAAAGGCCGTCTTGGTAAATTTCTAGAGGCCTTTGCCATCATGATGTATTGGTGTAAAATGCAGGATTTGTTTTGTGATTCTACTGATGCTTTGGAAACCAAATACTTTTCTTGCGCTTAATTTTTAATGCGCACTTATCTTAAGGGGGAAAATTACTTACACATTGCAGGTTTTCTAATTATTTTCCATGGATTGGCTCTATTGCATTTTCTTCATAAACAATATACAAAATGTATAAATATAATAAAAATACACATAATCACATTAGATATGGCCAAATATTGCTCTTTTCCCTTTTTCCCTTGAATTTCAATATTCAATACGGAAGCTGCACTTGAAATTGCAACTGTTTTGTATTTAATTTTATTTTTGAACATTATTTCCCCTACCATAAAATGGCCTTTCACAAGCAGTTACTATTTATCAGTTTGAATGTGACATTCACACAGCTTTTTAGACTGAATAAGACCAGAGCTACTGTATGGTAGTAGTAATTTAATCCACCCTTTAGGGCATACAGCACTAAAATAAATATGTACTGCACCAAATACAGATTTAGGCAGTACATATTTCATATGCACCTGCCCTGTAAGTGACTTCTGTCTTTGGTCATTTGGGCCTGAGGGACTGATGAGTTAAGGGCATTAGACCAACAAAAGGTAAAAAATAATTTCCCAAAGGTCACCATTCAAAATTATGTTATGTTTTGTATGTCTCTGTTATGTTTGGACATACAGATGTGACATGAAAGTCTTGTTGACATTTATAGTTTTAGAATGGCCACTCTAGCTGCCAACAAAAACTACAGCTGGTTGACTTTATTCTTTGACTGTGGCTCAGCATTTTCTGCCTTCTGCTGTGAACCTGACAGAGATATTCCTGTAAAGTCAGCTGCTATACTGGGCAATTTTTTTGGCGGCTTTTTATTTATTTTTTTAACCACTTTGAACTCGTTACAGTCCTTACTCCTTTTAATAGGTATATGAAATTCCTAAAAAGCCTCCCTGTGCCATAGTAATACTCTTGGTTATTGTGTGCAGTACTTTCTGTCGTTAGCATTGCACAGTCAGTTTATGGATTAGGGCCCTGCAGTGGGTTCGCATAGCCAAGGTGAAGCTATATGTCCCCCATGCAGTTTTGTGATGGAAAAGTCCTGGTTTGTGCATCAGCTTCATCTCTTGTAGTCCACTGTCTGAAATGTTCCTTAATTGTGATTATCAAATGAATAAATAAAGACCAATTAACTCTGCAAAAATACTTATTAGACATACTTTGCACAGCTCTCTACAGCCTCGTTCCAGTCATTTAAAATTGAAATCTTGGACTTTTGGACCTGACCTTTATAAGTTGGAGGAATACATCAAACGTAAATGAGAGGGAAATAAAGTTTAATGAGTTGCTTATTTTTGCTTATTAAAGCATGTTTGAGACATGCATTTCTCCAGATAGCCTAGTATATGTAATTAAGGCTATTTCTCAACCCTACTGACTTCACAAGAATGTGTGAACTCAGTAGGGTCTGACTTAATTTAATTCAAACCAAATTTGCAATGTACATTTTTCAACAAAAAAAATTTCACATGATGTTATGGCCTAGATCAATGGATGCAGACTGGCTTATTACACATGAACTCTCTATGCCTCAGAAATATCACAGTTTTCTTAGGTTTGCTGGACTTGCACTTGGTGGTTTTGCCTGAATATAGGTCTATATGGTATGGATCTACTTGAAATGAAGCCAGATAATGACATAGCTCTGGGTTTGCTTATAATCATTCATTATTTTGGATATCAGTCATTTTCACCCTTGCCAACAAGCCAAATAGCTCCTCATTGCGCATGTCGGCTGCTTAAACAAGTTGTGGCAAGTAAATGCCATGAGCCATGTTTTTCTCTTTTTCACAGAGCTGTCGTACACTTGGATCTTCAATGAATACCCATCATTTGTGAAGCAAGACACCCGCCGCTTTGTGTCTCAGGAAAATGGGAATCTTTACGTCGCAAAGGTGGAGGCGTCGGACGTGGGCAACTACACATGTGTGGTGACCAACACCGTCACTAAAACCCGGGTACAGGGCCCTCGCACTCCACTGCTTCTACGTACTGATGGTGAGAACATTCACACTTTCAGAAACATGCTTTTTCCTCTTTCCCTCAATGTTACCACATCTTTTGAGATAAATAGGTCTGATCACAAGCTCCGAAAATAGCCCTTGCAACTTTTACTAAGTGAAATACACTGAATGCCAATGGATGGTACTGATATAATTGGTAGAATAGCACGTGGAAGGAAAAGCTGCAGGTACCTCAATGGGGATCTACAATGACAGAGGCAGATTCAGAAAAGCCTGAGCAACCAGAAGGCAAACTCAGCGTAAAAAGAAAAAACATTGGCAACCTTCAAAGAAAAGCCAGGCTTCACAAAACCAAAGTAGGCCACAGTATTTTTGTGGAATACAAATTGCATTCAAAGGTTAATTAGCTGTTGTTTCAGTGAGATACAAAAATTAAGATAACCTAGTTCCACGTGTTGTAGAGTTTCAAAGATGGCCTTATCAATAGCCTGTGAATATAAAGGTCATCTATCTTCCAACATTGATGTAATTATTATCTCCTCTTCTATGGTAAGTGAATGTGCGCATGTGTGTGTGTGTGTGTGTGTGTGTGTGTATGTATATATATATACAGTGAGCACCATAATTAATTGTACAGGGACACATTTTTTATTTATTTTGGTTCTGTACTCTAGCACCTTGAGTTTGAAAGGATATAATGATAATAAGGTGGAAGTGCAGACTGTCAGCTTAAATTTGAGTGTATTTTCATCCATATCGGATGAACCGTTTAGAAATTATAGAACCTTTTGTACATAGTCCCCCCCCCCCCCATTTCCGGGCATCAAAAAATATTGGACAGAATAAAGTAAGTATGTAATGTAGAATACAGTAATAATTTTTAATATTTGGTGGCATATCCTTTGCATGTCACATATCCTTTGCATGTCATGACTTCCTGATGTCTGTGACCCAACAACATCAAAAGACTCTTGATATATTATTCTCTGGCGCTCTATGACCTTTCTGCATTTGAATGGATCTCTATGGGAATTAAGCTGTAAATTATGCTGGAAGAGTCTGGATCACATGGTTGGCTAAATGGCTCCAAATCATCAAGGGTCTGAGGTATCAAACAAGCCTCAAACCATCACTCTGCTGCCAGATATGCAGTAGATATGGATGGATCACTTTAAGGGTTGTTTTTCCTGACTCATTTTTCCATAGAGTTCAATAGGAAAATAACTCAGGAGAAACAACCCTTAAAGTTATCTATCCAACCATGAGTTCTATACTGTTCCAGTGTAATTTACAGCTTAATCTAGTCCCACTCCTCAATTCCCATAGAGATCCATTCAAATGCAGAGAGATTATAGTATCGCTTGTAAGAGTGCCTGAAAATAAGATATCAAGAGTCTTTTGATGTTCTTGGGTCACAGACATCAGGAAGTCATGACATGCAAAGGATATGTCACCAAATATTAAAAATGATTACTTTATTCTATATATAAAGACAGGGGTGCCAATAATTGCCGAACACGTGGTTTTGTTAAAAATAATTTGTTCTTGATGAGGGAATTTTAAACTGTCCAATATTTTTGATGCCCCAAAATGGGGGGGACTATGTACAATTTCTATAATTTCTAAATGGTTCATCCGATATGGATGAAAATACCCTCACATTAAAGCTGCTAAAATTGCATCTGTTAAAACTGAAAGTAGAACCAAAATAACAAAAAATGTGTCACTGTCCAATGAGTTATGGTGCTAAATGTATATATATGTATATATAAAATGTTAAAGTTTGAAGTCTGTTTCTCCTGTGCACCTTACCACCTTTGAAAACATATCAAAATATTGCTTTGAGCAATATTGCCATTTAGTAAACAGATTTCTGATGTATGCTTAAACCATGGGGGGTTGATTTAATCCCATAGCTTTGCAGGAAGTGGCACATGAATGCCATCCTGTAATTAGTCCTCATCTGATCTCCCAGTAGAAAGGCACTGACATTAGCATTTTTGATGTAAAGAAGACAAGCTGTTAATGGGACAAGTACAGGTATATGTTATTCATTTTCATAGTTAAAGAAAGTCAGTTAACGGGTAAGAAAATATATTTATTGAATACTACATTCTGTCTACTTTACACCTTAGATGAACATTGGCAGGATGGTGATTATGCATCGCAATGCTCAGCTATGATGGTATTAATAATACTATTTGCAATTACAATACAAATGATAATGAAAATTCTAAAGTGTCAAGTGCTTACAGCAATTCTCCTCTGAAAATCTAGCCAACAAATTTTTGTTATTTTTTATTGTAGTTATCGTTATTATTTAGTTCATATTTTTTTAAGTTAAATATTTTGCGCATGTAAATAACGGCTGACTTTTAGGATACTTCAAATACATTTTATGGTGCGTGCATTAGAGCAGAGGTTTCAATAAACTGTTATTTTTATGTAAATAATTTAAGGTTTGAGTTCCTCGTAGCAGTGATTATTTTTATTTGTATACCTACCTGTTTATTGGGAACCTGAGGGGGTCAATTAAACTGACCAGCGTAGAGGGCACAGTCAGCTTGTCTCCTGCCAAGTCATTACGTGTGATGCTAACGCGCCCCACTGCCCGTCTTATTCACCGTTACATGGTGGATTTTACCTTCCTCATCATTTCAGGCAATCAAGATAAGAATCTGAATTAGCTCTCCGCAGCAGAGGGGCCATCAGGATAATGCCAGCTGCACAAATTCGAGGAGGGGGGTACATTGTTTCCGCTATCTCACTCAGAAAGTGAATAGTGGGAAGATCATAAAAATCAATAAAAAAACCCTCTTAGTAAACAGTTCCTAAAAAGCATACTGCATGGCTGGACTGCAGGTAAATGCAGAGAAACTAAACATGATATGTTTCGCGATCAGATACTCGCGTCGGCTGCTCATGAGGTTGATTGTGTGCTGTTTTTTTATTCTCCAGGTGTGATGAGTGAATATGAGCCAAAGATTGAAGTTCAATTTCCAGAGATTGTACCTGTGGCCAAAGGCTCCACAGTAAAACTGGAGTGTTTTGCACTTGGAAAGTGAGTGTTTCATTTGAAATTGTTTTATTGTTTCATTCAAATGTGTGTGGACGCCCTGAGAGCCGAGGTGATTCATTTCTTCAACTAAGTTTATCTCACATGTACGCGATAATAGCTTGTACAGACAACGTAATAACTCCTACGTACGTGATAATAGCTGTCACTATACTAGACAATGGGCTTTATTCATGAAACATTCCTAAATATGTGCGTACATTTACATACAAATCAAGTTTGTTTGTACAAAAACTTTCCGCCAGATTCATCAAATCATGCAGAACGGCAGACATGTTTATATTCACGTGCGTGTGGTCATACATTCAGATTCATCATAAATGACAGGCACGTGCACCTTATTTTGCGATTAGCATAAATCCACACCCATTAATTGCCATAAAATGGAAGTTGCAAATTCCATTTACAGGTGCATACTAATTCAAAATGCCCCAAAAAAGTCAAAAGAAAGAATTATTCCAACACTGAAATCAAAGTTTTATTAGCAGAGGTCCAGAAAAGGGAAAAAAATTGTATTGTCAGTATGGTTGTCATAGGAACTGGTAAAAGTAAAAAGGCCTGGCATAAGATAACGTGCCATCGATGCAGGCTCACCCATCACACAAACTGTTTAAGTCGTAAAAAAAAGAAAGAAAAAAGGATCAACATTAAATGGGCGGAGGACGCATACGCTGGGCACAAAAGCCCCAAGCCCCTATATAGGAGATGTCAACAAACACACAATGACTAATATATATATATACCAATAAGCCAGCCGTCTCTAACTGCGCGATTGTCCAAACGAGCGCTAACTGAACTGCCCCACAGAAAGAAGCTGTGACGGGTCCCACTGGGGTAGCATATTTCGTATCACATATGAGCTGCACGTTGATGGAGTGATAGCCCTTTCTATTCATCTATGCAAATATATCATCGGATAGAGGCTTGACGCACATGTGTGCAGTCTATGGCAGGTTGGAAATTTCATAAAAACCCCGCTTTACCTCCACCTGGCTTTGCATCCTGTAGGGGAATTGGATTTATGATGGCATTAGCTCAGGGATGACTGGGATATCGCAAACCTCTAAGCCATTTTAAAGCAAATTTCATTCATTGGTTAAAAGTGTCTTTTAATTACCATATTTAACATCATATAGCATTCCAAATTTTATTGATTTCGAAAAATAGTACTGGGAGCATTTATTATGTTACGGGTCTAATTAAACAGATTTCAAAGCCTACAATTGATTAATAGGCATAATCTAAAGCATTTGCTTTTTACAAATGTTATTTATTAGGTTTGCACTCTGCATTTCAGGTTACATTTAGTCTTTTGAATTTAACAAAAAATAGAAATGCATTCATATTCTAATTGACATTCAGAAGCTATATTTAGCTGCATTTTTTAATTTACGAACGCGGTATGCATGGTGCTGAGCAGGTTTGTTTGTACGTACAAACAAATCTCAAATGAGGTTCTGACGAATGCCAAAATGTGAATAAAATTGCTAATATGAATGATTTACGCACAAATTTGTTCTGCTCAAGTTTCATGAATGAGGCCCAATATTTTGTACGTACGAGAAACTTCTTAAACCCAAATTGCCATTGCAAAATAACACTTAATTAGGCTATGCATCATGATATCTTATTATTGTGTGAATAAGAATGGTATGGATGGAGCAAATGACACAAAGGCCATTGAACTTTTGACCAAAATCTATGACAAAACAAAAGGTCTCCTTAACTTTATAATATATATTATACGTAAGTCATGGCACTGTGATGGCAGGGGACGGTTTGCAAAATCCAGACAGCTTGAGACAGACAGCTCCCATATCCAGGACTTAACACAGGCAAGGTGCATAAAAAATAAAAAAACTTTATTCAAATTGCTATTTTTTAATAAAATAAACGAAATATCATGGTTGAATTCATTCTTGGATGATTAGTCAAAACAGGCTGTTATTGGCATATGCCAGAAGCATGTTTCTGACGTTGACAACAAATTCATGAATAATAATTTCACATAGCCTGTCAGGACTTTGACTTTGGTAAACTATTAAATGAATTCCAACCTATGTGGTTAACCATTGAATATACCGTTGTATTTTCAGTCTTCCAAAATACATTTATGAATGATTTCTATGCATATTTATAAGCAATTGCACATACAATTATGCATTTGAAATACCATGGTTCTATTTGAATTATCCGACAAAGGTATACAAAATCGATACACATATAGAATTTATGACCATCAGTGCTGTGACATACAACTTTGATGTATTTGCTTGGCAACCGGACTTGAACACCTATTACAATGTGCTGAGACAGGTGTAGCAGAAATAGGGTTAGAAGCTAATGCGATAAATCCACTTTAACTCTGGTGTTCTGTGCAATGTTTTTCCATCCACTAGCCCTGTCCCAAGTATTACCTGGAGTCGTGTGGATGGGATCCCCTTCTCCAGGAAGGTGGATCTGAGCAAAGCCAGTGGAGTCCTGGAGATTCCCTATTTCCAGCAGGAAGATGCAGGCTTGTACGAATGTGTGGCGGAAAACTCCAGGGGGAAGAACAGTGTAAAAGGAAAGATGTCTTTCTACGGTAGGTGATCTCAAAACGCATTAATATTTGAGCATGAAAAGCTGGATGTGTCAGATCTGCTCACACCAAGAGAGGTTACAGCTGAGCAGAGCTGGGGTTTGCTGTGTGCTGCGGTGGCAATCGTCACCATTGCATGGGTGCATGGGTGCTGTATTTTAACTGAAGTTTCAAACGATTAAAGCCTGCCAGCTACGGTGCTCTAATATTTTTTTTATCCAGCTTAAAGAAGCAATGCATGCTGGGAAAAGACCTTGTTCATAACCTTGTGTATGTGCTTTGTGCCTGAGTTCTACCAGATGGCACAATGATTGACATACAACTTTGATTTGGATGAAAGCTGTTAAACGTGCAGTGCTTAGAGTAGGCCACATATGCCACACAAATAATCTGTAATGCACAAGACATAAATTTTATTAGCAAAGCACTTCAGGTTTTCGAATGAAACATTAATTTGCTGTGGCTTTCCCCACTCAATACCAGGCCAATCCCTTTTAAAAGCATATATATATTCATATATATATTTCAGCCGTGCGCGTGAAGCCTCTTTTTCTTCATTATTGATCAAATTGGGATTTTATGCCCATCTCAGCCATTTTCATTAGCTAAAGCAATCTGGCCAAATGGGGAGATAAAACAAACTGGGATTCCTCCTGACCTGATTTCCACACAGTGAGCATGGCTATATTATTGTATTTCCTAAACTGAGCTCATTTTGGCACAGACAAGCTGATTATTCTGTATGTATTTGTCTATATTTGTAAACTGATTACAACGAGGGAAATGTAAATATGGAAAGCATTGTAAATATTGAAATATATATGCATGGAATATCAATATACTTGGGAAAATAATACATTGTAATACATAATATCAATGTATAATTGAAACTACTATTAATTGAAACAATTATTTTAATAATCACTAATAGCACACATTTTACTTAGACCCTCTCACAGATTGAAATGTTCGTTTTATTGCGTGAAGTTAGTCTTATTTATTCTGAAATGGACATACCGGTGAGAGGTCATGACCTTTTCCTCTGATGTGGTATTTACGCAGCCTCATTGTTCATACAAGACAGCTTCCTATTAGCTAAGTACCTGTAGGTAGCTGACCACGGAGATTTATTATTTTGCTTCAGGAGTCGTTTTTTTCCCTCCTCTGTGCCTAATGGCCCATTTACAAGAATGGCTTGGAATGGGTTTGCCGAATGTTTCATCAGCCTTGTTTTATTGTCTGTATCCTGAACATTTGAAGCATCCTCTGACAGCTTCTTTGAGGGGAATCCATAGAAAATAAAGTACTACTGACAGATTGTCAAAGTGAAGAAGACATAATATTAAAACTGGTACAATTTGACTTAATATTCCTTTTTTGAAAAAATTAAACATTGTAACCAATATTCATAAGTGAGTGAGGTGTGCACTTTCAGACAGCAACTTCCTCCGTCTGTTTATGTCAGTTATATTTATTATCCACCTCCTGATTTTTCTCCACCTTAGCTGTACAGTACTCTCTTCAATTGGTTTCCCCCCTTGAGTTCGATAAGTCACAGTCTCTCTCTGGCATCTGTCAGAAATAACTCACTCTGTGCATTACACTATTTGCTATTATTTATTCCCCACTCAAAGCTCCTTGTGACGGTAAACAAAGTTCCCCAGCAGAAGTCCTCCTGCTTGTCTGTTTGAGAAGGAAAAGGGAGCCTTGTTTGCTCTGATTCACTTGTGACAGAGCTTCTTTGAAGCCGTTGTGAGTCGCTCTTTGCCTGGTGATAAAATCTGTAATCTCATTTTGAAGTTCCATAGAATTAAGCTTGTGAGACACCTGTCAGCACTGTGCGGGAATGAGAGAATCAATACAGGTCTCTGGTGTTTATCACTGTAACCAGCAGTCACAGTGACGCAGAAACTGGAAACGCTGCTTTCAATTTTGTGGGAACAGCAAGGGCAGTCGTTTTCTGTAGCGTTTTGCAGGCCAGCATTATTACCTGTTTCATTGTAGCATTTGAATTATATTGCTCTTGTTTTTTCTTTGTCATCATTTTGTGTGCTCTTTCTCTGAGATATAATGGTGGTACATGTACTTTTTATTATAAATATAATTTCCCCGTCTGTTTGGAAACATCCAAGTTAATTTACGGTATGCTTTTTAAATAATAGTATGGGAAAAGCTGGTTAGTGAAAAGTGCATTACTGTCATTTTCCATTACTATATTGTACAGTACAGTGCATTTGTTTATGGCCGAATACTGTGTGTGATTAAATATAAGTGTAACTATATGGCTACCCAGTGTTTGTTGGGAACAAATGGATGGAATGCAATTTGATTTGTGTTATATTTAACCAACTTCTGTAGCTGACACAGATAAAGCAGTGGTGTCCAATCTTATCTGAAAAGGCCTGATGTGCAGGTTTTTGTTTTAGCACAAGACACCCAATTCTACTTATGAAGGTCTTGATCAAAGACCATGATTAGTTAATTAGTTGAATCTGGTGTAATTTTGTGCTGGGCTAAAACAAAAACCTGCACCCACATAGGTATTTTTGAATAAACTTGGACACCCCTGAAATAAAGTGTTCCTACACTACTACAATGGCTACAATGGCAGGGGCTTGAAAATAATAGTTCCTGCAGCCTGCTGGGTGGTTCATTTGTTTCAGGCACCACACTGTGGTGCAAGGATGAGCCCCACGGTCTCGGATCGAATCCACACCGGGATTCTGTGGCCGGTAGCTGGTGATGCGCAATTGGTGATTGTTCACCCAGGGTATGGGAGGGTTTAGTCGTTAGAGGTCAGCTTTTCATCGCTTCTGAGTGACCCCCGCTGCTCAATCGGGTGCCCATGGACTGCATGTCAAAGCCGCATATGAAAGGTCTTCCTCCCACTCCACTCTGTGCGTGCTTGGCTGTAGACTGCGCTTTGAAAAAGAAGTAGCTGGCAATGCCATTTCGTAGGAGAACCATAGTTGTCTACACAAACTGATTTGAACACACACACAGACACACATACACACACACACACACACACACACACACATACACACACAGAGTACATACACATTGTTACACCGGTGTTGATTTTCTTCAGAGCCTAATTTAAATGTAATGCTCTCTGGGACAGAATCTTAATTTACTACAAAGTGTTTCAACAGATGAACAGTAAAGTTCTTTCACCTTGACTCATGGCATGCATTTGTACGGTTAAAGGAAACAGTTTGAACTGCCAAGAATGTTGTCTTGATAATACAGAAATCAAGTCTGCTGTGATAGGGGATTATGGAGGATTGACCTCCAACTCAGAAAATAGAAAATAAATCCTGGGTTAAGAGGTCTTTGTAGTTTGAATTGTTTTTACACTTTTATTTATTTCTTTATTTATTATCAAAGACCACATGGATCACTACTTTGCTTTAGTAGTAGCGGCATTTTAGCTGAAGACATTCCTTTTGTCTTAGTGGCATGCACTTAACTGATAGGAATCAATGCAAGCAATGTGTTTAATTAAACCATACGTTATTTTAATGGGACTGGAACGGTATGATCTTGCACACGGACACACACAAACATTTAGGCCTAATGGGTTCCAATAGAAGCTGTAGAAGTCAAGACAACAGTTAGCACAGTATCTCTAGTGTTGTGTTACACCTCTATCGAACATCAAGCACTAAAGTGAAATAAGTGCCATAATGGCCATATTTGTTTCAATTTTGAGGACTTAAGATATGGAGGAGGAAACAAACTGCACAGGAGTTACACTGACGTGAGATTCAACAGTCTTTACTATTGTTTAGCAGACCGAAGAAAGAAGCTGATGATTCAATACTTGATTAATTGATCGATTAATCGATTGATCTTTTCGTACATTGAATAATGATATGCGCTCTATTTAAATGTGCGACACCGTACCAAGGCGATGTTCATAGCGCTGAGAAATCGCAGGGACAAAACTATAGGCTTTGTAACAGTTTCCCCCAGATATGTGACATCTAAAACAAAGATAATTCAATATAATAAATAAATATGTGAGTGTGTACATTCAGTCTGCACGCAGTGCCTGTGCTTTCATAACGCTAGCTGCACACAAAGGAATGCCGAATGATTCAGCACGTCACCTCCCAAACACATCCTAGTATCGTTTTTAATAAAATGAAAAAGTCTACACTTTCAAAATTACATTAAACGTAACATACAGTCATTTTCATAGAAATTGTCACATTGGTTTTCCATAGCAATCTTACTTCTGCTGTAGTAGTTTTTAATTGAAATATGCCTGCCTGCTTAATGTCTGGAGGGGATTGTACTTATAAGCTTCATGAACATGTATGATGAATTATGAATTCGGTGTTATGAATAGGCAATGAATATAGGGATTTGTATCAATTAAACGTGCCAGTTAGAATGCATTGCTTAAAATGGAAATGATAGGGCATCAGCTGACTTTCAGGACATCTTGTTTGCAAGTAAAATATATTTTATGAATGCTGAGCTAAATGCGCTGAGATAATTGACCTATTGCTTATATTCAAATGTTTCCTTCAACAATGTCTACAGAAGTTTTAAAAACGGCTGTAGCTCAACCATAATCACCCCAATCATTAATAATCACATAATGTCTGTTTATCTTTTACATTTGATATTTTATAATTTAAGAAGAAGTTCACCGGGCAAACAGTCTTTTTCATGGTCCTTGGAAGATATCAAGAAATGAATAAAAACTTTATTCTCACGCGTTTATGCGTTTATGTCGACGTTGCTGTCAATGTTTGGTCTTGACAAAGGTCTTTGGGCCAAAATGGAGATTTTCCACACAAAAAAAAAAAAACATTCGCCATTTAAACATGAAGATTTGCAAATTCATATAGTAAAAGGAATACTGTGTTGTATTTTTTCCATTGCAGACCAGTTTGAGTGGTTAAGGTGGATAGTTGCATTCATTGAGGGTTCATGTGTATGGAGTTTTTTTGTCTCCTTGCAGTAACCCTGGCTCAACTGTCTAATTAGCTCTGAACACTAGTGCTGGCTCATAGATTAGACCACAGTAATGCCCGTCATATAGGGACACAAAATCGAATATGAGCTTTTCTTCAAGAGCATGTCAATAAATTCAGCTAAAAGGTCAGATTACACATATATTTGGGGTTAATTACATAATTAAGCACAGGCGTTGCTGTGAAATCCAAACACAGATATGACCCTAAGTGAGTGATCTAGCTAAGCATTACTCTTTATATTCATTCACCAAGACGTTCTTATCCAGAATAGCTTACAAAGCAAGGAACATAAGTGCATACAATTGGATAAATGTATATAACAAATGGGTGTACCTGAGGGAAACAAGCATTAATGATTATGCATAGCTAATAATATAATAATTGATATTGGTGTGTCTATATGTCTTTAATTTACAATTCACTAGGGATTTGTGATCCATGTTAGTGTAACTACAGTATGGCACTCAGTGGATGATCAGGAAATATATAATGTTTCTATGCCCGGTGCATCTGTGTGCGTGTGTGCGTGTGTGCGCGCGTGCGTTTGTGCGTGCCTGTGTGTGTGTGTGTGTGTGTGTGTGTGGTGGCGTATGTTTACCTGTGTATGCGTGCACATGCACATGTTTAGAAGGCCTTGAAAAACCTATAGCTATCACGAATTGCAATTCAAACTCAAATAACAAATGCATTTCTCAAAGATAAGCACATTTAGCAGTCTCAGTTTACTCAACACCTGGGGTTTGCTTCACTGACAGTGCTGGGGTTTGCTTGAAGGACAGTGCTGGGGTTTACTTCACTGACAGTGTTTTCTGCCTGACTATTTATAATTAAAGCTCCTCCTCACCTGATTGAGAAACCCCAGGACATGCAAAAGCCAATCGACGACACGTTGCTTTGGGAGTGTAAAGCCAGTGGGAAACCGAAACCTTCCTTCAGATGGATGAAGAATGGAGAGCCTCTGGAGCCGTCGGAGGTGAGGATATCGCCAGTAGCACTAAGATAAAATGGATTCAAATAAATGCATAAAGGTTTACCATGGGCATATACACGTGCTTGGTTCAGATGAATTAGCCAAATAATTATTGGGAAAAGCATACTACCGTTAACTCCAAACCAACATATTTAATTGGAGCATTACATTCGGTAAACTGTCTGAAAAGTCAGAGCGTGCTCTGTTCAGTTTGTCCGCAGTCAAATCCTGGATGTAGTTTTCAAGTTACCGTGTTACACACGTGGTGAATTTTGTTTTACACGTGGCATTGTTTTATTAACTTAGCACGTGATATGAATGTGCATGCACTTTGAAATCGCAACACAAACAATATTTTAAAGCGCATAGTATATTGATCCCTTCTGCTTCCAGTATTTCAGTATTTTAAAATTCTAATTTGCACATGTGATTCTGCTTATGAAGAAGTCAAACCAGAAACAAGCGAACCATTTTGTGCCAGTCTTAAAACACGATGATGTAAAATCCACAATAATCTGCCGTTAAATCTCTCACATTAGAGTGCAGCCATTAATCCAGTATATCCTGGGGGGGAAATCCACATTGCATTTAAGATGGCGTGTTTTTTTGCTCAGTTTTAATGATTGCACTATTTTTTAAATAAAATAACGTGTTGTCATTTTTTTGCCATATAATTACATTCCTAAAAACCTTAGCCACTGGTTCCCTGGTGAAGAGGCCAGGCAACTCACCATCAATTAATTATGAGTATCTGGAACAGCTTGGATGTAATAAACATACTCTTCATTTTCTTCATTAGAGAAAATGGTTTACAGACAAAACTGTGGGTATCGACCAATCTCCGAACGTTGCGTATACGGGAGGAATGAGAGAAGTGACTTGTATTGTGAATACAGGCAATCGAGTAAACAGCAGACTTTGTTGTCCCTATAAAGACAGAAGGGCTCAGAAGCAGATAATTAGCCGTCTGTCTGGTCTTATGCATAGCGAGTGGTTTCAGTATGAAACATCTTTTAGAATTCTGTTGGATTTTCCTCCTTTTAGTATAATCAATAAAGGGCTGAATTACATTGCAATGTTAACCCATCTGTTCATTTTGGAACTCACAGACCAAAAAAGAAAAAAAGACACAATCTGACAAGCAAGACAGCTTGTCCTTGTGACGGGGTCTGTCCTTTATGATTGGGAAGTGAGTTAAAGTTTTGATTCCACCTCAGCCAAAGATTGTAGTCTTTCATCACAGATGAGAAGCCTATGGCTTCTCATGTCAGTGACGGAATCTTACTAGTGAGCCACATTGTTGATGTCAGGCTATAGATCTGAAATTACATTTGTCAATGTGGTGCTGAAGAAAGATCTAATAAGGAACTTTTCATGTATTTGGGATAAATTAATCAATGGAGGCATTCGAATTTTCCAAATGTCGCCATCAACTACTTAAGCTTTTAATTAATTTGATAAGGAAAGGTCACTGATGTAGTGGAAGCAGGAAGGGGATAGCGTGGCATATTTATTACAACGGATCAATTATTGTGTTCCTTTTTTCTGTGGTTGTTTGAAAGTATCTGCTGAGTGGATTGGTGTGCAATAGAGCCGTCCTTTAAAAAGCACTTGAGTGAAAAAAGGAACACACCCTCCTATTTATTGTTTGATATTGCATTTAATAGGCATCCCATTAGTAAATATGCCTGTGTGGTCATTCTCAAACATTCCCTCCAAAGTGCTGAAGGATAAATAAAAGAAAGTTGTATTTGTATGATGATTCATTTGTACCTTAAAGTAACAGTCATTACATTTATTTCTGACTTTGCTGTACGTGTACACAGCTTCATTCTGTAATAAAACAGGTGGTGGACAATTGACAAGTGTCTGTACTCTACAGCGGGCTCTCGAACACTCGTTTATTTAGGCTTTGTTACATCAAACTAAGTGACCTGGTTGTTTTCACAAAACGACATTGGCAATCATTTTACCTCAGCATAAGGCTTGTAGATGGTTCCCCTAGGTCTTTGTGAAAAGTGCTGATTTCCGAGGAACATCATGCTTAATTAACGGCGAGCTGTAAAAACCGGAGCGTTTTCATGCACGGACTGATATATGGCGCCATTTGTCCCCTCTGCCAGGAGGCTTATTCGGCCTCTGCCTCTCCGCGGCGTCGGCCACACGGAAAATCCAGACGGAACCTGTTCAAACACAGGATTACCCACTGCTGTTTCAGCGAGGACAGCACCTCTTTGTGTGACAGTACCTTAATCTTTTCAGACCGGAACGCACTCATTCAGGTGCCCCTCAGCAAGCGTGAGCTAATGACATTAGAGGCTACGACCCAGAGGCCAGGGAAGATCAAGGGCGAGCCGAACGCGGGTTCCTCAGTGCAATCTGACGCAGTGCAAAGCAAAGTTAAAAGCAGAATCTGTATCATGTAAATTAGAATAGGGAACCGCCAGCCATGTTTTGAATTTGAAAGTTCAAGGTTTGTTGTTTGCACTGTATATTATAGCTCAGGATGAATTGCCTTTTATACCAAAAGACCGCAGTAGCATTGCAGTGTTACGTTTCAATTACCTGACCTTCCCCCCAGAGGACTGGCTTGGGAAAATGAAGTGTATTAAATCTGATATAATACAATTTTTTTTAAATTTCATTTTATTTTAATAGAAAAACAAGTACATGCTCCATTTTAATTTACATTTAAGATACCACTTTACAAATTCCTGTAGGTACCCCATTTTTTATTTTCTATTGTTCTTTTTTTAACAAATGCGTGATTTCATTCCATTGGTGTGATAAGCGCATGAGATACATGAGGCAATTTGGCTGAAGGCGGAATTTCTCCCTGTACCGCCCTACCGACAAGTGTGGAGGTTCATCAGTAAATGAAGCTTACAGGAAACCCATTTGTAAAAGTGTAACCCCAATGCGTAGATACCCTTTGCCGTGCTCCTCTTCAGTTTCTCCCGCAGGGGAATGTGGGAGCGCTGGGGGGGGGGGCGGGGGGGTGGGGGGGTTGGGGGAATAAATAGGCCAAGTCTGTCTTGTGAGCGAGCAGATTGATTAGGATAATTTTCTGCTTTTTTCCCATTAGTAACAAATATCTAGATTTATATCCCCCCTAGTGTTCATTTGAAAGGATAATTCAGGGGCCCGCTGACTGACACATGGCTTTAAGCAATGGAAACAAACAGAGAGCTAACGCGTCTCTCTTTTCACAGGAAAGAATACAGGTCACCAACGGCGCCCTGTCAATCAGCCGATTGACGCTGTCTGACATCGGAATGTACCAGTGTGTGGCCGGCAACAAGCACGGGGATATATACACCAATGCTGAACTACGAGTTATAGGTACGGATTGAAAGAAATTATGTCTGCAGTTTCTGTGAAATTATTACCAGGTTTATCACATGGCTACTATAACTGCTTCTCGTCTCAACTGACCTTTTACAAGTAAACATATTTATAAAATACCTTTTATGACTAAAAAGGTATGTAATTTAAATGAGTTTTGTGTGTTTTGTAGGTAGTGTCAGAGATGAGAACAGCATCAGTGACAGGCCCATTGTTGAATTCTAATGCTGCAACAGTGCCACCCATTGCAGCATCCAGTCATTTCTCCCCCGTGTGTCATAACCTTTCCGACAGTGCTTCCCCCTCTCTTTTTCCAATCATGAAATTCCTGTACCGCCCCCTCCCCCCCCACACACACACACACACACACACACACCACCACCCAAATGAGCAAGTCTAATCATCACTGGTTTATCATGGATTGGAGTGGAAATTCCACAATACTCCGGGAGTGTTTAATTGAACACGGACGTGGAAGTGAAAATGTCAGCGGCGTTTCTCGCAGATACGTCGTAATTGAACTCCTTGTTTAAAAAAAGAAAGGAAGATGGAGGAGCCACGGAAATTATAATGATAAAGGCAATTTGGGGCTGGGAAAAATGAAAGGACGTGACATTTCCCTTTTGTTTTTCATGGCAGAAAAACGACTCTCTGTTAATTAAGAAGTGCAGGGTGTGCTGTTCTCTGACGCTGCCGCTCCGGCTCCGCGTCGCAGATGTGCGCCTCACTCTGAAGTGCACTCTGCTGAGTGATGACACGTTCAAAATAGCATAAATAAATATATGGAAAGTTCTGCAATTAAAAACCTAAGGGGGGGGGGAGGGTTATAGAGGGGAACCGCTCATTTTGCAGCTGCGTTTGGTTGCAGCTCCATGGCAGGCAGACTGATTCATTTTAATTTATTGAGGAATACAGCCAAGGATTCTAATCTTGTGTTTCAAACCTCTAGTCCAAATATTATGTCTTCTTGATGAGTTCCTCGATGTCTGTCCATGAATGCGTCGAGAGTCGATCTGTCGCTCGGCGCAAACATAGATGATTACAACGCAGATGTTCAAGCAGGGGCCTTCTAGGGTTGGCGGGTCACGCCGTGCGGTATAGTGTTTCTTCAACACCTGTCCTCTTTCAGCTGTTGCTCCAGATTTCTCTCAAAACCCGCTGAAGACGCACACGCTGGTGCGGGAGGGGGGCGACGTGCTGATCGAGTGCAGGCCCAAGATGTCTCCGTGGGGAATGATCTCGTGGAGGAAGGGAAACGAGGCCCTCCGAGAGAGCCAAAGGTACCCCCGTCCTGAACTGCCTTATCCTTTCATTTAAATCGGGCAAGGTGCATGGTAATAGCGACAGGAATTACTCTGGGGCAAAAGGGGCTATTCCGCAGCACTGCATGTGATGAAAGACCAATGTCAGAGTCGTCATGCTGTCATAATCATGCTTTTTTGTTGAGGTCTAGTGCTGGTGAGGTATTGCATCCCTCTCACATCATCTATCTATCCCACACTCACAGAGTACAAAGGATTTATGGTACAAAAATGTCATTTGCATTTTTTTTTTTATCACTGCCCACTTGTTTGGAATGCCCAAGTGAATGCGAGCCATATCCTATTATTGCGATAGGCTCCTTCAATTCCGTAGGGTGCGACAGCCAATTCGTTTTGCTCCGTCATTCGCCCGCTTAGCTGTGCAGCCATTTTGATTGCTGCACATCTCACCCATCTCGTACATACAGACTGCAGGCGTGCGACTGACCAGAGGCGGCGCCATTGCGTGAAGTGGTGGGGTATACGCAATGCCAATGAAATCTTCCTTCCCTAGGAACAAGACTGTGGCTCGTTGTGTCCCACCCCACAGGATTGGCCACAGTCAGGGCCATAATTTAATTCTGGACTGTCATGTTAAGGGGACCCAGTTCTGTAGCTGGATATACTAACAGAGAGCTTTTTACTTGTTTATTTTCCTTTATTTAACAAGGTAGGCGAACTGTCTTTTTGCAGTGATAACCAGAGGAATCATAGTGGGTAGGGGATTCAAGAGATTATAAAGCCAGTCAGATGTAAGGAGCCAGCTTTTGTGTAAATTTGACCAGGACACCAGTGTTAACATTGCTAAAAAGTGCCATGTGATCACACTTTTACTTACCATGTCATCTGAAGTATGGCCTTTTACAGCACTAGCCCCTTTACTGTGCTGGGGCATTGGATTTTATTTCAGTTCAGGGGAAAGAATGTCCAATTCCAGCCCACTAACATCTCTATTCCAAGTATTAACTCTTTCCTATGAGGTCCCCCATCCACGTATGACCCAAGACCAGGCCTGCTTAGCTTCAGCAGTTTGCTACGAGGCTTGACTGCTGTCTTGTGACTTTACCTCTTTTTCCTCAACGATCATAGTTTATATATAATTTCTTTTAGCAGTCATGTTTTTCACCTGGCCAGAAAAGTGTATTTATTATCACCTCTACTGTGAGGAATATATATAAAAACCAGTAGGGCGTACTGGAAGAAAGCGGGGAACCGCCATCCTTGCCGGTGTCAAAAATGGCACCCCCATGTTTCACAGCCAGGGTGTTAATCAAGCACTTAGCGCCCACCGCAGGGATCTTCAAGCAGTGGTGCCGCCACCCTGTGTCCACACATATGTTCACTTTATTTATTTATTTATTTATTTATTTATTTATTTATATTGTCTTTTTTTCATTAATTAATTAATTGCTTTTTTATTTTTTTATTTTTTTTATTTAACTTGCGGTGGGGGGGGTATAAGTAGCTTGCAAAAAGGTCATCAATGAGAAGTGTTTGCATGAGCACTGACCCTGGAAAGCTGTGTCCCAGCAGTTACAGTGGGTGGCGGGATTGAGCGTAATGTGTTGCCATGACGATAGCGAGATGGGATTGTGGTGACTTTCCCTGCATTTTCATACGCACAAAGAACGTGTTGCTAAATAAGGTGGGTGCAAATAAGGCTGCTCTGTGTTTGCATAATTGCTTGCTGTTGGTGCCCTTCAATTGACCGATCAACTGGTAGCGCCAACTGGTGTTTCCTGTCATACTGTCTGTTGAGCAACTTGCAAGAAATACGTGGACAATAGAAGTTTTATTTTCATATTGTTCATATATTTAAAATATAACTGCCCTTCATGCTCCTACTACAGGAATATTTTGGGATAGAATGTAGTAATATGTTTCTTTTTCATGGAATAAAGGCTTCACATTGCTGGATATCATAAGAGACAGAAGTGATAATGCCATAGACGAGCCCCTCTGTGCTATTGCGATTACAAAAAAAAAGTCATGTGTGATAGCAGTGTACTACAATGGAAGGAATTCCATTTCTATATCTCAGTATCTCTATCTGTTTTCCATTGGGTAATGGGTTTCATGCAAGTTCTTGAAGTTTGAAATTAAATGATCGCTCCGGATCGCACTTGTCAAAAGGCAATTCCACGCAGACCTTTCTTGCCTCTGACAAGTAGGTAATTAATAAGAAAAATGTGCACATCAGAAGTAGGTGCAACCCGCACAGGTTGTATTATAGTGAATGAATTCCTGCCTGTCTGCTAGATAGCATTGTCAATATGTGGATTCCTGCCAAGTGACTCATTCTTCTGAAACTGAATATATATTTTTAGTCAAGGAATATGATTAGCATTTTCTCTCTCTCCTGCTCATTTATACACAGCAAACAAAAAAAGCAATTTGTAGAATGAAAGCAAGCGGAAAGCTTGAAACATTAATTAATAGCACCAGCGCTCTTGATTTTCTTGATGTTCTATATTCCTTTGTTGGGCTGTTTGAGACGATGTTTGAAGGCTCCTCAACCCACTAATTCGAATGACCTGCTGACCTGATGATACATTGACATTTAATAATCAGATTATGGTATGGAGTGAATAGCTCGATTTTGTAATTCAGGTAGCTGTACCTCACACCAGTATTTGCAAGGAATTAGGTAACAATATGATGTCTGCACTTGTTTACGTTTGAGATGATAGCACAATACTGTGCTACCAAGATATTTTTGGATAACTTAAATAAAATCGTGAGCTAACGATTACGGTGGCCCACAAGGACAATCGCGCTACAAAGCCGAAGGCACAAGCATAAAGGGAAACATGGTAAATGGTAAATGGACTGCACTTATATAGCGCCTTTATCCAAAGCGCTTTACAATGGCCTCTCACTCACCCGTTCACACACACATTCACACACCAATGGCGGCAGCTGCCATGCAAGGTGCTAGCCTGCTCATTGGGAGCAATTTGGGGTTCAGTGTCTTGCCCAAGGACACTTCGACATGTGGACAGGAAGAGCCGGGGATCGAACCGCCGACCCTGCGATCAGCGGACGACCCGCTCTACCTCCTGAGCCACAGCCGCCACCTGCCTCCACATGGCGTGGAGCGCTTCCTTGTATCAACTGGTCTTTCGTTTTTTCTATTTATCAACTTTTGTTTTCGTTATTGTATGTTTTTTAATTTGCATCATTTCTGAACTTCTTTTTTACATTTGCTTTGGCATTTTGCAGTATGTTTCTTCTCTTGCAGCACATTTCCATTGTTGCATACGCTTTAGCTTTTTGTATGTGTTTTGAGATTTGCGTCGCTTCTTGATTTGGAGCGTGTTTTCCTTTATGCTTTCGCTTTTGAAGCGTGATCGTCCTTGTGGGCCACTGTAAACATTTACCAAAATTTTCTCAGTTAACAATGATCAAATTAACTGAATTGCAGTATATACTGTATGTAGTTTTATTTATTTATTATTTATATTTTGTTAATAAAATATTTAACCATTAAACACAGGGAAATTAGATTGTCTTTGGACCAGGCAGAGATAGATTTTAAGCATTGTCCATGGGCGAGAAGACTCCATTATAAAGCTGCTTCTGAATTCAGCTCTGTGTTACTGTACTGCAGTCAGATGCAGTGGCTGCCATTTTAAAAGTCTTTCACACAACTCCACCGTGGCCTGAACCCATAACCTACCTGTGTCACAGCAGACATTCAAACTGCAAGGCCAGTGATCCGGTGAATGTACAGGAAGAAGGTTCAACCAATGCTTCACCTGCTGGCAGGGAAGGCATCGATACTCCATTGATCATGTTTGCTGAGGCCATGCACCGTCATTGCAATTATCAGAGAATGGCCGGTAATCGCATTATTATTTAATGTAAATGGAATGTTCCACGACACAGGTGCACGCCCGTGTGTGAGCGCACATAAGCAGAGGCGAGCGGTTGAACTCCTGTCTTTCGAGATTAATTGCGTTAATTGCTTTAGCGCTCTGCAGTGGCTTTTTTGGAGGGAGGAGAGCCGGTGTCACCAGCCGGGTAATCCGTCTTCACAGTAGCCGCCATTTCAGCAGGAAGCCAGGACAAGGGATGTCTTATCACACGCATGCAGCCCTGCAGGGACACAGTTTAGATGACATCAGCTGGAACAAAGCAGCTGAGATCGCAAGTCAGGACTTCAGAGCAGATCTGGCTGATGAGAGTGTAAGTGGGCCATGTCAGCCCCGGATCAATGCTTGAAACATGCTATTTTAATTATGTCACAATCCGGAAAACAGAAAGGCTTCACAGAAGAAAACCCCCTTACCCGCTGGCCATGGCAGTTGTATCCGTACTCACACTTTTAGGCACACCCTCACTGCTGCCAATGTGCTTTGTTTACCTTTTTCTTAGCACATTCAGTTTATATATATATATATATACATAACTGATATATTTCTGTCTTCTTCTTGTCTGTTTGTCTGTTATGATAAAACTCTTCATCAAAACTACTGAGGGTTATGCACAGGGAAGAGTCCCGAGTAAATGGAATAGAAATATGGAGATTATAGCTGCACCTGCAGAGTAGGAAAAGTGCAGGGGTAACTCTCATCATCTTTGAGTGGTTTACAGTCCATTATGTGTTGAATAATTAAACTGAAATTAAAGAGATGTTGGCATGTATTTCCGCCGTGCTGACTTGGATTTAAATAGACATGTTCTTGACTGCAGTATAATTTCTCTGACTCACCCAACTGTAATGAAGGTGCGCGATTTGAGCGTGCGAGGCTTTGAACGAGAAATAATTATTCGTCGATACGGCGAATAGGCTCCTGCGTTGTAGGACCTGGATGATATGTGTTTCATTGGCATACAAACAGTGCGCTGCACAATACCTTTTGTGATTGCCATTCTTCATCTCGGAAAACGCAGTGATATGCAAATACCAGTATTTCATGAGTTGTTGCACTGCACATTTAGACGTGCCTTCGATTTACTGTATATAAACAATACATGGATTGATGAAATGTTTGTTTGCTTTGATATGGCTTGTTAAGTCAAACCTTTTTGCTTAATGGACAAACAGAGTCATAAATACACAACATGCTCCAGAGGCCTCGAAAGGAGACCGAAACGCATTCAATTAGAAAAGGACCCTTTGTTACGTTTATATTTATCACGTTGACCTTTTGAAAATTTTGCCCGAAGCTTTGGAAATGAGAGAACGGTGTGTGCGCGCGTGCATATGCGTGTACGTGGGTATGCATGTGTGTGCGAGTGGATAATGAGCAAGCTGAAAGAGAGAGAGTGGAGGGGCAGAGGGGGAGAGAGGCACAGAGGGAAGGACGGAGTTTTATTATGGCTCCAGCTGTTTTTCAATTAGTTTCCTTGTGACGGTTAGTTAGCATTAGTGTTTCGTTCTGAAATAGTCAAAATGTTATGTTATGCAGACTGACTCAAAATAATCTACAACATTCAAGGCCGTGTTCGGTAGGTGGCAGAGTATTCTAATAGTTCGGGAACTGGGCTTGTAGCCCAAAGGTTGCAGGTTTGATTCCCATCGGGAGCACTGCCTTAAGTAAAGTACTTAGCTGTATAAATGGATACTGTGTAAAATTGTGTAAATTTCTGTGGATAAGAGCATTTGCTAAATGCCAATAATGTAGACCTACATTTTTTCCCCTAATGTCAGCAAAACAACTTGAGCAATTAAAAGCCTAATCTAATGGATTTATCCAGATTAGTTCATTAAAGCTCTGACCTGTGACTGTTTTGAAAGAGTATTCACATTTTTCGAATGTAACAGCTATGAAGCTGCATAGTGCATACAGAACATACATGTATAATAACTAAAACCTGAATCCCTCATGGGACGTGTGATCTGCAGTCGTGTAATATGGGGACGTGTAATATGGGGATGTGTGATCTGCAGTCGTGTAATATGGGGACGTGTGATCTGCAGTCGTGTAATATGGGGACGTGTGATCTGCAGTCGTGTAATATGGGGACGTGTGATATGCAGTCATGTAATATGGGGACGTGTGATCTGCAGTCGTGTAATATTGGGAGGCGTGATCTGCAGTCGTGTAGTATGGGGACGTGTGATCTGCAGTCGTGTAATATGGGGAGGTGTGATCTGCAGTCATGTAATATGGTGACGTGTGATCTGCAGTCGTGTAATATGGGGACGTGTGATCTGCAGTCGTGTAATATGGGGACGTGTGATCTGCAGTCGTGTAATATGGGGACGTGTGATCTGCAGTCGTGTAATATGGGGACGTGTGATCTGCAGTCATGTAATATGGGGACGTGTAATATGGGAACGTGTAATATGGGGACGTGTGATCTGCAGTCGTGTAATATTGGGAGGCGTGATCTGCAGTCGTGTAATATGGGGACGTGTGATCTGCAGTCGTGTAATATGGGGACGTGTGATCTGCAGTCGTGTAATATGGGGACGTGTGATCTGCAGTCGTGTAATATGGGGACGTGTGATCTGCAGTCGTGTAATATGGGGACGTGTAATATGGGAACGTGTAATATGGGGACGTGTGATCTGCAGTCATGTAATATGGGGACGTGTAATATGGGAACGTGTAATATGGGGAGGTGTGATCTGCAGTCGTGTAATATGGGGACGTGTGATCTGCAGTCGTGTAATATGGGGACGTGTGATCTGCAGTCGTGTAATATGGGGACGTGTGATCTGCAGTCGTGTAATATGGGGACGTGTGATCTGCAGTCGTGTAATATGGGGACGTGTGATCTGCAGTCGTGTAATATGGGGACGTGTGATCTGCAGTCGTGTAATATGGGGACGTGTAATATGGGAACGTGTAATATGGGGACGTGTGATCTGCAGTCGTGTAATATGGGGACGTGTAATATGGGGACGTGTAATATGTAGTCGTGTGATCAGCTTTCACAGAAAAAAAAGAGGTGACAGCACAACAATGAAATCACAAGGATGATCTGACAAGAAAGTGGTCTTCATAGATGCATCGGTCCAGTCCATCAGGGCTGAAGTAGGATGTGACTCAAGCTGTGTGTTTCACAAAGTGGCTCCATGCGGCTGAGCTCAGTCTCCCCACGGCAGGCAAGCGGGCGGTACAATCCATCTCTATTTCCTCTGTCGGGTCATTGACTGTTGATAGCATTCTTCTTAAGAGAAAGTGAAAAGTATTGTATTTAGATTGCCCTAGTTCTGCCTTTTTGCCTGTGACCAATCCCCTTCCCTATAAAGGCAGAGGAAATGATGATGGTTCTGAAATGGCTGAAGAGATGCCTGGCAGCAGTGCAAACCCGCATTTAAAGGCGCATCTGCCGCGCAACAAGCATTCCAGGGCACATTACTGTCACGTACAAAAGGGAGGATTCATTTAAGAAATAAAAATGCGGAGTGAAAGGGTGACGCCTGCAACTCCGCATTTGAATTAATGTTCATACGGGGGCGCTTGCTTTGCAGGTGGCAATGTAATGCGTGGCTATAATTGCGATGCATCTTTCTTGCATCCGGTTTTTGTGTATGTGTGATTTAGGGCCCTGCGCGCACCTTCTGTCGAATTAGATTATGTATGTAACTTTAATATTATTGAGAATAATATGATTTTGATTGGGTTACGCCTGTCTATTATTGTCTTGCGCTTCAAAATCACCCCACCCTCAAAATGATAAAAATGAAATGTTATGAAGCTGTAAAATTTTATTGTACTCAGTGGAAAAAGGTCTATTAATAAAGAAAGCGATTAAATGTTAATTTTGGAAGTGAAGCCCAATACGCTGTTTTAGCATATCATTTCCAGAGGCAACATGCTGTTGTGCTTATTAAAAACTGTTGTTTATCAAGTTTAAATGTCACTTTTATACCCCCCGCCCCCTCCTCCTCCTCCCCCTCCCCCTCCCTCCCCCATCACAGCTAATTTCCTCATTTGATTTTAAATGAACATCTGCTTGTAAAGAAAAGTTAAAATCACCCCCAAACCAATGTAGCTACAGTATGCCTTTATGGCACCCGTGCAGAATATTAAAAAGCTTTCCTGCCCAAAATATATTTGATCTCATTACCTTGTTGTTTGAGAAGGGTTTGAGGCTGGGGCTTGTTTGTGGCTAGCTTAAGTAATTTAGCCAGAGCCTTCATCAGTGTTATGTAGTCTGGCGAATGTCACTTGAAGGGGACAGTAGGATGAGTGAGAGATACCAGGCTTACGGCTGTTTCTGCATTCCCCTGCAGCTCAGCACGCCACCTTAAACAGCCCCTGTAAAAAGAACTGCAGCTCGGAGTTGCTGTCACCTCCAGCGAAAAGACATCCCCGGTTTTGTGGATTATTAGTACTTTTTCAGAGCACACATCAATATGATATGCTAATACAATTAACTGAGAAGTGAAATGTTTGATTGATCTCTACCCCCTCCAATACATCAATCAAGAGGAGAGACACTATTGAGTGGTGTACTAATGTATGCAGTTTGAAAAATGCTATGTTTAAAAGTTGTCGAAGAAGGATCATTACCCCAAGATATGTAATCATTCAAGAATGTTGTTAATGTTTACCCTGGAATATTTAACAAAGTTAACTTTTTTATATGGTCAGGGTGTTTCTTGAAGCAATTATTGACCGATGAGGCATTTGGAGTCTCAACATGAGTATTGGTAAGCTATGTATCTTGCATTTTTAGTTTACTTTAGTTTTAACCATTTCCTGGCCTCTATCTTGGACAGATTTTTTTTGTTTTTAAAGCAACTAAAATATACTATTGAAAGAATTGCTGAATCCTTAAACCCAATGCGAAAGTGAACTTGAAGATGTGTGTTAAGATTAGGATTGGATCCTTTACAGTCCACATCTTGTGTTGTGTTCTGTGGGATTATTTTTATCGGGGAGTCCGCTGCTGATATCATTTTTCAAAGTGAGAATTTGCCAGCACAGCACAAGTAATCCATCTTGGTTCCTCAGACAATGTCTCCAGAACACATGTCTGCTCTTTATTCCTTGAAGGATACCCCCAAGTATCAGGTACAGATGAATATCAGCTGGAAGAAATAAACTGTGAGAGCAATTTGCGATTAAAGAAATCCTGTACCAGTACATCCATAAGGCCTTTGTGTCAGTGGCTGATAAACACTTTCTCTCCCCAGTTTAATTACAAACACAACTCTTGCCTATTATACAACAGGGAATTAAGTCAATCCAAATGGACATGCCAGAGTTTGATTAAATAGTTAGCTACTGGAAATATGCACTAAGTGCGATGCACTGAATAAAATGCTCACCGTTGATGAGCCGATGTTGTGAATCGTAGGTGTAATGGCCTGGGGCACCTTTGGCAGGGGAAACGTCCCACGTTATACTGAGAGATTTCTGAATTGTCCCGTCCGATAATCAATGAATCCTTGAGTCAAATTTCATCTTCTTTGGACTGCAGCCAGTCTTGAGGTCTCAGTGAACAATTGCCCTCCTTCATGCGACATCATATTTTAAAAACCAATCATCAACTAGTAGTTACGATGGGCCTGCTTGATCAGTAATATAGCAATCGTTTATTGGTCGGTGGCATGTAATTGACAATAGCTGTCCCACCTCTATCTAGTCACTCTTTTTTGGAAGCATCGCTGCCAGTTTTTGTGAGTGAGTAGTTTACAGTTTACAGAGTTGGAAAGCTGATGACCCACCTCTTGATACTTTTTTATTTTATTAAAAATTAAAACAAAAAAATGTGTTGATGAAAAGCCAATTGCTGAAAATCCAGACCACCTTAAAAGCTTGCAAACTGTATCTTGATAATAGCAAGTCAGCTAATAGCTAATTAGTCTCTTGTGAATGCTGTATATTAGCATTGCTTGTAAACCAAACTGTGAGACTATGTAAATTTCATTCAGCAGAACGCTGCTTTGTTGCTGATCACAGATAGAACATAATATTTTGGTTCTTCTCAAGTCTCTAGTTCCTTAGAGTGCACAAAGGCCATGCTGATTTAATTCTTACAGTTGACAAACTGTCCAGGAACATGTGTTCCCCCAAATCTTCACACCAGGGTTACACCCTTTGCACTATTGTGCATATGATGAACACTTACATATTAAGTCACTGACACGGACTTGTTTTACGGTGAAAGTGTGAATTTGGTTAATTCCATACTGGTTCATTGGTTAATTCCATAATTCTGAATTGTGCAGCATAGTTGCTGAGCTGTGTCACATTCCTCTCAGCATTCTCTGTCTGCATTATATCAGTAAAAATGAGTCTGCAATACAGGAATTATTGTATGTGATCAAAGCGATATTTTATGGAAAGACAGCAACAATTTACAAAATATAAAATTAGAGTTAAACTTGGATTACTTAATCTGGAGCGTGCGGCAATGTGCCTCCGTACACATTGTGGCTCGGCATGTCGATTTTGATATAAAATTTTGACTTGCCGGGTTGGTACCCTCCAGGGAAATCTCAGCTGTCATTTCTGGCTTGATGGCATTATAAGGAACAGCAAACATTTGCCACTCGATCGCAAATTAAAGAGTAATACCTCCATTGCAGGGTAAATGCCTCTCCCCTTGGCTGTGTTTTTTTTATTTTTTTTATGAGTCCATAGATTACCATGACAACCTCAGTGCTTCTCAAACCTCTGAAGTGTTCGGGTCAGCCCGGGAAGGTCCTGAGGAGAAATGTCATTTCAGCGACAGCCTGCAACTCCAGCTTTTATCTCCAATTTTGAAATAACATTTTTTTTTTTTTAAATCGCCCAGTACCTCCTGGTGTTCGCAGCATGCGGGGCCATCTGTACTGTAAAAGAGTACAGGTCTGACACTTACTGTCAATCATTCTTTATCACAGTCCACTACCTATGATCTGTCCTCCCCAAGCATTCCACATGGCTCCGCCTCCACTCGGCACATTATTCAACTTAAAGCTCTGATTGGCATTCGGGGGTAAAAAGTATCACTTGTATTACATTTTTTCTGAATACTTCAAAAAGTATAATAGTTAGGAAAGTGTAACTTATAAAAGTTAGACAAATTGACTTTTTGTTTTGTTTCACATTGTTTTGAAAACATAATGGATATAATCTCAGTGACTAAGATTCTGATTCATCAATGACAGGGGATGTTTTCAAAATTACTACCTGTCAGTGCCATATAACGGGAGAGGTAAAATCAACATGTAAGAGTATTTGTTTGTTTTATTTCCTATAGCAAGTGTGCAATCTGAATAACCGTTATGCTAACAAAGTATGCTAACAAATTGAAATAACAAATTGAACAACAATTTCAATAAGAACTAGGCTTTAAGTTTTACTGGATAGTGTCTATTAGAAACAAGGGTGACTTTCTGCATAAGATTTTGCTATGCGTGTATATTCAAGTATCCACTCTAATTAATTAACTTTCAGCTCTATTGTACAAACAGGACTCAAAATTTGTACATAGTGTAGACGGTGATATTAAAGCATGTTTTAAATGTTTTTTTATTTTTTTATTTTGTCTGTAGGACAAGTTCAGTAGTTATATCAATTAGGGAATTAAATTAGGGAGTGTAATTCACATTTATATGCTAATACCCATGCATTTCTGTTATTTTTATAAATTTTAGTCTTTCTTTTCTTATATAATAATACATAAACAACAAACAAACATATAAACATATCATGCAGTGCTGAAGATTAGTTTCTTCAAAGGTTGAAAGATGAGCATCCTTCAGTCTGCATACACATTGCAAATTCATAGCATAGTCCATGTAATACATTTACATTGATTTGTCTGTTGCTTGGTTTCTAATAAAATGTTGTTAATATCTTTGCTTTTAATCAGATCTGTGTAAGATGGGATAGCGATGACAGCAACAACAACTACAAAAAACCATGAGAAATGTCAGATGAGGGACCAGTGTTTAGGGATGGGCCGGTAACCAAACAGCATACAGCTATAAAAGCATGTTATAACCTTGCTATAACTTAAGATAAGAGCCAACGTTCTGTCCACTCCATGTGAATAAAAGTGAGATTATTATTTTTAGAAATATTAGATTGAGTTGATAAAGTATGATAATGTGACATCTGGCAGGAAGCAATAGGAAAGAGTCTCTTGTGTCAAAGATCGATATTAATTACCTGGATATTGGAGAGCTGTCAGATACAAACGTACTGCTTAGTCACAGTGACACAGGCTTGGTTCATAACCTCAGTTACACAGACAAAAAAAAAACATACGTTTTTGTGGGCCATAACTCTCATTTAATCTGGACAATGGCAGCATTACTAGCAGTGACATGCATGCCAGATCTGTGTCTGAGATGTACTTTGTAGACAAGCGGAAACAACTGCTCAGTTGAGGCAAATGACTGGCAACATTTCCGCAATTGCTTCCTGAGCTATTTGTGTGACGTTTGCGTTTGAAAAGGACGACCTTGAGAGGCACGCAAATCAAAAACAAAGATCTGTGGGAAACGTTCAGAGAAAGTGACGTCGCAATTTATCTTAAGACTCCAGACATTTTCCCTTCGTTCACTGCAGGGTTTGAAAGGCGGTCGAAAGCATACGTCAACATCTGATGTAGGGTCCAACCTTCCGTCCCGAGAGAGTAAAGGTGACCTCGTCTTTCTCTCGACAGACACTGCATCTCAGCCTCTTTCAGAGTTGACTTCATGGGCATTGTATTTCCTGCAGACGTTTTGATACGATTGTGATTAGAAACACCACCTGCAGCCAGGTCACAGATGGTCACCATGTAGAAGGAATATCCCGATACTACTCACCTCTCCATGTCTGCGCTTACACGCGTGAAGCTGAATACAGTCGGTGAGACTGATATCGTTTGCGTAATATCTTGTCGTTTGAAGAGCACTGGAACATGACCGGTACTTTATAGTCATTAAAACTGGCAAGGAGACGTGAGCACTAAACAAGTGCATGCATAGGCTGGATGTGCCAAGAATTTAACACGCCTTAGCAGAGGTTAATTATTTTGTGAAATCACCAGAAGCAGAAGATGCCCCCTTTTCACACAGCTGCATGGCTGAATAATTTCAGCGATAGATTCTTAACCCCTATTTTCCACGGCATTTTTTTTTGTTTACACTGCTAATGATTATCAGGGAGAGAGAGGGAGATAGAGATTTCAAACGGGTGGACATCCATTAGTTATGGTTATACGTTTAATAATGAATCCAAAGAGGATATCAATAATGATCTACATTCACATGCACACACATCTATGAAGCAAGGCATGGACTACTGCAACTCAAAGAACTGTATGACCGAAAATACATACTGTGATACATCATTAAGAAAGCAAACAGCATTAAACCACAGTCTTATTAAACACACCAAATTAACGTAATTGCTTGTATTCTGGTGGTATGTATACAGCAATAACTTGAAGAATTACTAATTCCAAAAAAAAAAAGCATAAGGCTTCTTTTTGGACAATGTCAACTGGTATAAAAACAAGTCATTCTGTGGTCCTCTTAATTTTTTATGTTTACAAAACTCCTAAATTTTAACAGTTTGTGTATTTATGGATTACTTAATTCATAGATTAAAATCATACAATATCATGCCATGCAGGGCCGGACCGTCCACTAGGCAACTATAGGCAGCCGCCTAGGGTCACTGGTCACTAGGACCAGGGCGGCAGAGTGCTGCCCTCCGCCCGTCGCCTGCCGCCCCACCATCCAAGTGATAACGCTATTCTGTAGCCCCTGCTATTTCCGTGTGGGTAACATTACAATAAGCAGGTTTCAAATTGTTGTTGAACGTGCCGCGCCCATTAAGTGAAATTTGGAAAACCGTCCGCCTTGTAAAGATATGCAATTCTGTAAAACGAAAGAACGCATTTTGAGGAGACAACACTGTTTACAGTAATTATCTATTTGCCCGCTGCATCGATGTGAATGTGGTTACAATGGTTATTATAACATTATTTCCAGGATCAAGCTAGAAAGCTGTATCCTGACTATGAAGTTGAATGTGATTTCTAAATCTGACGTAGCATGCGGTGCCATATATGTTTACTGCAATATTGGACTGAATTCCAAACACTTTAAATAAAGCAGTAGCCTACAAAAAACGAGACAGCTTTTATTACATTTTTCTGATGACTCAAGTGTAGGATAAAGCAATTTTTCACGGATCGATCTAACCTCTTAATTTTCTTCTCAAAATGCACCAGATTTATGCATTTAACTGTTAAAATTTACAAACTTTTCTCCCAGGGGGGCATGCCACCGGAACCCCCTAGAGGGCGGGGGTGTAGCACCTCATAGTTTTACAACCACATGTTCTCCAGAGTAACTGATTTGAATTGAACGTTTGAAACAGCTGCAATAGACAACATCCGCACGCCTTTGCTTGCCAAAATCTTGGCCCTCGTCGTCACCCCTTGTGTGATTAAAAACGAAAAAAAATGGCGGGGCGCTATTGGCTGGGTATCTAATTATGACCACTATGTTTTTTCTTTTTATATCTGATTTTAGGGTGCCATTTTTTAATCTTGCCTAGGGCAGCAAAATGATCAGAACCGGGCCTGATGCCTTGTATGTCTTAATTGATTAGTATAAAGGAATATCATGTCCTTTTTTACTTACTTTGAAATTTACTTTTGTTGCCAGTGAACACACTGATGCATTTGTGGCCTGAATGCAATCAGCATTTGTCCTTAACATATAAAATAAGTATGGTGAGTTAATTTGGAAGATTGTTGAATTCAAATTTATGACATAGATTATATACTATGAACTTGAATGGTACTCAGAAAGATGCCTACACCCACTTGTGAGCGTGTAAAGCCTTTGACAAGATCTGCCAGTGTTGCTCAATTCCATGTGTGTCATGGTTCATGGGTTATTTTTTCTCTTTCTGCTGCGGTTCTCATCCTTTCTCTCTGATTGAGAATCTATCGGATTTCTTTCACGTTCCGTTCCGGGGTTTTGCTTCACCTCGCTTATTATTCATTTCACCTGTGCTACTACCTGCGGGGTATTTAAGTTCCTCACTTCCGCTTCCCCGGTGCTTCTTTGTCATTCCGTATTACATTGAGCCAGGTATAGCCAGGTACAAGCGACCTTATGATATTAAACTTGTTTTATGTTCACTAGGGACTTGCTTCGTAGCTTTATTATTTCAGGTATAGGATTCTATCCTCCTGTTAGCTTCGCTGTGCTATTTTGTCCGTGCTGTTCTCACTGAGACAGTTTTTCTTTGGTGGTTTCACTTTTGTTTCACCTTCTTCTGGCCTTGTTAGTTTTACGCGCCGAAGGTGTTCTTTTTTTTTGTTTTGTTTCCCGTGTTAGCTCTAGTATTGAGCTCCAGAGACTTAGTTTTGTGTTCTTACTCGTGTTTCGAGTTCGCCCTGTTTTCCTGGGATGATTATTATTTGGCTGTTTTAGCTTCTAGGATTATTCCTTTTTTTCTACCCTTTTGGGGTTTAATCTATTAGTGGTCTTCACCGTTGTGGGTGACTTGTTCTGATTCCCATTCCCGTTGCATTCGATTCTCTGCCACTGGAAACCATCACAATGTGTGCTCTTGTGCGTTGAAAACATTTAACTATTCATCCAATGTCTATTCCTCCACATTGATTTCATTAGACATTTGTGAAAATGAATACAAAATTCAAATACTTGTTGACCGATTTGAAAACTATTCGAGATTTCAGATCCGTGGCTTCCTGGCAACTTATGTGTGAAGCTTCATCTAATTCGGATCAGAACTGTAGGTGCTAAGGCTGTTATGGACAGACACACATGCGGGAGTGATTGCAATACCACTGTCACAACACTATCCACACGCATGTATTACTTAATATGAGCCAAGGCTACAGACCAATATGTTGATTGAATCGAGATCTTCATTTACAGCTATCTAACCCATGTCTTAGGTTGTTTTTTGTTTTATTCCTTGTACATGTGCCTGTAAGAGAGCATTTGAGGGTATGATGTGCAACTCTATGTTGAATAGCACACTAGTTTTTCACTCCACCATTTTTATCTGTGAGTGGCAAGTCACAGAGCCCTTGCCAAGGAATGCAGTGACAAACCTGGCAGAGAGAGTAAAATAAAAATTCCAGAGAACTACCATGAAATATAATGAAATCTAAAATCTACTGTGCACCAAGGGCCTTTTTCGCTTACAATAAATCTGCATTCCAGACAGAGCGGTGGTGACTTCTCAAAAGTCAAAAGATAACGAGTGAATTTTACTTGAGACTGTGCAATTTTCTGCAATTTGCACTTCAGATTGGAAGAGACGGCTGCGTGGCCACGCTGTTATTTGTACGTCTTTCATCTCCGCTCAGAAAAAAAAGACGAAAAAAAGACGAATAAAAAACACCGCTTTTTATGCTGCCCTGCTTTTTTTGGTTGTGGCTTCATCCTCCCCATAAATTTTCTGCACTTTGAGGATGACATGAGTGTGTTTCGGGATCCCCCTTGTGTTATAAATAATCGTCTCCTCTTCTGAGGTTTATAGCTGTGGGCATTAGCTTGTGTGATTCTGCGGTGAAAAGAGTGGCGCTCTCTGTCATCTTACCTGTAAATTATTGACGCGTCTTCCCCCTGTACTGTCTGATTCAAGGACTAAGGTGGGAAGGCTCTCCTGGGTGATTGAGCAGACCCACTGTGTATGTTCTGTGTCAAGAAAACTCAGGAAAGATTTTTCTTTGCTGATGCATACACATCTCTATTTACGCACGACAGCAGGGGGATCGCACCCAAGGGCAGAGTGTTAAGCCTTCATTTCCTCAGTAAAAATAACTAGATGTACAAAAGATAATATGCTAAATGTAAGCAAGTAAATTATCTGGATAAGTTCATATGTCAAGCAAATAAACACCATACAAATAATTCAAATTGGCACCACTCTTATCTCCTGCTGTAATTTGCTGTAAACGTAATATAATATTATTATTTATTTGATTAGGAAACACCCTTATGCAGAGCCACTATCAAAGCTTATACTTTACATATTCTCTGTTTATTGTGCCAGAGATGTACCCAAGTAGGTCAGGCAGCCTAACAAGGCATTTTAACATCGTCCAGTTAAAACTCACTTCCCCTAACAATGAAGCCAGTTTACAGCCTGTGTGTTGTTGTCATCGATGAGATTGCTTATTTTTAGTCCAGATCAAATCGCTTGTTTTCAGGGTTTTGCTTACTGTGCTATACTTATGTTATGTGATGTTATGTTTCTGAGCATATTGGATTGTGATTTCAGTAAATAATAATCATCAGCACCTGCTAGTGGCCTTGCCCCACTGCTTATTGGTTCTGTGCATTAACCAATCCACTAACAGAAAGGAGAGACAGTATAAACTGAAAATGAGTCATGACCTATTTGGAGTTTTTGCCAAATAGGCCTGTACCTATTTTGTACAGAATCCAGAAAATACCAAGCAAGGCCTTCTCATACACCGTGGCCTCTCTCTGGGGATGAAGAGGTGTGTGAATTTTCAGAAATATTACATGAATGTAATGCTTATTGATGCATTGTTTCTTTGCAGCCTTCTGGATTTGTTTTGTTTATGAGACCAGGCCATGCTTTGGTCTCGATGAAATAAACGACTGCTAAATGTATCATGTGCCCTGCGATGGTGTGCATTTGTAGAAACGTAATCCCAGCTATGTTTGTATTTCTCATTGCGACCTATGGCTTGTTTGCGTAGCGAGCGGTGAACAATTGAACAAATCCCTTTATTGTTGAAGCCTTTAAAAAATAAAAATAAACATTCTGCTGAATAAGTGTGAAATTGTATGCTATGCAAATGTGTTGAGAAAATGACTAGAATTGCTCTAACAGGATAAAAGGCATTCTGCTCTTTCTCACTGGTCTGGTAGGCAAATAATCAGCTAATTACATACCCTTGAATTATGTCTTATGGTAATAATGTGTTTTCCTATCTTCAGAAACATATATAACCTTCGTTTGCAAAACAATTTAAAAATAATTAAAGATGGGGATGTTTGCACTGAAATGAATCCCCTTTAAGTACCACAATGACACTGAAGCACTCAAAAGCTGGCAATCTAAACCTAAATGCTTTTGCTAGCTTGATGTTTTTCATAATCCAAGTTCAGTCAGACAACTCACCATTGAATTTAAGCAATATTTTATTGCGATTTAAAGTGAAAGCAATCTTTGGCGTCAGGCTCTGCCTCATTACTCCCTGTTTGCGTAACGTATTTTCGTATAAGCCGGCCAAGATAATGGGTCGTGAACCACTGACCCCGCCATGGGGATCATATGAGAAGCAGAGCCCACAGGTGGATGCTGGGGTGGTGGTGGGAGCGCAAAGACTTCCCTGAAAGGCATAAATGCAGAGATATGCAGAGAAAGCCAAGCATGTTATGTTAGCAACGTAGCACAGAGCACATAGCAGGCAGCAGCAGCAGCAGCACAACGGCAAATGCATGAAGGTTAGTGATTTAAATAGCCCTCCCATTTCAGACGTAGCATCATGTGAGCTGACGCAATTTGTCGCTTCTCGAGTTGTCTGCCCAAACTAGCTTTGCCGGCTTTGCATCATTAATTCTGCCTACATATTTAATTATGCAGTCTTGTTCTAAAATGGCAAAAAAAATTCAAAAGTTAAATGATTATGAAAAAGGATGGTTAGATTGTTATGTAACACTGAAGGTTATTTTGATTGGTACTTCAAAGGCTTTCTGTCTTTTTACTGATGAATCTGATGAAATATACAGTGACATACTGTGAATTGTGTATTTTGTTGTTTTTTCTCTTGCCTTGATTTTCTCCTCTTTAAAATTCTTCATCCATTTGATGAGTGGGTTATTATTAATTGCTTATATTGTCAACACAAATAAAACCGTTCTCGGCCTTGGTAAATGAGTCCCTTTTGAAGAGATGTTCCAAACGCACGGCAGATTACCTTCTATTAGGCGGCACTTTGGAATGAAAGGGCTTAATATTGCCGATCAGTTTACGTCCGTTGAATGAAGTCCATTTTTCTTCTCCTTTTTCGTTGAGGTCAAAGGCCTTTCAGTGTTTACAGCCTGCAGAGTCAGTGGAGCGTTTCAAACAGTATGCGTAATGAAACCCGCGGCCCCGTCGCGCGTTCTTCTCCCCTTTCAAGGTCATCGTTTTCATTTCTCGCCCTTTACTCGGGCCGGCGTAATGGCACGTTAACGGTTATCGACCTTCCTTGGCGGGACTCGGCGGCCACCGCGCCGGCGCTTTTGGGGCACCTCGACCGCCGTCGTCTTGGCATCTGTGTATCCGGCAAGACGCGAATGGCTTTCGTAAAACAACCCTTTCATTCATCAGTCGTGTCACCTATCAGGAAAAAAAACAGGGCCGTGAAGGATGAGCCTTCATCGCGGCAGGCTTTCGGGCTGTGACAAGGGCATAATTGGAAACATTATTTCTTTAAAAAGAAAACATTGATAACTGTAGCACCTGTGCCTCTGGACTCCTGCTTGAATTACCTTGAGAGTATGCGACAGAATCCCGTACGTATCCACTTCTCCTATTAACCATCACGGCTTGATATATGTTGCGTATGCAAAGTTGTTTCTTAATAGATTCATACAAACTTGAGATTTGCTCTTGCTGTGAATTTCAGGGGTAATGTGAGCCTATATACTGCAGATGTCAGTTGTTTTTCCTCTTGAGAAATAAAGACCTGTAGAAAGCACTGTTTTGTGCACGACCCTGTGTAGTCCTTCATTTCATTTCAAAAGTACATGCATAGAATAGCAAACAACAAGACCAAATTTTACGTGTTTCACCCTGCTGAAACAAATGACACATATTTTCCATACATTTTTGTAAGAATAGCAAACTGGGTAATGCACTTAGTAAATTCAATATATACATTACAACTGTGTCTAGCTGAGTATGATTATGGAGTTTTAAAAACATTGCTATTGTAGATGTCGATATTCATTATCACTCTAATAAATGCACATTTTGTTTGTGTCTTGCAGAGTTGCTATACTGGACAGTGGAAGTCTACGAATATCTAACATGAGCAAATCTGATGCAGGCCACTACACATGTGTGGCAAGGAACCAGTTTGGAGTGGCTAGCAGTGAAGGGAGTTTAATTGTGAAAGGTAGGTGTTTTTCTTTTGTTTATCCCTGTGATCCCTTGGGCCCTTGGGGTCCTGCATGTTGTTTAACTTTGTGGGTGTTTGTGAATGAATATTTGTATTCCAGTGCATGCGCATATTTTAGCTCAAATTTACACAGTTCATATGGTTTTTCACAGTAAAATCTGTCTACATCTCAGTGTCAAAATCAATGGTGATGATGTACAAAGGATGTACATTTAGCTCTATTAGTGTATGTGGTCCATTGGACTCTGTTAAAGTTTATTTAAAACTTTGTTTTTCTGTGTCAGGGTTACTGTAAGGTGTATGTCCCAACACCTAGCTCAGGGCATATAAATACGGTAGGTACTGCTCAGTTCTGCGGTTCTAGCAATAATTGCAAGGTGTAACCTTGATTTGTTGTGCAATAATTAGTGGCTGGATCTTTGAACAAAATCAAAGCTCTGTAATTATTTCCACTTCTGTTTACAACTAGGGGGAAAAGTGTCTGTTTTTACTAGTTATGAAATTAAGTCATGCACTATCTTTTGAACCACATTCATTCTGTCTCTATCTGTAAAAACCTAAATGGCTGAATGAGTGAATATTTCTATAGCGAGCCCTCATTTTGTGAGGTGAGGCCTGCAGTGCTGCCTCTCTGTCCTCCTCCTGCAGGACGAACCTGGGCAGCCAATGAGTGTGTTCAGTAGTCCACCCAAGTGAACCACATCTTTTGGCAAAAGGCAATGCGCTATAAAAAAATAAAAAATAAAAAAACTATATGAAAAGGGGCACCGTTTTTGTATTGTTAAAGTCCATCTAATGACCTCACAACAATCTTACCACCCGTCATTCAAAATGTCCTTTTTCACCTCTATGGTCTAGGCAGTCTCTTAGATGGTGGAATCGGTGTAATCAAATAGACAGGAAGTGCTACAAGATTCCACACTATTCAGCTGGCTCTTCCCTCCCAGTTTATTCCTGACTGAGGTCAAACCTTCCAGAATTCACCCACTTCAGGGAGGACAAACTTCAGCTGGGTGTGATTGAGTGCTGCATTATTTTATATTAGATTTTATTTTAAAACATTTAATTTAAAATTCAGAATAAAGAATTTATTTAGAATATATTTCCATTGAATGTGTCAGTATAATAGTATTACATGTACAAATTTAAAACCTAATATTTCAAAACCTGCTACCATGTATGATGAAATGAAACACAGTAACCGCAACTGATAAAAAAACATAGACGTTGCAGTAAAACAACAACATAAAACACGTCTTATTTGCAAGCCTCGTGTATTTAAAAACCTTCCTAACACAAAACTGTTAAGGACTCTCTTGGTTTTAAAAGATAGGCAGTACAGGCGTCATCCTGATGGCGTTCATAGTGTCTTTCCACTCTTCCTGATGCACAGGACAGTGAAGTCATCCCTTTTTTTCCCTTGCAAATTCAGAGCACTAAAGCGGTGACCTTTGGAAATCCAAGCTATGTATCTGTAATTGGGAGGTTTATGTGGCCTGTAGGGCCTGAATTAATTCATTTCACTTGGCTTTTCAATCACAAAAAGTCAAGCAAAGTAGAAGAAAATGTGGACTTGCATGTTTAAAAAAAATGTTGAAGATGCATGTTGAAAAAGGTACTTTTTCGAAAGATACGGCGCTCATGCGTTTTATGGAAACGTGAACTAATTGTTAACTGGACTGTAATTCTACACAATACAGATGCAGATTAACAGAAAAGGTCAGGGCTATGGTTGCCAGGACAATGCCTTTTCCGGTGGATGGCTTCTGCTCTTTTTACTTCCCGCTCTGAAAAATACGAGATACTGTAAAACACTATCGCGCGTCGTAAATCTCTCCGCGCTGTATCACGTTATTGAAGACCACAGGCAGGTTAGATTCAATCGAGATGCACTGTGATTGGTAAACAATGTCAGGGAAATAAGTCTTAACTTTCATAGTGATGACGAGATGGCCAATGCTACACTTATTTATATCCTTTAATGTTTAATGCATTATTTCATTGACAAAAAAACTCATTGGTTGTTGAGGAATATGCCGTCATGTTTGTTTAAAGGGCCAATCAATTTGGCTTTCTTCCTAACGCAAGTCAGTGATTTCTAAAGCCCTTTGAAAAGCAGAGTCAACAATACCAGTACTCTATTAAAATGCATTTTGGAGTTTCGTTTCATTTCTGAATTGCAAATTGGTTGCTATAGAAACCCTTTTTTATTTGTTTGGTTTTTAAGAGCCTCTTTGGCCTTTCACAATAATGGTGAAATATTAATATGTGCAGTTTTTAGCATTCACATTGTGTTAATGAAAAACAGCTGGTCCCTTTAGCAAGGATATAAATTCAGCCACATTTCAAAGAGGCGTCTTGGATGAATAATACCATATTTATAGCACTCCGTTATGCAAAATAAACTGAGGGCCATGGATTTAGTATCTTTTACTTTTATCACTGCTGATGTCTGAAGTTGATTTGCACGCAGTTTTCAAGCAGCGTGTTCATCATTCTGATTAATAATAAAAAGCTGCTTTCATATATTATACATTCTCTAAGGTCAGCAGTCAAGGTTGCATCGAGAGCTTACAGCGTGTCCGGCTGCAGCTTTCTGCTGATTCGTCAGACCAGGCTATGGCTCCTCCTCGTTTTTTCTTTGATTCATTTCCAAAATAATTCCCTATTTTAAAAAAGTGCTCCTCGTTTAGCAAGCTGGATGAAGTGCACTTCTGTTCATAGCAAATACGCAGCAAAATAAAAGGTGGAGAAGATCATAACATATAGCTCCATTGAAAGATAATATCTTCTGGAAAAAATAATTTATTTTTTTTGTGGGGGAAAAAATGTTAAGTTTTACAGGAGACAATAACATCAAAGCTGACCATCCCTCCTAATTTGTATGCACTTCAAGTTTGCCCAGTGATGGCAAATGGCTTTTACTGCCACAGGAAATACTCAGCTGCTAACACTTATAATGTAGCCTTGTCACTGGGGAAGTGAAGTAGATTGGGGTTCTTATTTTGTTTTTGTTTTAATGATGTTTTCTTGTTTATGTTATGAATATGAATGGACTGTGCATGGCTGTTTTACGGGTGCGATGTTATCCTGGCATAATTATCAAAGGAAATAAATGATATTATCGTAATATGGAGAATGAGTGTTGACTATAATGTGGGTCACTGTGACACAAGGGTGCGAAGATAGTATATGCTAAGGAGTTTGGCTTAATCAACCAGAACTAATGATGGTTGGTTTTACCTGACGAAGATCCCTAGGGGATTAAAACCTTTTCAGGTTTCTTAAATAGATATCTTTGGGAGCATAATGCGGTGTGCGGACATTATGTTTTAATTGGTTAACCAGGCAATGAAACTTATTCGGTAAGGACACGTCAAAGTCTTTTTTGGTTTTCAGGTTTTCAGACCAGACTCACTGGCAGGGTGATTTGCCACAAGACTATATCTAAGGCTTTAATTCTTGTGCCTGTCTGACTTCATTTTAGTGTAAGAAAAATCTGGCCTGTGAGTCATTTTTAATCCTGACCTCGGAGAAGAAACATAAAACAAGATTTGACTGAGCAGAGTTGACATTGGTGAAAATGAATGGTACTACCCGCACATTCTGTTTGCTGTTAGGGTCCTCTTTTTAGACTGGTGTAATTCTAAGGTAGGGCGGCATTTGTCCCCCTACGTCGGTTGTCTTTATCCTGTTTTGTTTCTTGCGCATATACTGCATATGATGTTGCTCATTTTTTATACAAGCCCAATTTTCCCGCTGCAGAATTCAGCTGCTAGGTTTGCGCATATACAACCTTCATGTCATCAATGTTAACGCTACTACTTAGTTATCACTGTCTTCGTAATTAGATTATGCTTTCATTTAATTTCATGTTTCATGGTGCAGATTAAATCACGATGCAAGAACCATACATTTAAAGGGCTTCTTAATTAAGGCCTGTCTCTTATATTGGCACTTAAAATGCTGCACTCTTCATCCTAGTTTTAATTTAAACTGATCATTTTTTCATTTAATGCAATTATTATAGACACAATAAAAATCGAGCCATATTTTTTCATTACATGGGTAGAAGATCATGAGAAACAATGTGTTAATAAGGCATTTCATGACATCGGCTTTCATTTGTTTAGGAAATTTGTTCCTCTTTAGCCTCTGCCTTTTGTAAATGTGCATAAATAGTTTTGCCTGAATAGCTTTGTTTTAGTCCTCATAGTCTTTCAGCAACAGCGCTGACAATTTAGGCTTTATTTGACGTTCTTCCATAACTGTTTTCCTTTCCATCGTTTTTATTTCAGAACAGCATTCTTGAGCTGAAGAACAAATGCTCTCATGTAAGATCTTGCTATTCACTGTCACTATCAATGAGGGTATGAAAATGGGATCACGTCATTTGCATACACAATTTCATCGAGGGTTGAAAACTTGGTAGTCGAGTGAATATCCACGCTGAGAGCCGTTTTTATGAGAAATGACAGTAGTTTATTTAAACTGACTGTGGCGATATGAGTACTGCAAAATAACTGTCAAAATGTCTTCATTCGCTGGAAACGCGGAGAAACCCGCGTGCACGCGACTGCTGTTCCGCCGCGGACGCTGACCTTCCTAATTGTTCGGAAACGTGGGGAAATTAATCATATTCATCTGTATTAGATGATGAATATATTCTGATTGGTGATTTAACTGGAAAAAGTTAATTAGTATGTATCCCTATGGTGTTACTAGTAATTGCCCTAGTTGCCATGGCTGAGTTGTCGTGGACAGGTACAATGGTCGTGGACCATTCGTGAGCAGGTGCATTTCTGAGTCTGTTTGATTTAATTAATTTCAACAGTCTTATGGAGGAGAGAGAAAAATTCAATACCCTCAATTGAGCTCTACAGTGAAGTGTCCTGTTTACCTCTTGTCTTCACATCAGAGAAAGAACTGTCCTAGAATGATACATAAAATATTGATGAATGTAAGATTAAATACGATATCTACATGTAGAAGCATGGTAAATGGTGTAACTGGTTTGTTAGTATCAGTGGCTAATAGCAGAAGGGTAGTGCAATTAAAGTACACAAGTATTACATTTTAACATTTTAGTAATGTGACTATGGTAAGATACCAAATGCCCAGTTTTAAATGGAAATACATTTAAAATAAATTTCCTCGAATGGGATCTTGTCCTATCGCGGTAACTATGTCTTATCTTCATTTTGTCTCTTCTATTCTCTGTAATGCACATGCCATAGATCCGATAAAAGAGAGTTCAGCAAGATGAAGGTTATCACAGAAGTTTAAAACTCAATTCAGAACCTTGACAGTGGTCATTCCTTTTGTCACTTTGTGTTCTGTCAACAGTACTGTGATTTTTCATAGGTGCTGGACAGGACATAAATTGTGGCAGCAATTTATTTGATGCCCTGTCAGAGATGGGGTTGGACTGATAAATATTTTTATTTCAGTTCTCACTGTGGTAAATTAGTTTTTCTTTTTCCTATCCTTCTTGCACCGAGCATGAGCCACACACCTGCAATAATGTGAATATTTTCATCAGACAATAATTGTCCACAGTACTGTTCCAAACAGCCATCAGCAGGGTATATGCAACAGGTGAAAGTGAAATTGAATGCTATTGAAGGTGTAATTACAATAAAGACAATGTCATGTGTGGGTTTGTGAAGATAAGGTACGGTATGCTGCGCTCCAGACCATAGAGCTTTCTATGTGGGTCTTTGAGGTGGGTTTTTCCGGTATTCCGTAAACAGTAGAAGTATTCATGTTGAATTGTTCTGGTTGCATTCACGACGCGGTCAGCTGTAATGGTGTGCTGACATACTGTGTTTTTTGGAGTTCGATGGCTCAAAGAAAATGTATCTGTGATTTATTTACAAACTGCAAAAAGTTCCTGATGGTATGATCAATTGTTTAAAAAGAAAAAAAAACACACACGTGCCAAAGAAAATAGGTGCTGGACAAAAATTGTTAACACTGCACACTGCTAAATTTATTAAAGGTTACCACGTGCACTTCATCAGACAAGTGTGTGGATTTTTTCTCATATTATCAATTGTTAACAAATGGTGGGTATTATTTTAAATATATTTTCACTGTTACACGCATATCATATTGTGCACAATATGTGTGATTTGCATATAAGGGCATTTGGAGTTCATGCAACTATGTTTTAATGTGGTTAATTGACAATTGAACATAGGTTGATGCTATAAATAATGAAAAAGAGTTTGGTGGTTGGTACTATAAATAATGAAAAAGAGTTACACAAAACACGATCACAAAGTGGAAGTGGCTCACCGGGGACAAGCTTTTGATTTCGACAGCGTTCACTTTGGCCCGCCGTTTGTTTAGAAATGCAGCGCGCTCTTCGAGTGAGAAGCGTCAGCGCGCCACAGTGCGCCGATAGTTCCGTCGCATTTAAATTTATGGTGTAAACAGTCGGCTGTCCCGGTCTCTGACCTTTCCTTATAACGCGATTAGTATGCAATTTGCTCAGCCTGGTTTCTGCTGCATAACCTCACGGTGTTCCCATGAGTGCTGTGAGTGTTTCTGGGGGGCTAACCTCCTCCCTGTCTTGTCTGTGATTGACCTACTGGGTAAGAGGGCTGTCCTCTTTTTGATCAGTAAGTAACAAGACAGTAGGTAACAAGATATTTGACAAGATGAATATCAGTCAAATTTTCTCAAGATCACAGGATGGGTTGCATCCTGAAACGACTCAGGTTATTCATATAATCTGACATAAATGATGATGGAGTGGAGTAATAAGACACATTTTCCCAGCGTTCTTTTCTGCAGGCCATTCAGGGCCATGCTCAGGAATTAATGTACAGTTTATGTATATAACTGTGCTCATCCTGGACTGAGAAACGGAGAAATCCGTAGAAGCCTGTCGTGGTATTTTACTGTTGCCACTCGAGATACAGTCGGTACAGTGAGTGTAAAATTGTCTGACAAAAATTTAATTCACCACATAAGCAGCATTGCTGCTGTACCATGCATTGCCCTGATATTTTCATCACTCACGAAGGAAATTGACCTATGAAAATGGTAGACATTGGTAAAACAACAAAAGTGGCAATTTTTTTATTTTACTTGCTTCCGGCAGGTTTCCACCGAGAATGGAAGGTTCAGTGGTATATATTCTTCCAATTAACAGCACTCAATGTATACCTTGCTATTCCAAGGTTTTAAAACAGACTTTCATTTCTTTCACTGCCCAGTGCTAGCCTGCTAACATATGCAAGTGGTACCTTAAGCAGTATTGATGTGAGGAGCTGAAGGAACTGAACAGGGAGGATTTAGGAGAATGGGACCCTCACAGTGAAGTCAGTGTCAAAAGGAAAAGAGACTATTAGTACGGTTGCCTATAGGGACAGAAGGGACTGCAGGCAGTGTCAAAAGAAAAGTTTCAGTCAATCTGCCCGCTGATCTCCCAGAAGATAGCAAACCAGCCATCTGCCCCCTGATCTCCCACAAATAGCAAACCAGCCATCTCTGGAGCAATTCATGAGTTTGAAATCCACTTCCTTTCCAATCTTCACCTTACGTCAGTGTTAGTGTGAAGCACAAGTTTGAGTCCTCCTGCATCAGGGTCCGCTTATGCGTAGCCAGTGGCACATTTCTTTCCATTCAGATGTCCTAACAGCTTTTTTCCCTTCAACTTTACAATAATTGCACCGAGACACTTGAGACATCTCTTCTCTGTGCACATCAATAGACAGTGTACCTGATTAGTATTGCTATTTTTAAAGTGACCCTTGATACGATATTAAACTGGTCAGAAGGGGGATCATCCAATTCATGCCAACCAGCCCATTTGACAGATTTGGATATATGCTCAATGCCGTTTACACTGGCAAGTCAGGAGTGCACGGCATCTGTGTTTTCTCTTGAATTTCTGTTTGCTTAGCGATTATTTGCCACGGTTAATTTAACCTGCATCCAGAGCGTGTCTTTCAGTGGAACGCTCACAGCACCACCAAGAGGTGACGGAGGTACCTGACAGCGTGAGGAACAAAGGCGTTCTTATTTATTCCTCCCTCCTCACGCTGTACTTCACAGGAAGGCGAGGATGAAGGGGGAGGCTGTTATCTAGCGCAATGAAACAACAATAACAGTGAGCGTTTTTGCAAACACGCTGCAGCTTAAAGGGGGAAATAAAATGTGTGAAGCTGGAGCTGGCGTCTGTTCCAGGCGAATGCAGATGGCGGTTAGTGGCTGAACACCGAGCTGACGGTGACACACTGGATGAAAGGTGCTGCGAGCAACACTCGCACTTCTGTCTCTAATCAGAGCGAGCATGTTGTTCGCATTCTGTCGTAGATCACATGACCTTTTTCATCATCAATCAACCAAATGGATTTTTTTGCTTTGGTTTCTTTGTTGCTTTGTTGTAAATGTAAATGTGACTGCGCAACCCCAGGTGCCACATGTATAAACCTAAAAGAATGCGTAAAAGAACGCTCAGGGTGAAAGTCGTAAATCTGCTTAAAAAATGTTTCGCTTTTTCTACCTTTCGGTCACTATGTCACCATATCACACTGACGCCAAACGTTGCATACATATGGTGTCCAGCGTGTGCAGAGGTGTGCAGATTCTCACAGCACGTGTTATTTTATACATCTGAATTTCTGGGTGGAAACTCCCTTTCGCTGCTTTCTGAGGGCATTTTTCTGCTCAGCTCTGTTTATACATGTGGCCCCAGGTGTTCTAAAGGAGAATTTCCAATTGAAATAGAATTGGCTTTTTATGTTCATTTGTATTCTTCCTGCCTTGGTGTGCAGTTCCTCCGTAAGGCCTTGTTTCCACCAGTTTTTTCATGTAAAACCGTACAAGCTGCCGGCTCACCTGCTGCTCCCGTTGTCGCCCCTATTTCAGAGCCGACGATCATCACCACTCCACCCTCAACTCTGGACGTGACCGTGGGCGAGAGCATCGTCCTCCCGTGCCAGGTGACGTACGACCGCTCCCTGGACCTCAAATTCACCTGGTTCTTCAATGAGCAGCTCATACACTTCGGAAGCCAGGGCGGATACTTCGAGAAAGTCGGCGGCGTAAGTGCACGACGTGCAGCGCGTTCCATTAGCATTAAGAAGGGACAGCAGCACTGAAAAACCCCTTCTTCTCCAAACCCAGCCTACTGCCCAGGAAATGTAATAGACTTCATGGGCTGGCATGGTTTTCCTCTATGGTTGTCAGAGAACTGCAAGTAATGCATAATGAATAACCAAGCACGCCTTTTTACAGTGTTGGAAATTGCTTCTATTTTATTCATGATCCCAGCCTCTGATGAAAACATATCAGTAAAAAGAGACAGATAGACACATTGATTTTCAGCACCCCTCACAAATTACAGTCGAAAAAAAACCAAGAAATGAAGCAGTAGGTATACAGATTGGTACAACAATAGTGCTCTTCATGCATTATTTATCCCCCAGAAATCCTTCCACGGAGCACACAGCGTGAGGACTGCATGAGTTTTTTGAGAAAAAAATGTGTAATTTATGAAAAGGCGAGACAAATTCAGGTTACCCCACACTGAGTCAGAAAGGTGATTGTCATTCATTTACTGAAGAAATAAGAGCAGTTCTGGGATCTGCGACTTAAATGACTAGTCAAGTCTTTTATATTAGTTTTGTAAGGCGATCACCCAGAATCTCAGGCAAGTTAATCATAATTAAGCTTTGGGTCACTGTAATAAATTGACTCACTCTCTCACTAACATTACTTTCTGTAATTTTTCATTGAAACTTCATGAATTCTGTTAATTGTACAACAGCCTTTGCCACTTCCAATTTATTACCGCACTTAACTTCTCTCACGGTCATACTGATTAACTGCTGGAGAGGAACCTGTGGCCAATATTAGAAACAAAGAAAAAATACTCCCAAATAGGAGCCTGTAAGCTTTGCCTGTTTAAGAGTGCTTGATCATTAAAATAATGATATCCCTCTTTACTGTGGAATGGAGTCTAGATTATTCTACAGATAAAAGCAGTCAAATTTTTTTGTCCATTTAAAGTGTATGCCACGCGAGATTGGCACACAGTCATTTTATTAATTGAAAATATGGCTATTAAAATGAGAGTTGAAAGAGAGCCAGTACAGAAATCTACAATGCATATTACAGCCGCCTACAGGTTGACCCCCTTTTTCCGTTGCCTTTGTTTTTCACTTCCGTTTCACCTTTTCACCTGTAAATTGGCGCGACGCGTCTCTGCTACAAGAAAGGGAGACTCGTTACTGATTTCTGCCATGTTTTCATCGTTGTGTGTTTGTCTAGCAGCATTCAGCTGGGGATATTATGATCAGAAATATTCAGCTGAGGCATGCTGGGAAATATACCTGTGCGGTGCAGACAAAGGTGGACAGCATCTCCATTGCAGCTGATCTGGTCGTTAGAGGTATGATTCGCAGTTGTCACTCGCGCACCTCTGTCGTGTTCTTCCTGTTCATGTACTATCGTGCTGTTCTACATATATCTCCCACGTTTTAAAAGCAAAATTCCTGGTGGTATTTATTTAATTTTTCATTATTATTATTATTATTATTGTTGTTGTTGTTGTTGTTGTTGTTATTGTTATTTACAGGCATTCTTATGCAGAGTGATTTAAAAGGCCATTAATTGATATTGCACAGCTTACATTTATAGATTACAGGCAAGATAGCCAAGCAAGGGATGTGTCCTTCACTGATAGATAAACACATTTGTACAGTCTAATTAGACAGCTCAGCCCTCAGATTGCCTTGGAAGAATGTTTACTGGAAGAGAAGGGGCCCTGATTAGCCGTGCGTTGAACAGGCTCCACCAGCTGTGCGCCACCACTGGTGCTGTAGGCTGTGGTTGATAAAGAGGCCACCGTGTGTTTTTTTCCTTCTTCTTTTGCTTTAACGCCACGCCTTGCACTCCCGCTCCATTTTCCCAGGTCCCCCAGGCCCGCCCACAGGCCTCCAAGTAGAAGAAATCACCGATACCACAGCCTCTCTGTCCTGGAGGCCCGCGCCTGATAATCACAGTCCAATTACCACGTACACCATCCAGGCTAGAACTCCATTCTCTCTGGGCTGGCAGGCTGTCACCACAGGTAGGGGCTATATTCAGTGTGCCCTCTAATCAGCCATCCGTAGATCAGCCCTTACACACAAGGATCTTTTTTCCTTTTTTTGTTTTTTTTTCCCCCAGTGTTTTTTTTTATTTTTTAGATGTGAAATAGCATTCTCCTGCACCATGACTGTGAGCTGCAGTTCTATGCTTTTTTAAGGCTCTATTTTAAAGCAGGGTCTCTGTCCTTGACATGTCTCACAGTGGAGCTTCTCGAAGGGTATATTTTGAAGGCCTTGTGATAGCTGTGCAACTTGTGAAGCGCCTTGGATTGAACGTCATAGCTTCTTAAAACTGAGTGGCACCGTGCTCTTAGCGGTTCCACAGATGTCGCATTATATCCAGGGGATTTAACATTCACAGCCAAACAGTTAACTTTCTATGTCGCTGCGACGGCGCTTCCGTTTCGTCGGATGTGTTATTAAATGCCTTTCATGTCTTGACATGCCAGTAGTGTTGCCCCTCTGAGTCTATCCGGATGTAGGGCTGGTTCTTTTAACAACGGGAGCACTCATTCTGAAATGCAGTGTTTGTGTCTGTGTTTGCTGGCAGTGCCCGAGGTGGTGGTAGGTCGGCGTCTGACAGCTACAGTGGTCGACCTCAGCCCATGGGTGGAATACGACTTCCGAGTCTTGGCAAGCAACGCAGTTGGGACCGGAGAACCGAGCAAAGCCTCCAAGCAAGCAAGGACAAAGGACACCCGTACGTGTTTGCATGTGAAATCAGCAGCGCTTTTAAATGTGCTCTTACACACTCGACAACCAGTTATTTATTTCCTTATTTACTGTACCTGCTCACAGTATATTTATCCCTACGTGAGGGATTGCTCTTTTCAGTCTCCAACACAAGTGTCACTAAATATTTCAGAATGAATTATAATTCGTTCGGTTTTTGCGATGCCATAGCCTTGGGTTGACATTTCATTTGTATCTTAAACAAATTCTGCCATGACTTAAATTGTTTGGTTTTTCCCTTTCAAATCCCGTGCTAAGCTGTATGCTAATGATTCAGCGGCAGCGTTGAGGGAAAAAAAGTCGAACCGACAACTCAGCCATTTGCCGAAGTGAATACTGCAGTCACACGGACATTCTGAATCCTATAAACGCACAGAACCGCACTATTCTGATGAATGTGGTGATTTCTTTGATAACTATATCATCACAACCCTTGGAAATCATTGATGCTTGTTTAGAATTCTACGATCGCTCTATCGGCAGGTTTCTGTCAGGTTTTTCTTCATTGTGAGGGGGAGGGGAAGTGGGATTAAAAGAAACTACAGGAAAATTTAGAGGGATAAAAAATGTCTTTCTGTCTCCCAGTTCCAAAGGTCACCCCTGCCAACGTGAGTGGAGGTGGGGGCAGTCGCTCAGAAGTAGTCATCACGTGGGAGGTAAGCAGACGCTGTGCAACACACACTGACCCTCCCAACAACGGACAGGACCCCATTATACTCTCTAAAAAGCTGGGCTTTTGTTTGGTTGCAGTTTTTCTCGAATGTTTAGACACATTTTCTGAAACTATGCCTCATTTCTCAAGACTATAAACACAAAATAGTTAACTGTTTTTGCAAAACGTCAATAATCTCTCAAAACCATACGCTCTCCCCCCTAAAATGTCATTTTGCGTCCAAATCTTAAATGCAAGTCAACAAATGAATTGACTTTATGAATGCCACTGGTGTGATAAACGAAAGCACTATTCTAAGACACTACTATTGTATTATTTAGGCATCAGTATTGTGAGAGTGTGCTGGCCAACTCACATATAAACAGTGAGATGTTTTTTTGTTTTTTTTCCAGATTACAGAAATGTTGGGAGTAGACAATGTAAAATAAAAACAGAGAAGAGAGTAAACAAATTCCACATATTCTCATTGTACAAGACACATCATATTTTCCCCGGCCAAGCAGCGGGAGAAGTGTCTTCTGGAATAGGACAGCCACCCTGGTCATGACTCTGCCAGTATATACCCACATGCGTCCTCCGTTGCTTAGAGGCACGTGGGGGTTGCACTCGTATACCTTCCGCCGCCATGTCGGAAAACTCCTTACTAGTTTCTAAATAGTAAGAAGGAGGAAACAGAAATAAAAGAATGGTTTCATTGAATCAGGTACAGACCAGAGCAGCACGGTGGAAACTCATAGTGTCCCATGTGACAACACGTGAGTGGCTCTGGTCTATATTGTTCTCTGGGATTATGTGGGATTAGAACATTGTGGAGATAGTCTATGAAAATTAGGAGGTGTGCAGTATTGTACAAACCAAATACTGTGGCATGGCGATGGAGGACCCTCTGGTTGCTGTTTCCGGTTTCTTGTTCTGCAGTGAATAATCGTTGTCTATATGACAATTCAGCGTGACGTCACAACAACAAATAACTTACTTCCAGGTGGATAATGTTGCCGCTAGTAAACAGTAAACAGCAGACAGTATTTTCCATGTAATTTAACCAAGGGACGGTTTTATGATCTTTAGAAACTGTACACTGTTCGTTATCTACTTTCTGGCTCGATTGTAGCAAATGTTTCCTCAATACACCTAACATTTTCTTTTGTTTTTACAATTCGGAAAATAACTTTTGTCTTTTTGTCTGTATCGATTGTAAAGCATCTCGATGAAGTAACCGTATGATAGCCAAGCCAGATCGCGCCACTGTGTGTGGTTTGTTTACAACAACGGGACTAGCACTCTCACATGAGCAAACTTGCACGTTATGCTACCGTTATGCTGCCCAACAGCAACAGCAACCCAACAAAAACATTTTATAAATTACCTGTGAGAAAATGTCTTCCGCAAATCCGGTCATGAGTGGTTGGTTGCCAGCCTGTCCCCAGTTTAGTAGATGCGAGACCGCCCGGTAATCGTACTAAGGCTCTAGGATCTGTGTTAACGTTATCCTGCCGTCGTAATCTCTGTATCCACAGGTTCTGTTGGATCGATTTAGACTTTACAGCGGGAAAACGGAAAAAGCCTAATCCTAATCCATTATGTGCCTGGGTACATTTGGCATTACAACCCCAAACACAACACGATTTTGGCATAATTACAAATGTTTTGTTCAGTTGATTCATATTTACCACATAAATTAACTACTTCCGCTGCTTACAGGCTGTCAGTTATCCACCCGGAAGTATCTTGGCGACCTTTGTTTACAAACATTCTGATTAGTCGTATTAGCACCATGTGGTCATATTTCAATTCAGTAAAATGAATGAATGCAGTATAAAATAAACAAATAAACACAACATTTTTACGAGATACATGAAACATTGGTACGGTGGTCCCCTTGTAGTATTACATTAGGTACTCTGCAGTGCAGTAAGCACTGAGTATTGTATTGATACGTTACAGTAAATAACAATAGAGCAGACCTACCTATTGTTATTTCTAAATGTTTCTATGATAGAGGTAACCGTGAAGTAGCTGAGATTTGGCTGGACTCTCTGCCCAGCTTCCCTTAGGGTCAAAGAATGGTTGACCATATGGTCAACCTAAATCACCCGCATCTCGTCCGAGATATTTGCCCTTCTTGATCTTCCTCATCCTCTTCCTCCTTCTGCTCCTCCTCTCATTTTTGCTCTTTGTTTTCCACTTGTTGGCCATTGTTCCCCAATCTTATTTGTGCTAAAGCTCTGATTGCTGATTGAATAATTAAAGCAACTAGTGTTTGACCTGTGAATAGTGAAGTTTATCATTTTTAATGGCAGTGTTAGAAATGGAATATGGAAATTGTCCCTAAAGAGGAGAATTGTGTGAAGTGTATTGGAAAAGTGTTGAAGAGGCTGAAACTTTTGTGAAAACAAGCGAAATGTGCTGAATAGTTTTAAAAACATAGTTTTTATTTTTGCACATGAACTTTAAGTTTCGTTAATTGGGTTCATAGTAAACAATCGAGAAAAACTAATAACAACAGGCCACTTTAATATACAGTATAAGGCCGCATTTTAAAAACAGAGAAGCAAAAACGGGTCCTATCACCCAGGGGACTGGAAAATTCCTTTGAGGTTTTAATAAGCTAATTAGACAGAATAATTATTCCAACGTTACAAGCAACTTTTTGTGTGTGTGTGTGTGCACAGTTTGCAATGTGTATTTGTGTGAGTGTCTGGGTACTGTGTGTGCATGCATAAGTGCTTTTGTGTTTGTGTCTATTGTGTGTGTGTGTGTGTGTGTGTGTGTGTGTGTGTGTGTGTGTGCATGTCTGTGTGTGTGTGTGTGTGTTTGTGTGTACTGCGTGAGTGTGTGCATGTCTGTGTATGTCTGTGTGTGTGTGTGTGTGTGTGTGTGTGTGTGCATGTCTGTGTATGTCTGTGTGTGTGTATGTCTGTGTGTGTGTGTGTGTGCCCCTGTTTGTGTGCGTACATGCAGCATCCCCACTGAGCCCCTCATGTTGGTATAGACAATGGCATGCTCCCCAGGAGGCACAGTCTGCTGCCAGAACAAGCTGCCATTGCTCCTGTAGATAGTCTGTCATATAGAGGACCCAGCTTTATCTGCTATCAGCAATGCGATGGGAGAGGATGCAGCTGCTCCCCATGGCTGTTTCATTCATCTGAACTTACAGTTAGCTCAATCTTACTTTGAAGACAGCTACCGTAGGAATAGATTTATACCTTCTGTATGTCTATTTCCACTGAATCATATGTCCTGTTACACAATGATGGGAAATAAATAAAGAGCCAATAGAATACCTGAAAATTATTCTTAAATAGTCAAATGAGGAACATTTTTTCTACTGGTGTTACTGTAAAGGTCACAACAGTTCCGCAGTATAAAATAAGGTACTGTAGGTTTTGGAAAGCCTTCAATTTTTTAGTAATTAGGGAAAATTTGTCATTAACCCCTAAATGCAAAGGCTCTTCAAAATCAACCCTGCAGAAGAGGCTTGTGAAGCAGAATATCGCAGTCAAATATGGAATTCAGACGGTGCCAGTGCCAACTGGGACTGGCAGTCCTGCAGGTTGACGAACAATTTGGCTTTTCCATCACCCAGTCAGCCAGGAGTACAGCATCTCATCACACATAAGTGACTCACCACTAGTCAATCAGGTCCCCGGAACTCTAGCAGAGGTAGCAGTATGTAGCAGAGGTAGCAGGATGTAGCAGAGGTAGCAGGATGTAGCAGAGGTAACAGGATGTAGCAGAGGTAGCAGTATGTAGCAGAGGTAGCAGTATGTAGCAGATGTAGCAGGATGTAGCAGATGTAGCAGGATGTAGCAGAGGTAGCAGGGTGTAGCAGAGGTAACAGGATGTAGCAGAGGTAGCAGGATGTAGCAGAGGTAGCAGTATGTAGCAAGGTAGCAGGATGTAGCAGAGGTAGCAGGATGTAGCAGAGGTAGCAGGATGTAGCAGAGGTAGCAGTATGTAGCAGATGTAGCAGGATGTAGCAGAGGTAGCAGGATGTAGCAGAGGTAGCAGTATGTAGCAAGGTAGCAGGATGTAGCAGAGGTAGCAGGATGTAGCAGAGGTAGCAGGATGTAGCAGAGGTAGCAGGATGTAGCAGAGGTAGCAGTATGTAGCAGAGGTAGCAGTATGTAGCAGATGTAGCAGGATGTAGCAGAGGTAGCAGGATGTAGCAGAGGTAGCAGGGTGTAGCAGAGGTAACAGGATGTAGCAGAGGTAGCAGGATGTAGCAGAGGTAGCAGGATGTAGCAGAGGTAGCAGGATGTAGCAGAGATATAGGAAAATAGACATTTTAAAAAATGTAATTCAAATTCAAGGATGTTTGTTTATTGAATCCTGGCCAACACAAGTCATCCTTCAGGTGCTGTTTGTGAGCTCTTGAAATGTTTGAAATATGACTTTCACTTCATTACATCTTTAAGAATAAGATCAGGTCAGGCTGCAAGAGTTTGTATATTGATCTTATGATATCACTGAACTTGCATTGTCCCTGTTTGAATCGCCTTCATGGGCTGCAAGGTGAGCTCCCTCTGTGGTCTCCAGCTTTAAGTTGTGAGAAGAGCATTCCGGCCATTCAACTTGCAAAGTTGTTCTAACAAAAGATAATCAGGTCAGGTTGTCGTGACAAAGAGCATTGTATTTTGGTCCCTCGGTGTCTGACTGCGTAGCTGCTTTGTGAAGGGGAATGCATTCGACATATGCACCTCGCTGGATCCAGAGAGCGGTGTTTAGAAGTCATTTGTGAATAATTGAAGCAAATTATATGCTTCCAGTTTTAGCAACAGCACTGTGGAGACATGATCCTGAACATGACTATTATTTTGTGTATGTTCTCTGTCTGTACACGAGCCTTTTTGCATGTGCGTTTGTGCGTGCGTGCGAGTTATGCACTTGCAATGGGACGAGATGTGATACTGAACATGACTTATTATTTTTATGAATAATCTATGTATACACTGTGCGTGTGTGCGTGTGTGTGTGTGTGTGTGTGTGTGTGTGTGTGTGTGTATGATGTGCTACAGTCTGTTCCAGAGGAGCTGCAGAACGGGGGAGGGTTTGGTTACGTTGTGGCCTTCCGACCACAAGGCAGCACCGGGTGGATGCAGGCGGCAGTGCCTTCAGCGGAGGCTTCTAGATACGTCTTCAAGAACGAGAGCATCTCTCCATTTTCCCCATTCCAAGTGAAAGTGGGAGTGTACAACAACAAAGGGGAGGGGCCTTTTGGTCCCGTAACCACCATCTACTCAGCAGAGGAAGGTAATATTATAAATCCACCAAGATTAATCATTTGCCCGATTTCCAAGGTACAGGAAAGTCATAGCATTGGCAGCTTTTACCACTCACCATTGTGGTGTGCAGTACATGTGTATCAGCAAGTCCTCAGGGAGCCTTAGATTTCATCACCACATGGATTTATACATTATCACAATGTGCAGGTAGTTTGTCTCCTGTTGTCCCCCCTCCTGGTCGTTCCCCTATATCTGGGCGGAAAGAGACAGACTCACTTAAAGGGCCAATTGAGTGTGGCAAGCTGTTTAACGTCATTTTGCATTCCCCTCAGAGCCCGGACGAGCCCCTACCAGGATCAGGGCCAAAAGCATGTCAGCATCCGAGATCGAGGTGTCCTGGAAAGGCCTGCCCTGGAACACCAGCAAGAGAAGGATTCTAGGATATGAGGTAAGAGGAAGCAAAAGGATATGTTCTGTGTGTGTGTGTGTGTGTGTGTGTGTGTGTACGTATGTGTGTCTGTGCATGTGCTTAGATTAATGTTTGTGTGCGCTCATGTGTACGTGGTCCTGGATGCATGTGTGTATTGTGTCTGTGTGCTTGGTGGATACAGCCGCATGCAATTAGTTTCTGCTTTGATTGCACAGGTCTTCATTCTGACTAAGGGATGCTTTGTTGACTATTTTAGAATTCCTCTCATCTTGATCCATTCTATTATCGATCAAACTCAGTGCTTTATTTGCCTTACATAAAATACATTTTAATGACTGTTGTGTTTGGATAACAGTCATCCAAATTGGCCCTCTTTAATTAGCTTAAGTGCAGCAGTTCTACTTTTGTACCAGAAAAGCCAGTGACGTAATGTACCAGGGAAGTACTATAGTGAGCTATGGTCCACACAGTAGTCTATGTACTGTGACTGCTCAGTCTGTTCATTATAATTTAATCGACTACTGAAATTCAATATTTGAACTAAGATGCTGTTTTGCACAGGCTGCAATGAATACTCTGATAAAATTGTTGTATTATATGAACAGTTAAAGTAATTTAAAAAAGAATGAATACGAGTAGAAACACTGGTATTTGGGCTTTAAACATACAGTATGTACAACTGTTTTGGTCAATGCAAATAGTATTTTGTCAGACAGCATTTTTTTTAAAACATTTTGAGACATTGTAGTAGTTTGTAGTTTGTATTCAATTGCCTATTTATACTCTTTGATTAATTTGCATGTTGTATTTATTTATTTTTTGCTTTTTTCAACCACTTCTGCATAAAACCTCGCAATCCCAAAATGTCGGAGCCTTCGCAGAAAGCCGCTTTGACCACAGCTGAGACTGCAGTCGTGCCCTCAGTAGAAGTATGAACTGTCTTTTAAACCCACGTGTGTTGGCTACTGTCTCCTGACTCCTGTGTGTTCTGTTAGCTGAGGTACTGGGAGAAGAAGGAGAAAGAGGAGATGGCAAGCGTGCTGAGGACTGTGGGGAACAAGACGTCAGCCATCATCCGTGGTCTGAGGGGAAGCAGCGCGTATTACATCCAGATAAGGGCCTACAATACCGCGGGGACAGGGCCGGCCAGTGGCACTGTCAACATCACCACCAAAAAACCCCGTGAGCAACAAGCGCTGTGATAACACTTACTGCCAACATTCTTTAGTCACTGTATATAGCTAGACTATGCAGGTTGAGTCATTGGCCTGGATTCATTTTGGGTTGATTCATTCAATGTTGGCCCTAACTTAAAAATAGCTTTGAATTAATGCAGTTTTGAGTGTCTGTTTTGGTAATTGCTCATGAAAAAATAACTTGCTTTATTTTAAAGTCAAAATTAAAGACAAATATCTATTGAATCCAGGTTGCAGTTATTGGGTTTTGTTCCCATATTACCTGCCAACAATAGGAAGCCAATTGCGTTGTAATAGTTGATTCGGTGTTTTTGATTGTTGTCTTATTGCCTATGCTTTATGTTCCAGCTCCAAGCCAGCCGCCCCATAAAGTGGTGTGGAACACGCTGAACTCTAAGATCATTCTGAACTGGGAGCACGTCAAAGCTCTGGACAATGAGTCAGAGGTCACCGGGTACAAAGTAAGTGAGATCGGCGAGGGCCTGCACCCAAACTCCAGTCTGCAATGGCCGCCTGTCACAGGTTTAACCACGGCCTGTCGCTCGTCTTCCCAGGTGCTGTACAAGCGCAACAGGCACAGCCGCCCCAGCGTGATGGAGACGAACACCACCTCGGTGGAGCTCTCTCTGCCTATCGACGAGGAGTACATCATTCAGATTAGACCATTTGGGGAGGGAGGGGAGGGGAGCAGCAGCAGACAGATCACCATCCCCAGAATAGCAGGTCAGTAGTGTCATTTCCCCTCTCCATGTGGTACAGCCCTGATGGTGAGGCTGCTATCAACTTTTTTTTTGTAAACCACACTTATTGTGGCAGACAAAATGATTAAGCTTGTAAATAACTCAGGAGTTTCATAATCCCTTGACATATGTACTCTGTTTGATTGGTGTTGTTAGTTTTCTCTCAAAATGCTTGACCTAATTTAATAGATTTTGTGGAAGTACAGTATTTAATTTCCTATCAAAATAATTCACATCATGTGCAATGGACTTTTCAAATGAAAACTAACAATATGAATTAAGAAAACAATATCGATCAGTTGTGAAAACATTTCTTAGGGTCTCACTGGTTATTTTTTCAGGTCCAAATGCCATTGGTTCAGCTTCCAAGGTGTCCACCATCTCTGCCCTCAGCACAATAGCACTGTCCTTCACAGCGCGGACATCTTTATGACAAAAAATACCCAGAGAACTTTACCTTCCATGAGGAGAAGACATGACAGAGACTCAGAAGAGAGGTACACACTATCAACCGACCTCACTGCTACGAATAGATCCGTTAGTTTAGACTTTAGAACCTGGAGGACAAGCCTGAAAATATTCTTTCAGATAAGAAGGAAGCAAACGGCACTCTCTCCGAACCGTTCTTGCAGACGCAGGAAATCCTCTGAAGTCTTGAATACGTTGTTACCAAAGCAGCTTTCATAAAAAAAAGGAAGAAAAAAAGTTCTTGTATGCATATTTTGTATGACATATCTAGCTTTTTATAGATTTCTTTAAAACTATGAGTGGATTGTGTGGTCTGTTCCATTCCAGTATGGCGAGGGTGCAGGATTTAAATGCATGACATAATCTAAGGTGAAGCATTTCTTTAGAGTGAAAAATACAGGTCATCGCATTTGTTTCAAACAGCCATTTCAACATGTAAAGCTAAAGACATTTGATGGTGAAATTACCATATTTCTAGCCTTCTTTATGGTAGTTGAGGTCAAAATGTTAAATAAAAGTTAAATTAAGGAACCTGACCTAGCTTGTACCCTTCAGCTATCTAACACAGTGTAACACAGTGGGCCTGTGGGCTATTTTTAGACTGAAGTGTGAATTATGTGACATACAGATTACTGTGCATATCTACTGTTTGTGGCATAATTACCTACATTTCAGGCATCAAAGCTTACATGACTCCTCATCATAATGTAAACTTGCGCTGGAGCTGTTCTCGTCAGAAAACGTGAAAAGAGAAATGTCTTTTGCTTTTTTCCCATTCGTCGTGAGATAAATTATATCTTCCACATTAAATGGTGAAGACTGTCTCTCCTTGTCACTCTCTGCACTGTCTCTCTCTTTCCCGGTACTGGTTTGTCATTCCAGTACACCTTCCCGGAAGTTTCCAGATCGGAACGCCGCAAGCGGCAACTCGATTGTACCCGTGAGTGAAGCGCCGCACGGCCATCCAAGACTTCTGTCTGTACTGTTAGTGACATGTATCTAGAGCTAAGCTTTGCCTAGTGTGTGCCTCATTGCTGTATGTGTTTGAAATCCTCAGGTCCTTAAAGAGCCTTAACTTATCAAATCTATGTATACTACTATTAGTTCCACACGTCAATAGTACTCAGCTGGTTTAGAGGGAGTGTGAATATGTGAATACACACACAGCATTAACGGAGATGTATTGGGATCTAGGCAATTATCCTACGTACTTTGCGTACATGACATGTACAGAAGCGTTAAAAATGTTATTTGCTGTTTAGCATGGGAACTGGCAATACATGCGGTCCGGAATATTTGAATGGTTTGCTGACTGCTCTTTAACAAAAAAAAACTAAAAATATTGAATGCTGCTCATATTCTCTTTCTTTACTGTAGTGTTCTAATGCCATGTGAGACTGGTACAGTTCAGTACTGTATGTAGCGTGTAATCCAGTGAAATGTGGGTACAGTAGTTAGTAGTACTTAAAAGGGACACTTGGGTTACTAGTCTGTTTAAAAGCAGACTTTGAAAAATGCATAGAATACTTTTTTTTGTATTCCTCAGATACTTTATATTAAAAGGAAAACTTTATCAAGATCTATTGATTTGCTTGGTTTTATGTTATACAAACAAACATTTGGTAAATGTTTCACACCGTAACTAAATGTTGTTCCGCATGACAGTGTTGGTCCAACCATTTCCTTACCGACTGAACGGCTTGTGACCACGCATTTCCATGCCAACGACGGGGCAGTGAAGGTGCAGGGGTTTCTGGGTTGTGTATGTGTACTTAACCAGACCAAAACCATACCATATATACAATTGTGTTTCATTCTGAACCTGGTGCTTTTCTCTGAAGTCTTTTCCTTGAGATTGACCAGTTCCCTCAATGAGTCATGATATTATTATTTGTTTTGTCGTTGTTGTTGTTTGTTTATACTACATTAATGAATAAATTTTATTAATTTATAACCGTGCGTGTTACACTTATTGAAATGAAGCAAGTCAGTCCTTTGGTTCTATTATATAATTCTATCAACGATACACAAAATCAATTTGATTCATTCACATACACACTGTAATATTACGAATGACTCTATTTGTGCCGTAAATGGAAGCCGTAATGCACAATAATCTTCTCTTTCTCTTTCATTGTCTTCCCTTCTGCTGTTTATTTCACTTTCCTTAGGATAAATAATGATTACTTATCTTCTAATTGCTATAAATCAATTGCAGTAATGAAATGCTATATTTTGCTTCATGTAATCAATATTCATTAGGCATTTCTGTCCTGAACATGAATTGAAATGAGATTTCAAGGAGCAAGCAAGACTCCCCATGCAGTTCTTAATAGTGTGAAATCACGCTGATGTGAAATGCTATCAGAGGGACAGTGTTGGTCCTGTCATGGCCATCATGAATGCTTTGTAATGAAAATAAAATAAATGGAGAGGAATAATAATGAGACAAGTTCTATAGAGTGTGCCACTGCCCACACACAAGAGCAAGAATACCACTGTCGATGTCCAGATAACCCACTGAAATTAATTAACACTATCGGCAGATTCAAGGGAGCTGCCATTTTAAAAGAAAAAAAAGATCCAGTAGGTGGCGATAGAGCAAACAAAAGCATTGCAATGAATGGACCTCCATTTTCATTCGAGCAGTTGTCTCTATCTCAGGACACCAAAGAAGTGAATGATGTGACATATCAGATCTTTGAAACGGAATCCTTCTGCGGTTTTAATTTTTTATTTGTTTTGTAACAGTGTAGCGAGCATGCCTGTCAGGGCTCACCTGAATGTGCCTTTGTGACAGGTGCATTGTCTCATCAAATTAGCCAGTCCTTTGACAATGTGATAATGTCACTGCAGTGTGGACCAGAAGACCGGCATTCATTCTAACATCTGAAAAGTATTCGACATGACCTCTGAACTTTCACCACCACAAAAATATCAATGATGCAATGAAGTCCTGCCAATAGATCTTGCCCATTTATAGTGTCATATGAAATCCATTCCTTAAATGACTTTGTTGTAAGAATGAATATAAGGAATGTAATGTTAATAGGCTTACATTTCCCTTGTATCGTATTCACACATGGTACAAGCTGTGCATTTCATTTGATGAGCTGAACATGAATACATTTAAGAAAAATACAAAAAAAATACAAAATCTATATGAATAAAGTTCTAAATACATAGTAGTGACAAATTGCTTTGCCTCACCGGAAATATGAGTCCAATAATATTTAAGATTTATTTCCCGTTTTAAACATTATTTTTTAAACTATTATTATTTTAATTTATTAAACTGATGAAATTATTAATTTTTTTTTTGCTACCCTTCGTGTGTCTTGTAGTCCTCTCAATAAATGATTCTCTTTTATTGAGATTTTTATGAACAGTTTGTGCTGCTTGCTATTCCATGAAATACCACATGATGGTAGTAAAGGACAAATAGTCAATTAGAAAGCTATTACTTTAAATGAACTAAATATCTAATTTTTCTACCATTCCTTTTTCTTGCTCTTGGCTTGTGTGTCACTTTGTTAATAGATGTTTACCAATTGCTCACTGACTGAGGCCTATCCTCAAAGTTTGTTGACTGCAGCTTTGTTTGTGTCTTTTTCTGTACTGGCAACAGCATTTGACTTTTAAATCTGTACCACATGCAGCTATTTAAAATGTATGCAAAATTATTTTAAAAAACACACATGCCAACCAAATCGCACTGAGACATTTATTAATGTATGTATGTTTTTTTTATTTATTCCACTTAGACTGAATGCAAATACAGCAAACACACACCACCAAGCACTAGGGGGCAATGTAGAGCAAAAGTGAGGCATGAATCGGCAGGGAGAAGGAAGAAGATGTAGTGGAGGTCAGTGTTTCTACTAGCCGTGCACAGAGCAATGGGTGCCATGTTGGGATTTGGTTTTATCCAGTGCATTGCTTTCTGTTAAACTGCCCTCAGTTTTGGTTGGCACTAAATATGGACCTAACACATCACAAATCCGGCCACATGGGACCTCTGTAACTGTCAGCAATGATACCCAATCCTTCTCAAGCCACAATCTCCCCTCCACCCTTTTCTCTGGATGTAGCTGCGATACTTGCCTTCCTGTATGGGCAGGGCTCAAACACAAGGCTGCATTTTGCCTGCTCCTGTGAGCTCGCTGTGTCCACACAGCAGAGCCATTGCAACACTTCAACAGCTACTCAGCAAGCCTCAACTGCCAATAAATACAAGGCACTTGGCCCATTAATAAGAAGCCAGTGGGAAACCTCCAAACTGTCACACATCAGTACATGCTCATTTCACAGAATGAGTGACTCAGGCGGTAAGGCACCCATTATTAATTTGACAGCACCATGCCGTAGTGCCAGAACAGTGCTTACAATACATTTGGAGTCTTTGCACTGACTGTAAATAAACCGTATGAAAGATGAGAACCTGCCCTTACCTGCCCATTGTTTGTGCCCAACTCACTAGTACTTGGTTACCACTTAAATTTAGTTACAAGTAAATATATTAATGCTTAAGTTACAAAAACTGGGCCCTCCCTCTTTTCCACACATAACTTTTAACTTTGTTTTCACCGACCATAACGAAAATGTTTCTCAAGAATGTGAATGGAACACAGGGAGAACTGGAGGGTTCTGGGGAGTATCACTGCTGACAGCAACACTATAATCACTGCAAACAAAGTACCTTTTGACAGCAACAAAAGGCTCCAGTGTCGTCCGACTTTAAAACATAGAAAGGAATCAATAGTCAGATTTTAGAAAGTTTCACAGAGATACAACTCAACAGCAGTTAAGACGAGTGCAGAGGGTCTTCCCGTACCCTTTTCAGAGGGAGAAGAGGAAGAGCAGACAAAGCCATGGCCGCCCGGGTAGAGCAGGTGTGGACTACATACCCTTTACTGACCGATTTGAACTTCACCACAACCGTTTTTCTCGTAGCTGTCTTTTTAAGCAGACCCAAGGTTGCACATTGTGACAACTGTGAGGTCAGCACAATGATTGTGGTCAGTGATTTTGCAGTGCAGTTACCTCACAGAAGATCCCTCACTCCCCAACCACTGAGCCAACGCTTGACACACATTCAAGTAAGTAATAGCGTGTGAATTTGCATGTTTTTGCTTCCTACATTTGACATCAGTCCACTTAAAGTGCACGTAGCTTTTTTGTTTCGCTAAAGCACTGTGATTTATGTGTTTATGTATCTTCCTGGAACTCTGGCCAGGAAGGGCCAACGAGCACAGACATGAACTTCGCAGCATTATTTAATACCAGACTCTGGAGTCTACAGTGTCAATCACATTACCCCAACGGTGAGGGCAGGACTCGGGCCCTCTCTCAGTCTGCCCAGGCTTTGTCTCCAAAGGGAACCAGAAAACGGGCGGCACTCTCGTTCAGGGAGGGAAAACCTCGGGTCTCACATTCACCATTCTTATAAATACAACTGTCAAATTCATACACCATAACTTAAAAATATCTGGAAAAAAAAATTCTAATAAGAAAAAAAACTTTTTAAAGATAAAATCATATTTTCACATTTCAAAATCAATGAATAAATCACTTATTGAAGATCTATTTGCTTTAGTCATCCAATTGTACCAATTACAACATGACTACGGTATTGATTGAAAATGGTAGCAATAGGATGAAAGGGTCAATCCTAGGAAGAAACATGACAAGTGGCAATGTGGGCTTGGATGAGGGGTGGGGGGCGTAGAAAGAGGAACCCGGATTTGTTTTTGTTTTTTTGTTGTTTTTTTGGAATAAAGCTTAATGTAAAGATAGTAAAACCATGTTAATGTTTCCATTAGCTGAGTGTGCTGTGTGCAGTCAGAGCTGCTGAAGAGCCAGAGTGTGCAGTGTGCAGTCAGAGCTGTTGAAGGGGGTCGAGCTCCGAGCTGCTGTGCAGGTCTTTTATCTCATAATGTGATGTGTCTCCCTCTGACACTGTCCCCTCTGCTTCGTTTGACACACAGAGTTCAGCCTTCCAGCGCAGCCGTGCAGGCGGGGGCGTGTCCTCCGAGCGCACCTCGTGGATTTCTGGGACGCGCCGTTTTTCCTTTAATATCGTCCTCTCGACTATTTTAGATTTGCTATCACACATGCATACACATTTTTTTTTTTTTTGGGCGAATCTAAATTGATACATATGTTTTAACAAGCAAAAACACTGGACTTAAGTCTGATCTTCTATTAATAAAAATGTTTAAAAAGCTAATAAGACTGCTGTGGATTCTGTGTCTCGCCGGCAACGGATAACGGCTGGCCATCGCTGCAGACCCCACAAACCCCCCCACCCTCCTCCCCTCCCCCAATCTGATCCCACACTTCATGTGTGTAGCCAGCGTGGACTGAGCAGATGGGGGGAACACCACTGAAAATGTATTCAGAGGGCTGAAGGAATTCTGAAATATTCGTCATGCGATGGGTCTGGATTCCTCAAAAGAAAAAGGAAAAACTGGTCGGGAGTTGCATCTATACCAATTATATACCTCAGGGATCCAACCAATGAATCACATCAGGATGGTGTCATCCAGTTTAACTGTACAAGGCTGATAAACAAGGGTGGCCACTCTTTGACATGGGGAACTTGGTTTCACTGATTTACTAGGAGCCACTCAAGAAGAGTATCACGAGCCTCGGAGAGAGGGTCTATGAACCCAGGGCCAGCATCCCAATCCGGGGGTAACCTCAATACTAAACATAGTGCAATTAAACAGAATGCCATTCACCACATCTACATAAAATACATACAAGTGAGATTTCTTTTTTTTTTTGGGGGGGTGGGGTGAGGGGGCTGGGCTGGGGACAGGAGGAACCGAAAACATCAGAGACTTGTGTCAGGACACTGTTGCCTGGACAAGGGTACGATGTGCTGGAGAGAATGGAGGTGCGGTACGGGGGTTTGGGGGCGGGGCATGGGGGGGGGGGGGCGGGGGTAAGGCCCTCTCACAGTCATTTTTAGCAGGAAGGGCAGGAGAGGAAGTGTGTTTGGGGGAAACAGAGACAGATGTAGGCCTGGTGGTCCTGTTGTATGAGCAGCAGAGGGTGGGGGTGGGTTTTGGTGGTGAGTGTGTGGGTGGTGTTGGGGGACCCGCGGCAGTGGTCAGGCAGTTGCAGGCCAGGCTCCTCCCTTGTCCCCATTCCCAGGGACCCTCTTAGAGGCAAGAGAGATCAGGACTGCAACAGAGAAATGAAAACACACACACACACATACAGATGCACATGACTCTGTTTTACATGAGGAAGCAACCTTTACTTCCCATGACAAACTGCCTCAAAAACACTGACTACTATGAAGCTTATAGTTAGCCATCAGTAAAGGGGAGGTTTTTATGAGATAAGTAAATGAATTAACATTGGGCAATCCAGTACATTCAACTCTCTTAGAACTCATGATAAATTTAAAAGTTTAGATTTTTCTGTATCTCAATGGATATTTACATGCTTAATGTGTAACACAGAAAATGACATAAACACAAAGAATTACGAAATGAGAAATTGCAGAATAAACTGTCAAAATGTGGTTTACATTGCAAGATTCTGAAAGACTTTCAGAGAACATGCAGTTCTATAATATTGCTATTTTTCCATAAATCCATTTGTCAATATATTCACCAGATGGCAGAAGAATTTCATTTTGATGAGATCTGAACAATGTGGATGGACAGTTTAAAACCTCTTCTGCATTCTTCCATATTCATCTACTGCCCTCTACTGTCCACAGTGCGACATGGCACTCAGTCTCTTCCTTACCTCAGATTTCCTGTATTTCTCTTCAGAGGAAGATTCTGTTTCCCTGACAACCACTGCCTTAGTAACCAGCATGTCAGGGTGCTGTTGCTTGGCCTCCTGTATCGCCATGGCGAGAGCCTGAGGGAGGAGCAGACATTTCTGAAAATTGGATCACGTTGCCAGTCGTCGATATCACTTGCCCGGGTTTGCGGCTGCCCTTTTGCATGACAAAAATCACCAGTGTGCAGAAATCACCATTATAGATTTGACAAACCAATCAGAATTTTCAAGCTTTATCCTAATTCTGCCATCTTTTATCCCTTCATTATTCTTTAATCCCTCAATTAATTGTCAACCTGCTTTTTCAGCAGATTTTTGTTGCAGCGTGTAAAAGACTTCCTTTAACTCCCCTCCTGATACAGCACAAGGGGGATAACGGCGTGTCTGACCTGGTCCTGATCCACATCGTCGTCTCCTGTGATGATGATTCTCTTCTCAATCCTCGTCTCCGAGTACCCCCCTTTCACCGTCTGTGACACACCATCACAAAAGACAGTCGCATCAGAGGTAACGCAGCAAGCCTTCGCTTTGCCACTGCAGAGACACAGCATCAGCCCCACACAGGGAACCCACACATGGAACCCACACAGGGAACCCACACAGGGAACCCACACAGGGAACCCACACAGGGAACCCACACAGGCGCGGCATCCCAGTCTATTAGGCCAAGCAGAGTCAGGCATTTCACATCAGAAGGTCTAACGGCGGTCAGAGGAATCACTTTGTCCTCGGTCAATAAATCCAGGGGTCTTATCAGTGCAAAAAATAATGACAAGTCACCCAGCCCCGGAGCTGCCAATGGCTTCCGACAAAAACGGAGGAGACGGTTACCTTGGTAACATGCGTTGTGGTTGCTGAGGTAACGTTTTCCGTGGTGACAGTCAACGGGGACACAGCAGCCTCCCTCCCTAGAGTGCTCATCTTTCCCTGCAGAGAAGCCATTAGGCCGGGTGAGTCACATGATTAACCATACAGCTGCTGCAGCATGCGCGCGCACACACACACACACACACACACACACACACACACACACACACACACACACACACACACTACTGCAGAGAAGCAATTAGGCCGGGTGAGTCACATGATTAGCCATTAGGCCGGGCGAGTCACATGATTAGCCATACAACTGCTGCAGCATGCGCGCGCACACACACACACACACACACACACACACACACACACACACTACTGCTCTTCATACAGGCAAATTTGCTGCACGCCACAGAATTCATAAAAAACACACACATACACATACACTTATTGCTCATCAGATGTACTCAAAGGCACTTTCTAAGCATGCACCCTCTTAAACTGCTGCTCCGACAACTGGCACATATACCTACACCCACCTACCCATGTGACACACATGGACACACAACATGCACACACCCACCGCTCTTGATTTTGCACGTCAGCTATTCATAATATAATATAATATATAGTACGCCTCCTCGTGATTTTTTTTGCAGATGGGAGGGAGTACTCTTAGACGCAGTGTGTGTGTGTGTGTTACTAATATACGGCTAGTTGAGATGTATGGATTTAGTGTAAACCAGGGTTTTCTGAAGCCTGAAATCCAGTGTTTCTTCAGTCACTCATTACATCTTTGACCCAGAATTCCTTGGACACACAAGAACAATAACTATTTTTCTTTGAGATATAAACATTAAACAGGGTAATTAATGTCAGCCTTCTGGTAGAGATTTTCTAAGTAATAGGGACAAAAGGATGAACCTTGTGAAAGAGAAAAGATCAAAACTATGTGTGAAAATAACTGTAGTAGTTGTGTTTGTTGTACTAAATTAGAGGTAAGCCTTGAGTATTGCTCCACCCTGACTGTAGTAACGAAATAGGGGTTGACCGCCTTTGGGTGTGAAAGTTTAAGAGATTCACTCACAGGCGAGCCGCTTTCAGTACTGGGGGGATGGGCCTCCATTCCACTGCTCACACGGTGGCTCTGAAACACAGAGAGGGATCATCTCACCCCTGGAGTCACACGCCACCACCAGACCGCAACAGTGTGGTGTCCACACAGAGAGAAGCGCCATTGTCTCAATTCACAGAACATTAGCGTGGCTCCCACAGGGAGTGCAGGAGTGTAGTCTCAATGCATGGAAGCATTAGTCTGGTCCCCTCAGAGAGTGCAGTAGCTCTGTCCCCAACAGTGTGGTCTCCAAAAAAAAACCTGCAGCATGGTCTTAAGTGCAGTAGTGTGGTCTCCACACAGTGACCAGCAGCACACTCCCCACACAGTGAGTGCAGTAGTGTGGTCTCCACACAGTGTCCAGCAGCACACTCCCCACACAGTGCGTGCAGTAGTGTGGTCTCCACACAGTGACCAGCAGCACACTCCCCACACAGTGAGTTCAGTAGTGTGGTCTCCACATAGTGACCAGCAGCACAGTCCCCACACAGTGAGTGCAGTAGTGTGGTCTCCACACAGTGACCAGCAGCACACTCCCCACACAGTGAGTTCAGTAGTGTGGTCTCCACACAGTGACCAGCAGCATAGTCCCCACACAGTGAGTGCAGTAGTGTGGTCTCCACACAGTGACCAGCAGCACAGTCCCCACACAGTGAGTGCAGTAGTGTGGTCTCCACACAGTGACCAGCAACACAGTCCCCACACAGTGAGTGCAGTAGTGTGGTCTCCACACAGTGACCAGCAACACAGTCCCCACACAGTGAGTTCAGTAGTGTGGTCTCCACACAGTGACCAGCAACACAGTCCCCACACAGTGAGTTCAGTAGTGTGGTCTCCACACAGTGACCAGCAGCACAGTCCCCACACAATTAGTGCAGTAGTGTGGTCTCCACACAGTGACCAGCAACACAGTCCCCACACAGTGAGTTCAGTAGTGTGGTCTCCACACAGTGACCAGCAACACAGTCCCCACACAGTGAGTTCAGTAGTGTGGTCTCCACACAGTGACCAGCAGCACAGTCCCCACACAATGAGTGCAGTAGTGTGGTCTCCACACAGTGACCAGCAACACAGTCCCCACACAGTGAGTTCAGTAGTGTGGTCTCCACACAGTGACCAGCAACACAGTCCCCACACAGTGAGTGCAGTAGTGTGGTCTCCACACAGTGACCAGCAGCACAGTCCCCACACAGTGAGTGTAGTAGTGTGGTCTCCACACAGTGACCAGCAACACAGTCCCCACACAGTGAGTTCAGTAGTGTGGTCTCCACACAGTGACCAGCAACACACTCCCCACACAGTGAGTGCAGTAGTGTGGTCTCCACACAGTGACCAGCAGCACAGTCCCCACACAGTTAGTGCAGTAGTGTGGTCTCCACACAGTGACCAGCAGCACAGTCCCCACACAGTGAGTGCAGTAGTGTGGTCTCCACACAGTGACCAGCAGCACACTCCCCACACAGTGAGTGCAGTAGTGTGGTCTCCACACAGTGACCAGCAGCACAGTCCCCACACAGTGAGTGCAGTAGTGTGGTCTCCACACAGTGACCAGCAGCACACTCCCCACACAGTGAGTGCAGTAGTGTGGACCAGCAGCACAGTCCCCACAGTAGTGTGGTCTCCTGGAAGAGCAGCATGGTCTCCAAATAGGGTTCAACATGCAGCTACAAGCCAAAGGTCACAGCACAGTGGTGCTGTACATATCACACTGTCCCATGTCAGCTTCATGATATTTAATTTCTACCAGTACAGCAGATTTTAAAACATGTTTAACTCATGGGCCAGCTTTGCTCTTGTTCTTATTTGATTATTGCAATAAAACAGTTCATGTGATGTGAATTAAAACCTCAAAATTCTGCTTTGTGGCAAACCAACCATGCAGCCAATCACTTCTCCCTTGAGAAATGGTGTGATTAGCCCATGAGTGGACAATAAATAAAATACTCAGACTATTAATCATATGGTCATACAGTCTTTTAGTCAGCATATTCAAGCTTGTAAAATAGATGAGGCGAGGTTGCATAAATTATATTATGGGTGGAGCTACAGAAATCATGTACTCATTTTCTCAGAAACAGATGATTGATTAAAATCAGTGAATTACTAATGGTATGGGTTAACCAAAATCACAAAATCCCATTCTCCCATTAGGGGGTAAAAATCACACAGCATATAAGGAAACATACCAGGTCGCCCTCTGTTAGTTGTATGTCATCAGTGCAGGGGATTTGAAGGTCCTGACAGTTGAAATCACTCTCAATCTGCCACACAGAGACAGACTCATTCACGGTGCAATCTGAATTAATAACACATTTGCCTATAGACCCCAAGTGGCTGCCGTCATTGATTTTGGCAACTTTCAAGTAAACTCAGAAATCTTCTTCAAAGACAACTGCTGAAAATCATTTGCCTGGCTTGTTGTCATCATTACATGGGGATCGACTGAAAGGGTAGCGGGACTTAATTCAACTTCAATAAGGCACCTGTGGGGCAGCTTAAGCATTGTGCACTATTTCTTGAAGATGAATGGACCGGCTGTTTTTCACCCTCGTTAATTTCCTGTCGATATTTAATCACTCTGCAGCCGTGTCATTATTTTATGCTGGTGCAAAAAAGAAAAGTCAATTTTTCTTATAAATGGAGTCATTAAGCACTCCTGGTTTGAAGAAACAAGACTACTCTGAATGTGGTCCTTTTTGCCAAATCGGTATTTCATTTGTGTCTGATTAAAGAAAGGCACATTGATAGGCTTATTATATTAAGCCAAGAACACTGCATTACGGAAAAAATTAAAGATCCCTTTGTATGAATAACCAATTATTTCACTCTTAAAATGTTGCCAAAGAGTTGTTTGCTTTTTTTTTTTCTTTCACAGAAACATTTAACGAGCATGTACAGGTGAGAAAACAATCAGTGCACCTGTCCCGAGAGCTCCATGATGGTGGTGGTGACCTCGGCACCATTGGGTTGCATCTCCGTCTTGGAGTCGGTCTTCTTCAGCAGCTGGGCAGCAGTCACAGCGCTGGGCTCTTTCTTGGCGACAGGGGGCTGGGGGCAAACGAGGCAAACATACACAACGAATGAAGCACAGAATTCCAAGTCACCCCAAACAGGACGCTAACCTAAAAGCACCATCCCAACATCACAGCCATTCTATTCTCGTTCCGTTCAATTCATTTCTCATTTTCTTTTTTCTTTTTTTGATTAACATACACTGCCTGGCCAAAAAAAAAAAGTCACACTGGTTTCGGAAGTGACTTCCCCATTCATTTAGACCATAGACATTAACAAAAACTTTTAAACAATTTCTAGTGATTGTCTTACCCTCAATTCCCTGGATTGTTCAATATAACGCCTGTTCGCAAAATATGGCATTTTTCTGGACCATCTTTGAGTATATTTTACATTTTAGTACTTTTTTGTGAATATACCAGCGCTGGTACTGTATGACGTCCCATAATTCCCTCCGGACGGTTCAATGAAGTAAAATAGCCGAATTAGCAAGGTGGTATGCACTGCCAAAAATGTCCAGACAAGATGATGATATCTGATTGGTTGAGAACCACCCATGCGTTGCTGTAGTGGATGTGTAGTCTGTTAAAGTGGACTACAAACTGGACAACAATCATTAAATCATTACTTTAAAAAATAAAAATTGGAACATGCGATGCATGCTCTATATCCTTATACCACACAGGCTAATCCAGGAATGTATCAGCTCATTCTATAAATCAGATTTCAAGAAATTGTCGACAGTCTCCGAAGCCCGTTCTATCTGTCATAGGGAATTTACTTCCGAAACCAAACTCCACCCACGTCTGACTTGAGTACTCTATAGCCTTGCTGTAGTGTGCAGGATGCTGGGAATTATCTGTGCATGTGATAAAAGAATGCACTGCACATGTAATAGAAGAATGCACAGTGCAGGGTTGAAATTCAACTGAATTCGCATTCAATTGGGTTGTTTGAAACAAAGCATGCAGCAAAATCTAGAATTGCATTTTATGTGTATTTTCCAGCTGAATTTAAGTTACGTGTTTTATTAACTTTTGCAATTAAAATTGGTCAAAATTTCCAAAATTCCCAAACTTAACTTCCCATGGTAAATTTCTGGAAAGTTTCCAGAATTTTTTCGCCCCTTTGCAGGTCTAGTTGTGACGTTGCGTAAGGTTGTCGAAACAATTCCACGACGACTGCGCGCCGTAATCAAAGCTAAAGGTCGTCCAACTAAATATTAGAGTTTTTGGTTTTTTTGGCCAGGCAGTGTACAAAACAGACACTTCAATAACTTTGAACCTTGGAGCGCCAGGGTGCGGAGTGTATACACATGCATAACATTGTAAGGGGGGGGGGGGACAAAATACCTTCAAACTTTGATTGCAAACATTTGACAGAATTTCAGCAGGCCACAAAGATTAAAATAAGTATTTCACTCTCTCAGTATGACAAAGAAAAAATACAAAAACAATGACAGAAAATTAATAAATTAATGAATGAATGAATATAAATAATTGAAAAAATAAAAAAACTTAAATAAAACAAAATAAATAACCGTGAAAATAATGTTGATAAAATAAAAACAGAGGTGAGAAATGATTGGTCCAGCAAAAGGGGAGGCGGGGCCGGAGCATGCTGATGAAGTCCTGCTGATGACTGGCAGGGTGCCCCCTGGGCCGAGGGAGAGGGGGAATGGGTGGGGTCTATCTACCTCATGGGGCACACGCTCTTCGGGGTGCCTGTCTTCCACGGGTGATTTGTCGTGCATGGCCATAAGTCTGGCGGAGTAGAAGCGGGAGGTCTCCTCGAAGTCGTCACGCCCTACCTCGGGCAGGTGGTCCCTCTCCCCGAGCTCGGTCATGCCCCGGGAGAACTCCTCCATGCCCGTGTGGAGGTCCATGATGACGGTGAAGTCCACCTCAGCCTCCAGGCTAGAGGTGGAGCTGACAGTGATGCTGGAGCACTTGCGCTCGATGCCCAGGTGCGTCTCCTTCATGTAGAGCGTCTCGCGGTCCTGGTCGTCCTCGGAGACGGAGCCTGGTCGCCTCTCCCAGGGCTCTCTCTGAAGAGGACACAGGGAGACAGAGAGCGCCCACACCCCCAGGTCAGTGGTCTGCCGGGGCGACCCCTCCAGAGATGGGATGGCAATGAACAATGGTGCGGGTGGGGCTCCTTCCAGCTCCTGATATTTCACATCAGTGTGGGAGCTTTCGTACCACATGATGTAAGGTAATGATCCATGAAAGAGACAGGAAGAGATACAGAGGAGGCATCCCCCGACAGCATGCAATCTGTGGCACGTCCATGGAGCAGAGGACAAATGAGCTCCTTCTGAAGACAGCGGTGATACAACACAGGACTGGGATGGAACGTCCAAAGCTTGTCACAGAGAGACACGGGTCCCCCGCCGTGTGAACAACAGCTGCGTCCACACGGCTTTTCAAAAAACGTTAAATACATAATTAAAACATTCAGGAATCGTTTTAAGTTTTGCAACGTTACTTAAGTATGAAGTTAACGCAAAACACAATTTCTTTATTTATTTATTTTTTACAGAGGGGGTTAAACTGTTACAGAAAATTAGCCGCAGTAGCAGGCGATGTGGGCGCATGCAGCATGCACACAGTGAACGTGAGGGGTGCATGCAGAGAGGGGGGCGAGGGGGGCAAGGGGGCTACTCAGGGGTGGGATGTGTTTCAAAGTGACGAAACGTGAGGCAACAGGCAAAGAATGAGCCAGCCAGGGAGGTGGGGTGGGGTGGGGGGGGGGGGTTTGGTCATGAATTATGGATGACGGGTTTATAATTTTTTTTTAATTCAAGGTAAAATGAGAAACCTGGGCTTCATCTAGCGGCTCTTCGTGAATGGCAGGAGCGGACAGGGGCTCCTGAAAAAATCAAAAGGGAGAAGGAGAGTGGTCCTGAGTTAGGCCTGTGTTGTAGCGACACTCTCTGCCAGAGGCCTATGCCGGCTGGGCCAAGACCGCCACTTTCCCTGCGCCAGATAAACAGCGCAGAGAAACCCTGCCTGAAGAACAGAGCCGCAGGCTCTTTTATGACCCCATTACGATGTGGCTGCATACACACAGCTCAACTTCCTGTCCCCAACCATATAATAACAAGAAAAGACATCATAATCCCACATAACCAAGACGCTGTTTATAATTACACATTATGCTAAATCCAGTGTTATTTGTTGGTTTGTACGCACAACAAAAAAAGCACCCAAAATAAATCTTAGCAGGACGCAATGCGGTTAGCTAAATGCATCAAAAATGGTAACATACAGATTGTTAGATGCTTTATGAGACATATCCATCCACTCATCTAATGGAAATTGCACATGTTGAAAGATATTTACGTTAACAGAATAGCATAAACGGAAAAGTACTGCCTTCGATCAAAGTTTAAGGTTGTGCTGAAATACACTTGAGAAGAAAGATTTAGAGTTTGCTCTACAGAAGTGGACACACATCTGAATAGTTGAGACAAGCCTCTGGCGAAAGCCACTTGAACACAAGGTAGAATGTGCAAATACTGCAGAGCCACGCTGACTGAAAAGACTTGCATGACAGTGACATACAAATGGTGCCTAGTTGTATTAAAACATCTTGTTCTGACATCACCGGGCAACATGCTCTCATGTGAGCACGTCTGAAACTTTCAAAAGGCAGAACCGGAGACTCCTTTACCACCAGACTCTACCATCGCAGCATACCAAGCACAGTGCTCTCACACATACGTCACTCCGCACTACCATGGAGGCTTCCATGACACCACCACTCTCCAAACTTGTTTGTGCCAATGTGTCCAGGACTTCAGCTCAGATGAAAGTCATGCAATTATTTAAGCTGACAGATCCCAGCCTTATTTAAAATTCTTTTCATTCCCCTGCCAAAAAGGTGCCAACTCCAAATTAATGCAACTATAAAATTACAGTGCTTAACTGTGCTGCCTCAGCTACAGTCCGTGAGGGTAACAACTGTGAGCTCTTTACTTCGGTGTGCACAGGTCTACATTGTAGTGCGAGTAGATCTTTAAAAGAAGGTAAGCATCTTAATAAATTATGCAATGTATTAACACATTTCTCACAAAAATGTAATGGATATTACATCACCCTCTGAGGACTACAATTCCCTTCATTCATTCCTCTCAATGTCTCCATGAATGTTCGATATGTAACATATAAATATTTTGTAAATCATCATCACAAAATATTTCTAGCATTAATTTTATTGTTGTTATTCAACACAATACACACCGTAGAAATATGCAAACGCTGAACTGTTCCATTAAGTATGTCATGTCAGGCATGAATATTGAATACTGTAATCATATCTGAAGCTTACCCGTGTGGGTGATGAAAGCACATCACTCACGTAACAAGTTAAAACATACTGTGCAACAACACACTCACATTTAGCCAGCCCAAACCAAATATTTACTCCATGTTTGAAAGTCTTGACTTTTTCTGTTCATACATTCTGTTAAACAAATGACCACACAGAGAAGTCAAAATAATCTCAGAGCCATGACAAGATGCAGAAGCCTTTGTTTCCTTGCAACCCTCCAACATATAGCAGGCCAAAATGAGAGCTGATAGAAGGGGTGTTGGAAGGAAAGCCAAGGTCCAGGGATTGGGAGCGGGGGATCAAAGCCAAGAGCCAAAGCATGGAAGCTGCTCTGCTGATTTAGACACAGCTTTCTATCGGTTTCTACTGATTCGCAAGCAGTCGTGACACAGGGTGCGCTGTGGAGTGAGGGAAAGAAAGAAAGAAAGAGAAGAGGCAGGGGCTATAGAATGGGGGCAACCTGGGAAGGTTCAGAAACTCATGGAGGAGATTATGCACTGATGGCTGCACTACGGCATCGGCCCAATGAGACAAAGCCAAAAAAAGTGTGGCAAACACTTCCCCCCCCCCACTTCCTCATATACAAGCACACAAGTCTTATGTATGCATATTCAAGTCACTGAAAACAAATAAGGGCATGGATGGGCACTTTTGTCTGAAGCTCATGCGATGCTTTGCTCCCAATGACTGAAAAGCAGATGCCAAGCAGAGTTACCGCATTTCTCTTCTTGGCTGCATCCAGGATAGGGTCCTTGCTGGCAATGCGGCTGTTCCGTAGAATGAGTCCAGACTCTCTGGCCTTCTGGGTTTTAACGGGGGGCGTCGGAGGAGCATTTCTGTGGGACGCTGAAGCCTTTGAACCAAAGGACTGAGTTGACTGGTTTGCCTGAGAGGGATCCTCAGGGGGTGGCTTGTCTTTTACGGGACTCACACTTTTTGCCAGGTTCCATGTAGCCTGTAGCTCTTGTTCCCCTAAGCGCTGGAGAGACTCGTTGTCTTCAGCAGTTTGCCAACAGGTCCATTCACGAGTTTCGGTGGAAGTGGGAGCTGGATGCATGCATGGTAGAGGAGGGGCAGGAAATTCTTCATCAATCTTATTGTAAGATAGTCTATCTTCTGATTCCTCCACCTGGCTGTCATCTATTCTAGGCCCAGTGTTCACAGTATTATTGTCCACTTGCTGACTAGACTTAGCCATGTCTTCTTTGCAAGTGCTTGAGTTTTTTGAGCGCTCAGGTTTGAGGGGTACAATTCGAGTTATTTCTGAATAAGTGATCCCAGTTCCTTTGTGGTTGGGCCTTCTTTCAGCCTTGTCTAGCTTAGCCACTTCCACTGTGGCAGTATTTTGTCCATCGCAGTCAGGTTTCTTTTGCTTGGCTGCGTCTGAATTTGGCAGCATCCTGTCACTCGTTTCTGTCTCTACAATCTCCTCTCTTATTTTTGCGGTGCATTCGGATGATGTTTCGGGCCGTGAGCCTCCCTGGTTTTCATGTACTACAGGCCTTGAGGACCTCTGGTTCCATTCAGTTGCACCCTCTTCCATTTTCATGGTCAACAGCAGCACTTCCTGCTTCTCCTCTATTTGCCGAGGACCGTTTGCAGAGCCGCTAACTTCAGTCGCCGGTTTGTCTTCAAGACCTTTACGCTCTGTGGGCTTCTCTGTGCTAATGAAGACAAGCCTTCCTTGAGAAGAAGCCTCTTGCTCTTCTTCTACACTGAGTTTGAGCGTCCTCTTGTCTTCTTCCACGTTGTCGTCAGTGTCCTTATCCCACAGACCTACAGAGACTGCCGGCATCGTGTCTCTGTCTTCTTCAGGTGTCCACTCGTGAGTTTGGAACTCTGTCCTCACTCGCTCTCGCTCTGTCCTCGAAGGAGAGTGTCCCTTGTCACTGTCTGACTCTTCATCACCATCAGACCCCTCCCCCTCTATTTCGTACACAAATTCCGTTGACATTCCAAGGTTCAAGCTCTGAGGCCTCCTCTCCTTGTGGACTCTGTATGGCTGTCGCTCCTCCGTCTCCATGGTTGCGGCTGTGGAGTATTCCACTAGATGCGTGCTACTTTGTGACTTTTGTGCAACTGGTGATGGAAAGCTGTCCATCTGTACTCTTGTTTCCTGGCCATCCTCACTGGTCACTTCGATGTGAATCATTTTGATAACTTCTTGCTCTCTTTCAGTCTCTCTCCTTCTTTCCCATATTGAATCAGCCATTACAGGCTGCGGAGAGGCAGCAGCTTTTCCCTTTTCCTCATTTGTGTCATGGTCCTTTTCACTAGTATCTTGTTTCTCAATCAAAACCCACTCCTCAGAGCCCTATGTCGATACGGATTAAAAACAGTTAGAATGGACTATTCTTGTGATATGCTACTTCAGAACCTACCATGTCTCTGTTTATTTTACACAACAAGAGCCAGCCAGTGAACTGTGTACAAAGTGATAATATGTTTGTTCAATGAGCAAAGGCACTGACTCAATTACTGTCTCTCTGTAAAATATTCAGCGACCATATTTGCTTTTTCAAGCATGCCTTATTAATGCTGTGAACATGTGGTATAGCAATCTTGGTACTGATATAGAGAAAAATAGAAAAAGAAAATGGTTAGAGCTTTAAAAAATTGTATTCTGTGAAAACTGCACCGCTCATAATCCTTCTTTGTATATAAGAAAAAAACATTTATAATGTATGCAATGTATAATTAGCACTCATTATTTCAAACAGTATTTCCAAGTTTTAAAAGTAGAAACCACTCAACCTTGAGGGACATGTTTTAGTGAAAAACAATGAAACTAGTGTATTCCATGACCTATGACTGATTGTGGACTATACTGTGTATTATAAGTTAAATTACCCTTAAAATGGATTGCATCTAAGGACACTGAAAGTATGTAAATTGATATTAGCTATAAAAAATTATTTTAAAAAACATTGTGCCGACAGGCACAGCAAGTCACTACAATATGCATCTACAACTACTCAGCAGAGAAAGATAGAAGAGAGAAGAGAAACCTCTGGAGATGCCACCACAGTCTTCTGGACGAAGCCCTCCAGAGTGTGGCCGTTCACAGGGTCCTTATCCCCTGCTCTTCCCAACACCTGACGGGAGGTCAAACAAAACCCACCAGTAGAGGGTGAAAAAGAGAGCGGAGAGCAACAGTTAGCGGGTCTCCCTGTCCCCCGATTCCGTTCGTCATGCACCTCCTGCGTCGGGGCCGAATCCGCACGTGACCACACAACGCAGTTGTGACGTCAGCCCGGCGCTTTAGAGACGCTGCGCATAATTACCGCACCCGCTGAAGCACCTGAGCGCCATTCGCCATCAAGGGGGGAACTCAAAAAAATCCAATCCCGCTAATTCTGTCGGTAGTTGTTGAAAACAATTGTAGCGCCTTTGTAGCTGCATTTAAGAGAGAATGACAAAATCTAATCTCTCATCTCGCTTCATAAACCACAGTATAAAGATCCTATTTAACTCTTCAAAAAGCCAGTGCACCTTTCAATTTGAGGCTGTCAGGTCTGCCCTGAAATGCTAGAGGCAATCTGAATGAATAAAGAGCCAGTACAGAAAGAGGATTAAAGATAGTGCAAGTGTCAAATCACCCACAATGCACCCACATCCCAAACATTCTGACTGTCAAATATGACTGCAAGAGAAGAAAAAAAATGACATGCATGCAATTGCAAAACTGGATTTTAAACTTGCCTCTATAGCAAATTGGGATGATAAAGATCCCCCATTATTTAGGGGCTGACTTCATAGGTACATCTAGCCATTATTCCATTAGGAAGATAATCCTCTGACCCACATACGCAACAGATGGAATTATGTACCCTGCAGAATGTCTAATAAGCTACGGATACTGTCTCACTGTTCTCAGACATCAGATCAGAAACAAGCCCGTACCAGAGCACACAAACACATGAAACATGTAATCAACAGGGATATCTGTTGAACAGCAGACATCTCAAACACCTTCCCAATAGGAACAATCAAAGCGCCACAGGTTTGTTTTTAACCTGGACTTCTGCTTGGAAGTCCAGGTTGGAAAACAAATAAAGTTTATATTTCCTTTAGTGGAACAAGTGTAAATTCTTCACAGTTAATGGTGTTAATGCTTGAACTCACAAAATGACATTCCTGTTAATCTTGTAAAAATTGGAACCTCGCATCTGCATGTCTTCGAGTGGTTTAGAAAAATATAAAAAATATTTTTTTTTAAATAATTTTGCACCAAAAGATCCTCTTCTTTTTTCCACATTCTTCCACACAAACTGGCTAATCCATTTTTAAAAATACCACCAATTGAGCAGTCATGCAAGCATTTCTCAGAATATAAGTACAAAAAAACATGGTCTCTTTGAATTAAATTCTCAGGATTACTGTGCATGTGAATGTGTCACTGGCTATTCATGACATTTTAACTAATCTCTATTGATTATTCCCCATTGAAAATAAATACAGTACAGTGCATTTACAAAATAAATAAATTATCAGTTACAGTTTGGCACACTTTGATCACTGGGAGTGTTCATCAAGACTATTGATCTAAACTGAAGTGATGTTTTGTGCTCTTCAGAGCCTACAGCGATAATAACAGCTTAATATTACAGATCATTTGGGGCTGATTATTCTCAACTAAAACAACAAACATGACAAGGAAATAACAAAGATGTCTCCTTAGGGATAATGAGTAGGCTTACATATATGTCCTGAAGCCATTGCTTGTGCTCTTTGTCAGCACCACACATGGAACAGTAATGCCATCAATGTTAGAACAAAGTTTATAATTATTTATATAACACCAGTGCCCTGCATCAAGTCTCTGCTATGTACAGTATATGTGAGAATGACCCTGTTGGCCAATCACAGCACACAGATTCAACTCATCACAGCCATGTAGCCAAGAGCATGTTTCAACCTGGAAAGTGCACTGTGCTCAAAGGCATGGCGCAAGTGTGTGTACACAAAAACCAAATCCTTTTCAGCAGTCAATGGGAAATGACTGGCTGAAAACCGCATGAAGTGTCAACGCCTATAGGAGTGCTACACGTTTTCCTTACTCCCGCCCCCTCTCCCCACCAAAGACCCTGCCCCCGCAAACCCTCAGCCCAGACTCACAGCCTTCTTCTCAGGCGTGCCTCCCGGAGAGGTGCCCGACAGGCGCTTTTCGGGGGAGGTGCCCGACAGGCGATTTTCCCTGTGCATCAGCTTGCTGTTGGGTTCCCTGAGGGCTCTCTTCAGCTCATTGATACTGGCCTGGTGCTTCAGTAGGACATCCTCAGACTTATCCATGAACTGTACAAGAGAGATAATGAGGATGAAAGAAAAAGTCAGAAAAGAGACAATGTTGCTGATATTGCGCATCTTTGTAAACATCTATGCTTCGACATGCTGTTGACCGCAGGGAAATGATTTTGATATGCACAAAGGAATGGCGGAATGATAATAAGCATATTATCATTACAGACAGCAAACACAAGACATTTGTTCAGTCCCTGACACTAATGTCTTTTAGATTTCAGGAACTTCACCTGGGAACTAAACCTATGCTGTTTGTGATTGTCTACTCATGATGAGTGATGTAACATAAAAGTCCACAGATGAAAATTATTCTCTACTACTTGTTCAGTCTTCATGAAATGTGGAAACTAATGTTACAACATATTTAATTATCCCTGTCACCCCGTGATAAAATCTTTTTTTAGTCAATTGTTTTATAATTCAATTGTTATTTCATAGTTTTATACTTTTTTTTTCGTTCTATTAATATTCTTTCTACTCACTCAATTTAATGCAAATCAAGCTGGTGGACAAATCCAGTATTACCGAGATTTTAATATATCTCATTAATGCAGCCGGCACAATTTAACAGATAATGTCATTAGAGGGGGGGGGAAAAAAACTGGGATTATTTTTTTTTTTTCTTTTCCATTTGGAGACTGGTTTCAGTGCCAGTGCTGAGTCACATGACACACGTCACAACAGAGAAGCACGGCGCATGTCTGTGGTGAGCCTCTCCCCTCATAGCTGTGAGGCTTTGCGCTCCTCACAGGCAGGCGCTACAGATGTGTGCCACAGACAGCAGGCGCAGAGCCGAAAGAGCAGTACCTCCTTGTGTCGAGGGGTGGAATCCTGGTCCAACTGGGAGAGGGGGGGGGGGGCAGGGCAAGGCGGGGCAGGGCAGGTGGTGGGGGGAAGGCAGGATTAAGGGAGTGTGGGAGCGGGTGCAGAGACAAAGAGGGAGAGCGCAGCCAGTAAGTCAAGGAGGCAGGCAGACAGAGAGACAGATTTACTGACCCCAGGAACAGAGAGCCGGACAAGTCCATGGGAAAAATGCACAAACACACACCGCATACACAAACAATGAATCCAGGTATCAATTGCGCAAGCACACACCGACAACACACACACACACATACACACAGGCATGAAGGAAATTAAAGAAAACTACACAAGCTAAGATATCTCTAATAAGCTTTAACCACAAAAGTGGCTCCCGCGGCAGGTTGATGGAACGGGCGTTTCTCTGATAAGATGCGCGTATATTACTTTTAATCAAGCGGCAAATAGCTCGGACGGCCTGCATTAAAACATTACGCAATTTACAGTCTGCATTTCAAACCCCTCAACAGCATGTGCGAAAACAGAGAGAAAAGCGAATCATGAATGGATCATTTCCTAGTACGAGATGCCACAGTGTGAAACACAGAAGCCAGCGCATCTGAGACAGACAGGCGGGAGGGTGATGAAACATTGATTATGACATCGCTCAGACATTACCATCCCTATACTGCCGCGACTATAAACGGTTTCCCACTTTGCTATTGCGTCTTTTTTTTGCTATTACTGTCATTTTTGATCTGTAATATACAAAACATTAAGTAAATAACCAAAGCTGCTTTTATTGTACTGAGCATACGATATACAAATAGCTGTTGTGTCATCACCAAGCAAATTTCTTACTGGTCAGTTAGTTATCTGCAGTGTTGGTAAGTCTAATCGGAATTACTTGGAGAGTAAGACCGAGAATGACACTTAAATGGACAAACAAACACCGGTTACTGGGTACAAGATACCTCCTGTTTAGAGTCAACAGGTGACTCTGCATCCTCCTTTTGCCAGCAAGGGGTTAAAGAGAAAAGGTGGGTTAGTATACATACATGCACATTAGCAGCTGGGTTAGGCTCGGTGGAGAACAGGAGAGAGGGGTCAGTGAATTAGTCTGAGTTAGAGTCTGATTTTCTTCAGGAAAGCGAGGGAAACGAAGGGGAGGGGAAGGGTAATCAACGACGAACCCCCAGATATGCATTTACACAGCTACAGCGAAACACTTCAATGACAGCCAGGCTCTTCCCCTCAGGAGAATCGATTCCTTACTGTCAGCCCTACCGGACTGGGAACAGTGTGTCTTTTTCTCATTTCATCCCAAAAAAGAGAAATAAAACAGCATTTCACAGGCACCTCAATCTCTCGCCCTGCGGTAAATTAGCTTTGGATGTCAGGTTCCACGAAAACATCGGAAAGGTTTCTAAAGTAAACTTAATATAAGTAAATAAGTGAACTTGAGAATATTTATTTGCAATTGTGTGGCCTTCCCAGTGTTGACCAATACCCATATATTTCAGTTATTCTTCCTCTAATGAAAGAAAGGTCACACCATACAGTGGTGTAAAATGGTCTGAAAGCTCTTGATAATGGTCACTGGATAAGATTCAGTGAATGTCTATATTTACACACATTCCGAAATTATAAAGCAGGAGTGTCCAGTCTTGTCCGAAGAGGGCTGGTGTGGGTGCAGGTTTTTGCCTTAGGCCAGCACTATGACATCTGATTCAACGATTGAACTAATCATGGTGTCCAATCCAGAATTGATGGGAATTAGAATCAGGTGTCCCAGCTGGGCTACAACAAAAACCTGCACCCACACCGGCCATTTCTGGATAAGATTAAAGGCCCCTGGTAGAAAAAGTACTAAGCAGGGCCTGCATCAAAGACATACAGTGAAAGGCCTGTGAGTATTACAGAGTTTTGAGTGGGACCGCCCACTGCAAGCACCTGCATTTACCGCAGCATGTGGTAGCTTTTGTAATGCCAAAGATTTTTGGCATCAATCCCAACATTTCTTCCTTTCTCGTCCAAAATGTGTTTCGAAAATCCCTTCTCCTTCAGCTTGTAGATTAGTTCATTTCAAACATGAATTCATGGATCAGATGTGGCCCTGAAGCATGAATTGGATGACAGAAAATCCTTGTCATTAATTATATCAAATGTGATTTATTGTATTTGAAACATTTGTATATCTGAAGGGATGGGGGGGGGGGTTACTTTTAGACCTTTTAAACTCTTTCTTGCATCAAAAATTAAATATGAATAATTATGCCTGTGTCACACTGAAATGTAAACTAACAAGAACTGTCACTGGTATTCCACACAGGAAGAGTGTGGTTGTTTACCCAAAGATAAAATCTGTTTAACCTCCCTACTGTCTTCTGCATGGGACGTACACTGAGCTGAGCAGACACTCTTACCCACAGCCTACATGTGTTTTAAAAATAAAAAAAACTGCTCCTATACACATTTGGATGTGTCCTGAAGCAACCTGAGTCTTGCTCAAGGCTACAACAGCAGTGCTCCAACCAGGAACTGAATAAGGAATCACTGAGTTCCATGCCCACTTCCCAAAACATTGTCCTAGCTTGTCAGTGCCTTGTTAGAACAAATGTAAAGGCAAACTAGCTGTGCAGGAAAACAGTAGGTAGAAATAACTTGTTTTTATCCTCATATTGCACACTTGCAACTGGAATTCATCATTAATTTTGATTACTATTATATTGATGAGGTATGACATTCACGTTGGCTGCCTCATCTGAAAGTACTGTAAACCTTTCTTGAGACAACAAACAGTATATCAATGGATATGACCACAAATTTGGTCTGAAAAAGACAGAAAATTGAGGCATTTGTTTCTTCCAACAACCATGCAAATGATGAAAAAAGCAAAATAACTGTACCGTAAAAATACAAATACTGTATAAGAGCAACAATTTGGGATGTTTTGAGTGATTTCTGAAAAAGGATATCGAGGGATATCAAGGGAGAGATAGTGGGTACAGAGGACAAACTGGTCCACAGAAACAGAAAGTGGGGCAGCCACAGACAGGGAATAGCATTTTCTGAGACAGGAAGTACCTCCTGTTTGACGCCATCAGTTGGCGGCTCTTCGCTCTGACATCCCGTTAAAAGTGAGGAGAAAGAAAAAGGAAAGAAATGCAGGTGTGAAGAGACCATGTCAACCCGGCTGGATTTCAGGCGAGTGTTAACTCTCATCAGCACGATCTCCGTGGGAAACATCTTCACAGTGAAGTGGCAGAGCTGCTCAAATGAGCAGTGTTCACAGCAGGAGAAACAGTGGGCAAAGACTGATTCCTCTTACAAGCCACAGCAAGAGCTGCATCACGGTGACACTCAGCAAATGGCACATCCTTTACGGAAACGGCTTCCGTAAAAGAACGGACCGAGCAGAGACCTAACGTAAGCGCCTCCAACAGGGCTCGTATGCACCCTACCTTCAGTTCCCTCTTTTTGGTGGGCGTGATGAGGCCCTCCTGGTTTTCATCCTGGACCTGTTCCTGGTTTTGGATCAGGGTCTGGTCCAGGGTGTCGTCCTGCTCATCCCCGGAAGGGCGGGGCTGGCGCTCGCTGATGCTGCGCTGGGATAGGCCATCATGGTTCTCCCCGAGGACAGAAGCTGAGCGGGACAATTCTGCTGGTCAGAAATGTGAGAGGAAGAGGAGGGGATAGGACAGGGCAGGACAGGGGCGGGCGAGGGAAGCAGGGCACCAAACACCAAAGGGACACGCTATAGTACAACAGGAGCAGATGGGTAAAAAAAATCCCATGTCTTCAGACATAAACACCTATGCTCAAAGTGCTCACTGTTTACTCTCCAGCTGTTCAGAAGGATATGTTAGCATGTTAAGCTCATTTATAGAAAAAAATCACATCAATACATTTATACTAGTACAATTAAACCAATATGTGGCCTAAACAGCACAAACTAAGGGTCTGATTTACTAAGACCGTTAGCATGTGCAAAACCTTTTAGCACAGACAAAACTAATAACACAACCAATGATTGGTGCAAAACTAATACTATGACCAATCATTGGTGATGTTATTGGTTTTGTGTGTGCACACGCTAAACATCTTAGTAATACAGGCTCTAAATATACTGCATATGTTCAGTTATGTTCATATAATTGGACCTTGTGCTTTTGTTAGAGGTGATCTGCATCAAATTAACTTTTATTGATTCATGTATTGATTGACTATTATTGGATGACAAACTAATCCATCACAGCATAAATAAAGCCATGAACGCCTGAAAACAGATCCCATTGATAATGAACTATAGCCAGAGGGGTTGAGGTTTGTGGGTATTAATGCAGTATTAGTGTAGAGACCGAGACAGGGAAAGGAGTTGGGAGGGGGGGGGGGGTGCTTCAGTGGTACCCACCTCCGTCCAGGCTGCGGGAGAGCAGGTACCTCTTGCTGGCAGAGCGCTCGAAATGCGGGGCGGGGCGATCGATCAGAGCGCTGGCCTGGCGGGTCTGGGCTTGCGTGCGCCCGCTGTAGCGGAACTTGGAACCCATCACCAAAAAGCCTTTAGGGGGAGGCTCTGGAGACACCAGCCTGGGGGAGGTGGGTCGGTGTGGGGGAGCGGGGAGGGGGTGACTGATTAAACCCTGGGAAACATACTGCACTCTTTTATTTTTAAGTCAAACCTTTTTCTATCCAGAAACTCTGCTTGAGAGACCTGGCCAAGACGGCAGCAAAAAAATACCATTCCAAGTCATAAAAACAAACGGCGCACTAACACACTTTTTCATTCCGCCACCGATTCAAAAACAACAGCAACAATATCTTAAGGCATCATCGTCACGCATAATCAGTCGCCTAACAGCGTACTCAACACAGCCCCTGAACACTGTGCAGATCATGTACAATCCAGTATGGGAGCTTTCCTGCCTTTTTCCACCAACCGCATGAAACATAATCGAGTCGAAACTTGCATCGAAGTGTCAAAAACAAGCCGTAACCAAACAGGACGAAGAGTAAACCCTAATCGACCCCCAAAGCAGGTGGCAATCAGAAAGCGAAACAGAATAGCGCAGAAATAAGCCTTTAAAGCCAGTGAACAACCCTGATCACAGAGACTCGTGGTTTTCCCATAATATTCCCACAGCTTTCCCAACAACCGCTCAGTGAAGTGTGCTGGGTGCAGGGCTATATACAGGAGCATCGTGGCGTAAGAGAGAACTGGTAGCAGTGCGCTGTGCTGTGTCAGACACAGGAAACCTGCAGGCTGAGGGGTGTGCTTTGTGTAAGGGAAAGGGCGGTGAGGATCTGTGTGCTGTGGCCTAAAGGAGATGAACGGCCTACCTGAAGAAGGTGTGGTGTTCAATGCAGACCTTCCACAGTCTCTTGGCAGCTCGGTGGTTGGGTAGCTTGAAGCCGATGGTGCTCTCAAACTGCTCATACTACACAGGGGGAAGGCGGGATGGGAGAGGGAGGATTAACTCAGTTTGTTTAAATGGTATTTGCATCACACTTTTTACAGAAACACTCTCGCAAAAATGCTTTAGAGGAAAACAGGAAATGGGAAAACTGCCTTAACGCCACAAAAAATCAGGAACTGAGGCAAAAGTAAAAGCACTCAAACAGCGGTGAGAAAAAAGTCCCTGATGGGAATGAATGTTGGGAAGAACCCAGCTACAGAGGGGGAGTTCGTACTCTACAGGCCGGCCCAGTGTCAGTACTTAAAATTAGCCTGAATGAATCAGCAGAATCCCAACAGAATCAGTGCGTCTGTCTCCTGTGTTTATGACAAGAGGAAAGAGATCAAGTCAAACGTACTAAACTTTAAATGTTTACATTTGTATTTGAAATGTACTGTAAACAAGCTAACCAAAAGCAAGCTCTGCCTGCCTAAAATTAAACTTCTTAAAAAGTCTCACTCAAAATGCACATTCTTTCCAGTTGACTGGCAGACTATTTTACTTTCCATTGGCCAAATAACCTGACATCAATGCTCGCATGCTGATAAACTTATTTAGGTTTAGTGAAACAACAATAGGTCATCATTGGGATGATACTCATGTTTTAATACTAAACATTGCATAACACAATAATGAACTGTTCTACTGTACTACTCGAGTGTGCAATTGTAAAGATGAGGACAATAGCGCACTTGCAGTCCAACAAGTGAGACTGAACCACTATTTTTAATGAACAACATTGGTTTAATTACAATAAGAGTAGGAAAACTGTATTATACAATGAAATGTTAAACAGGCCGCTCCAAAAACAAAACTATTCCACCACACTCATCAAATGAAGTTGATCACCTCTCTTTTGTTTACACACATTATACTTCCATAGCTCAAGTGGTACACACCGTTAGACTTATTGTGCAGATAATCTTACAAAAATGAGCATGCAGATGGTTTCAGTTCAAGCATGAAATCACAAAATAAAAAACATAGACGCCTCTATAATCAATAATACAAAACAAATCACTAGAGAAATGAGAGTTCATTTCTGGAAATATGTTTTGCAAATCCCAGTGCTATGCCAAACAGACTCCCGGACTGTGGACGGCCGAGAGAAACGTGCCGTTTTAAAGCTCAGAATGCAAACAAAAGCATTGCATTTCTGTGTGTCTATATTTATACGTTTATCCTGGTATACTGTGTGCTCTGACAGCTGCACTGTGCTAAAGGCACTCTTTATTCTGCTCTTTCACAGGCACACTGTGAGTTTGTGTGTCTCGCTGAGGCAGAATAACAGGGCCAGTAGCGCAGGAACTAAGCACGCTGTGCTGACCAGCGGCTTTGCGGAACTGAAAAAGTGGCTCAATTCCCAGCTCCAATCTCCCCACATCCCCCACCTCCACCCCCATAACACCCCTGCCCCCACTGCCCCCCCCCCCCCCAACCCCCCTAGCCCGCCCCCCTCACCCACCTAGCCAGCTTCCAGCTTTCCACCCCTACAGTTTCAGCTTTCAGCTCAAAAGCACCAGCGTCGTCAACCCCTCATTTCCTGCCTTTACATCCTAAACACCACCTTCGAACTCTGTACCTCCAGTCCCCGTTCAAGTCCACCCCCCAAAATAAGCATTTAATTTCCCCTCACCGCCTCACTTCCGCAACTCAATCTCTCTTGGCTAATTAACCCTCTGGGGTCGACCACGTCGCCGGTGACATGGAATCGGTGCTCATATGTTTTGTTTAATAACTTCGCTCTCGTTTCGCGTAGGAACTTACCATAAAAAGGCTAGCCTTGTAGCTAGAAGTAGAGCCCACCCCCATGTTTCTAGACCAACCAGAGGTTTCTATATCGCTTATCAAGATGGGCTTGACCCAGTCGAGGATTTGTAAGAATATTTATTTACGGTTGTTCTGTAATGCTATATAGTGTCCTAAAAAGGATCTATGATAAAATACCACACAGGACCAGTTTGTGTTGAAGTATGCAACACTTGATAGTGCCATATAGGCTTACATATATGTAATAGCAACTATCCAAGGATACCAAAAAATGGGGAAAATAGGCTTAGGCCCCAGAGGGTTAACATGTACTTGTGCCGCTGTCATTTCATAGTTCTGAGAGGGTCTTCACATCCTGTTCACTCTAGAAGTACAGAAATAGTGTCTATGGTTTTTTTAAGATGGATATCAGAAGGAGAGAAGGACACAGCCTCCATGTGGCAGGGCTCTGCAGTCAGACACTACCTCTTTCCAGCGCTTACCTCTCCTGGACGGATCTTGATGTAGAAGTTGCTCCTCTTGTAGGAGATTTTGAGGATTTTGGGCCAAGCGAAGCGGTTGATCCGCAGGCGATCCCGGTATATCAGCAGCCCATTGGCGCAAACTCCCAGCATGATGTCAATCCCTTCAGAGTCCTGTCTCAGACGAGCACCAACAGGAGAATGAAGAAGCAGAGCGGAGCAGAGCACAACTCGAGATTAGTGGGCCTTGATTGTCATATAACACACAAACACACCCACACAAACACATGCATGTACATGCACACACATAGGGCCAGATGCAGAGATGGCCAACTTAAGTCAAGCGCTTAAATGCCTCTCCTGCGCGGATTTAACGCGGATTGAGATACGCCGTATTCTAACCTGCGCTACGCGGGTGCGTTTCTCAAAATGTGGGCAGAACAGGGCATGATATTCTAATGACCTGTTTCTTGTACCTGCCCCCTGGGTTGCCAGCTTTCTACTAAAAAAATGTGTGTGGGGGTCAGAGGTCGCGCTTGGATTTTAAACTTCTGGCCAGAATGTCCAGAATGATTACAGTTTGTCTGACATATGATTTAAAAAAAACGGCCATATCTATTTTCAATGCATGAACAACAGGCAGGTGCATTTAATGATGTAGCCTAACAACATATGTTACAGCATAGTATTATATTTTGGACTGAAAACTATTTGAAAATAAAAAAATTATATAAAAATGTCATATAACAGCTTCGCCTTGCACAAGCGAATTAATTACATTAAAATCGCGCATTTGGTGCGCGTGACTGCGTGCGTAATGTTTTATCAACAAAAGAAGCTGTCTTGATTTTGCATCATTAGTTTATTAGAACACATTTTTCTTCAGAATAATGAGCAGTAACCTCATTTTGAACGATTTTAACATTTACTCCAAGGAAAATTGTAGAGTTGCGGAAGATGCTATAAGGAAAAGAGCCAGCAACGACACGTGGGATCCGACCTAACGTTAACGAACAACGCTTTCGGGAAAGACCAGAACAGTATAGGCTATTGATTTAACAAGGGGAAAAAATGCTGATTATATCAAGCTTATAGCCTATTAAGTTCAAGTAGCCTATGCCTACTGACAGTTAAAAACAGCCTTTTTATAATTGGCAAAAAAAAACGAGCAATCCATATAGGCTCCTTTCATTTGCGACGATGCTTCATTTCATGGAAGTGAGCAGGCTGCTGATTTGAAATCGAATGTCTCGTAAGTTTTAGCGCAGCTTGAGATACGCATGAGTCGCGTAACCTTCTCCTCCTGCAGGCGGCCTCTGAGTGCGGTTTTTTACATTACATTATATTATTTAGGCTTTTAGCTTATCCTATCCAGAGCGACTTACATTTTTTTTCTTTTTTTTTTTTTATATATACATAGTATCCATTGATACAGCTATATATATAGCAGGTGCAGCAGGGAGAGTAGGGTTGCAAAGGGTACAACGGCAGTGTCCGACCTGGGAATCGAACCTGCAACCTTTCGGTTACAAACCCAGTTCCTTAACCATTATACCACACTGCCGTTTTGATCCGGTTTTGGAGAATCCCCGCTCTGCTAAATTGCCGTGGTTTTGAGACTAAATATGTTAAATTATTATATTGCAAAGTTACATTTTTTTTGTTTTTTTACTGACCCGAATGTCCAGAGGGAATTACATTTTCCGGCCTTTGTCATAAAAAAACGGTAAAAACCGGCAATTGCCAGCCTAATGCGACCCCTGGTGGGGGTACACAATTTCAACGCGTCAGTGACAGTGCCTTTAATAACCACATTTGCCTTTTGGAAAATCCTGCCTTTGTGCATCATAGTTGCTCTTGCATGATGGGGAAGGCAGTGAATGTATTAATACATGGCATTGATAAAATGATCATAGCTCCTATTGACGACTGGGATATACCCATCGTTGGATTTACTTTTTTAAAAATGTTTAATCTTTTTTTTTTTTACGATTTACCTAATAAAGTCATGTACGGTGGTTAAACATAATAAGCCCATATGCGACATCTTCAACTTAACCAGTTGAAGACACATATACTTAATAATAGCCCATTACTTGCAACCACTGTCCAAAGATTTATTTTTTGAGTGGATCTGTCACACACTGGAAGGATATATGATCCAGACACTGTCTATCAATTCATCCATCTAATATTGGTCTGGTATGATATAGCCTACCAGACGGTCAATCATAGCCTACTTTTACATATTTTTCTTTTTTATGACAGCTCTTTGATAATTTCAAGTAGGCTAGGCAAAGGAAAATAAGACTAATACTATTTTTAAAGAACATGCACTCATTCTAATATCCATTTTTGCGAAAGATGCAGTATTTTTTATAATTTACTATAGGCGGCGCTAGGCATAAACCTTTTTTACTGAGCAAAGTTGCATAGAAAAAAGTGAATTTAAGTGAAAACTCTGAATACGCGTATCTTGCACACGCCTCATTTTCATCAAATCTCCACCCCGCGCGCGTATCTACTGGAGAGACGCTTAAAACAGCAGATAAGTCAAATGTCTGAATCACAAATAGCTTAAGCTACGCGGAATTTCGGGAGTAAGTCCCATTTGCACATTCTTATCTCAGCTCATACAGTATATATCCACATATGTCAAGATATGCAGAGGACACACGCACACGCACACAGGTACTTAACACATCGTTGACTATACCTTGGCATGGTGGAGGTCTACCCCATACATGGACAGCTTCTTGGCATTCTCCAGGAAGTTAATTTCTGCCTCTGCAGGAGTCATTCCCCTGGGCAAGGACAACAAAGAACCACCATTATAACTAGAAATTCCCTACTGTCTAATAATGCAGCTGGCTGCGGCCTTTACACAGCAGGTGCCACATGCCACTCTGAGAGAACTGGACCGTGTGCCTGTGGAGTGAACCCAGGCCGGCCCCAGCTCCAGCTCCACCCTGCTGGGATAAACACTGTGGCCAACACACCCTCTTACAGAAACAGAGTCAAGACTTCATTTAGCACTAGCTTCATGAGTACAGCCATGACAGATTCCTTTACAGTGCGGCAGCGTCGTGTGCGTCGCGTAACACCCTAAGACAGCGGATTCGGTCTGAGAGTGGGAGCATCCTGGGTTTGCGACAGTCGGGGGGCTTTTTCAATGAATCACCCCATATGGACGCACGGGGCCATTAACGAGAAGAAGCGCTAACGAGCTAACGATCCGGTAACAGCCCAAGGCCCATCCCACGGGTAGGAAAAATTCGGGAGGGAGGAGCAGAGTTACCTGTAGTTACGATGCAGTTCCATCACCCTCTCCTCCAGCTCACGCGTCTGGTTGGGAGCGAAGCGGAAGTCGCTGACGTAGTCGGGGCCATGCTCGTCGTGGTCATAGTCGCCCAGCTCGGCCTGCACGGCGTAAGAGCCCAGGAGGGTGTGCGTGACGAAAGAGCAGGGCAGGCGGCCTGACAGTATGTCGTCCCTCAGCTGCAGACACAAGTAGTACCTGCAGCAGGAAGGGGGGGGTGGGGGGTTTCAGGCACGGAACTCACCAGAGACGCGCCCCAAACATGCCAGCATGACCTAACCAAACAATACGCCGCTCCACACTTTAATGCAACAAGTCAGAGGAAGGGGAGGACTAAGCCTTGAAAACAAAGGCCTTGTGACCTGTAGTCTACAGACGTCTTTGCAATAGGTTTCATTATACGTCTCTATTAATAATGCTTCGCTTTGTTTCTCAATCTTTTTGTGTCTGTGGCCGGAAGTAAGATTAAATCCCTGCAGGGCATCCATAAAGAATGTTATAGTCTGAGTGCTCAGTCAGTACTGGCCTGAAACAGCCGGTAAACAGACTTGTGTGCAGCAAGGGTGACAGTAGAGAACAGCTCAGATTATTTTTTAAGATTTAAGCAAAGGCAGAGTAGGCAGGAGGGGGGTAGGGACGGGTGTAAGGCAGGTGGGTGAGCTGTTTTTTGGAGCTGCTGAAAACAACAGGGGTTCCCACACTGGGGCCCAGGACACCGCAGGGGTCTATGACAGTGTCCCAGGGATCCTTGGCAAAATGTAATATTTCCTTTTTAATAATACATTTTAGATATTCATATTAAAAAAAACTCTTTTAGCTGCCCTTAATTAAAATTATGTTCATTGTAATTTGTTAAATACTTATATTGCACTACATATATGCCTGATATGGATCCATACAAGTATAATTCCCAGCTTCAGACATGCTTCCATATATACAGTCTGCCTGTCAAACTCATTGCAGCCTGTAGTGGGAGTCAGATAAAAGGTTAAAAACAGTCTGTAGCATTGCAGGGGTTCTCAGACAGAGAGCGATCATTTTCGGGATCCTTGAGATGAAAAGGTTTGGGCGCCCTCTGTCCTACCTGGTGATGTCCTCTGTGAGCTGGGAGGGGTCGGGCGGGTAGAACTTTACAGCGAAGGCGAAGTGCCATGCGGCGGCTGGGAAGAGATGGAGAGATGAGATGTGACAGGACGTGTTTGACACGCTGGATCGGCAGCGCGCTGACCAACAGTGCAGTAAAAGTGTCCTCTCGTGGATTCATGTGTCCCTACGGATTTCTCCAGTGTCAATATAGAGACTCAAGGTCGGTGAGAGTGAAAGGCTTCAATGTGAGCCGCTGACACCTCCGTTTATCCTCTCTTCTCCCAAGGCACTGCTGCCTCCTATTAAGCACTCTGTGCAATTACAGAATAAAACACAACAAAAATAGCCACATCCCCAGGCTAAGAGAAAAAGCGGCTTTTGCTTCTGCAGGTCAAGATAGAGCTTTCTAAGATATTATTATTGTATTTCTGTCAGGAGGCATCCACACAAAATCAGCTTAGCAGGTCTCAGACATTTTCATTTTCAACAAACGCAACAGCAATACGGTTTATCATCCAATCCTGCATTTGATATTCCTCTCTATCTTGCGTGTGCGTGTGTCTGTGTGCATGTGTATGTGTGTGTGCGCGCATGTGTGTGTGCGTGTGCGTGTTTGGGGGGCCATACTCACTGCGCATCTGTTTTTTTATCTCCTTGGAGGGGTCCAGCCAATTCTGAAAGACAAGAGCGAGAATTCACAACGGGGCTGAATCAAATGTCACATTTGACACTCTGCATCAAACTCACAGAGTGTCTCTAATTGCTGAAAGTATTTTCCAGTGATAGAGTTTACCATCTGGCTGAAAAGAAAGAAAAGACATAACTGAGCCTTCTGAGATGAGTGCAGCTTGAGGGGATGAGTGCAGCAGAGGTAGGCATATGTTCTTCTACTGTGATTCTAAATTGTTAATGCAAGGGACCTCTTCATCCACATCATCATTCCAGGGTCCAAAATCTCCAGGACACTGAACATGGGCTCACCCCCCCCCCCCCCTTCACCCCCTGCCCCATATATTCTCCATGAGAAATCATAACCTACTTTCTGACAATGAACAGCAAAAACAACACACACAAAAAGTCTACCATTCAATCTACTTAGCTTAACACTGACTAACAATAACTTCCCTTTATTTAGTCTAAATGGCGTGACCCAACAGCACATTTGTGCTAAAGGTTTTTTTGGCAGCCTGGATCATAGCTACTGGTTGTGTAATCAGTGGTGTGAAAACAGTAGTGATATGAGAGGTGTGGCGGCATAAGGCGGTATGCTTAAAACGGTCCAGATGTACCTGAGCACGTCTCTGTCCATTCATGCTAAATCACCCGCAACCTGAACAAGGGGTTCAGTTCTGCTGCTGCTTAATCAGTCCACTCAAGAAATTAATGAGCTGCGACCGTTCATTATCTGACTGAATTCACTTGATATCCAGCTAGGTCAAAGAGCACCTCGTTATCGGAACGGTCTTCCTCCACAGATTCAGGGCGCCATGAAACTCCAGATCCCTTGCCAGAAACATGACATAAGAAGGCCCGTTCCCCTTTAAGGATCGGCTTCCAGGCCCATCAAGAACGGCGCATACGGACCGCCCTTCCGCCGGCAGCCGCGGCTCAGTCATAGTTCACAGGGCTATAATGAAATAAATGTTTCCCCAAATGGACTGGAAGTAATGACTTTGCTTGAGGTCAGAGAGAGCCCCAGAGGGAGCACTCGAGTGTGATGACCAGGACCTATACCTTTCAACAGGAACGTTTCGCCGGATCACAGCGACACCCTGCACTCAAGCATCACTGTGTGCTCCCAGGGACTGCTGTATTACTCACCCTGCAAAACACTCCATCTGTCTCCAATCTATTTGACATTCACAACTTCACTATGTACACCAGCACCTTAGCTCATCTCTGTCAGTAATCTCCAGGTGTTTAGTGGCATGTCGGATAAACATGGTGACATGGGTTGTAATGAAAGAACAGCACAAATAATTTGCAGGCAAGCAGTTCCTTCACTGACAAATTAATTCCATAACAAGTTATCTCAAAATAAAAACTGATCCTTCCAAAAGGCCACCAAGGAACTGGCCTCTCACTCTCTCACTCTCTCACTCTCTCACTCTCTCACTCTCTCACTCTCTCACTCTCTCACTCTGTCACTCTGTCACTCTGTCACTCTGTCACTCTGTCACTCTGTCACTCTGTCACTCTGTCACTCTGTCACTCTCTCACTCTGTCACTCTGTCACTCTGTCACTCTGTCACTCTGTCACTCTGTCACTCTGTCACTCTGTCACTCTGTCACTCTGTCTGAACTTTAGACAGAGACAGAGACTGGAAGACAGAGAGAATTAAAGAGAGAGAGATTAAAGTTCAGATTCCAGTCATTACAGCCCGGAGAAAGATAGTGGGCATGGGCTGTTGCATTGCTTATGTCCTGACCTTCTGGCTGTCAGCATCACAGAATGTCAGACCAAAGTAGTCCTTCTCCAGCAGGTTGAGGTGTTCACACACCATGTCCAGGATTGTCTGTCCTCGAGAGTGTTTCTGTGGAGAAACACAGGTAGACATAGGGGACAAATGTCTTTTTGTAACGTATCATCCATGCATTTCACATGTTAAAATATAGCAATGTCTTCACTGTCCAGATGAGATGAGCCGGATGCACTTCTTTAGTAATAATATATGAAGATGTGATATCCATTCAAATGACATAACAAACTGAAAGAAAATAGCAGGACAGTAAGTTAGAAAACTGTTTTTGAACCTTGTCATAAAACAAAATAATCAAAGTACCTCCAAATTACTAGCCTTGGTGTGGAATGTAATGGTGAAAATCTATTGGCTTCATCAAGTTGTTCATTTCTATCCTTCAGAGGTAACCACAGTGGAATTGTTCCATTCAATGTTACAATTAATGACCAAGAAAGCTTTTAGACTGCATAAGAATGGGAGCCAAAGGAATACATTATCCCCATTATACTCATCCCCTTTGCATGGCATCAAATATCAGTATTACAACACATACCTAGGCCAAAATACTATACACATTGTTACAGATTCACACAGCTGTTTTTCATCAAAATGTGTCCATGTGTATTCATGAAACACACAATCTAATGAATTCTCATAAGATGTCATTAAAGTACACAGACAGAGGAAATACCCAAAACAAAGAAAAGGGTGTGGCTTTCAGCAAGGCACACAAGCCAGGTGGAGTCACTGACTTGGGTCTACACCTCTCTGGGCAGACCGTGTCTAAGCAGCAAAATGCCTGTCTTCCAAGGAAGCTGGTTTCTGCGGCGACAAGGGAGACAGAGCAGCTGTTGCCAGGGAAACAGAAGTACTGTGTTTCATCTCGATTCTTTGCTCCCCAATTTCTGAAGGCCAGTTCATCACAGGGAAGCGGAGCTCCTTCTTTCCCATTCCGGGAGCCGAAACGGTGCCATATGTTCCTCAGATACATCACAGCGACAGTAAAACGCAGCCTTGATCTGTCACAGTTCTAGAAAAACTGCTCTCTCGGACAGGGGTTCAGGGAGAACAGTATTAATCCCTTATTGTGGAATTAGCTTCATGTTCTTCAAAAAAAAAAAGGAATGAAGAAAATGGACACCCTTCGCAGTGATATGACGGCTCAGTGTACAGAGACCCTGACATGTACCATTTCCCCATCTCGTCTCACGGCAGTGGCTTCAATTTCACTTTCAGTCTGACTGCTGAAAATCACATTATTTACACATTTCTCACCCTGGAGGAATGAAATTGAGCTAATAGATTTGGGTCTTTGAGAAATTGCGTGGGCAGCTTGAGCCCCGTGGAAGCACTAACGATTCTCGTCCCTGGGTAACCGCCATCCTAACTGGCACAGAGACATCTGGCAGAGCCGCGCGCAGTCCGTATGGCCGCGTGACGGACAGGGACGGGAACTACGCTGCTCCAGGCACGGGCTTATTCTTGCTGGAACTGGGCCAGTTCGATTGAGCAATAACAGAGACGAAAGATCCACTATCAGAAAGCATCCCTTTCCTGTAAGAGACCCAGGGGGAGCGTGGTGACATCCAATAGTGTCAGAAGCAGGCTAATTAACCCCTGGCATGTGACATTTCCTGACATGAAAGGTGTGACAGAGTTCCACTCGCTGTTTCTGAGGGCTGTTATTATGCGCTCCTACTGCATACGTGTGCGGAGGAGCTGAGCTGATAGACTTTTTAAAGGCTTTTTATAACCACACAGCAATTACACACAAGGAGCCATAGGAATTTGTTTGGTTGAGCCCATTAAAAAATGAGGTCACATTTCTCCAAATGTTTTAGAACGATGCGAATGGATTGTTTGACAGTGGGCTCAAGCGTGAGAAGTGTCTTTTGTAGTAAAACACTGAGTGATATACATGTAGTCATGTAAAGCACAAGGAATGTGAGACTTAACAGTTTCATCCAAATAAGTCCTACATGCTAATAACACTTTAATCCTGATAACATTGACAAACAGGTAAAACTGAATAGGTGTACTTAAGTATGCTGTAACGTCGCGACGTTGGCTTCAAAAGCAACCGCTGTAGCTGCGAGATATATTATGAGGACTGCACACAGCCATTTGCAATACAAAGACGGTACATATGCAAAAATCATGCACACAGGCACACACACACATGACAGTGTCCATGGCAGGCAGGATCCTGCCGGCTATTCACCATTACATCACCTTTCTGTTTTCTCCATGACAAGGCATATGCTGCTTTATATTAGAGGTATGGATTTCCTATCCCACAGTTTTTACAGAGAGATATTTCACTGGGAGCAGAGGTGGGGGGGGGCGTCCCTTGACCTCACAGAAGGTAGTTCTCCTTCGCTTTGTATTATATCTCTGAGAGGATGCTGAGATGCAAGAGGATGCAGTCAGCCATGGCAGAGCTGGCAGCGCTTGAAGCAGGAGAGAGGGAAACCTCAAATATACCATCCCTCCCATGCACAAGACAGGGGGCGGGGCATAGCGTGGCAAGATGGGCCAGAGCAGGGCGGGGCATGGCAGGGCAGTATAGTTCAGAGGGGGTTAGGGTGTACAGCAGGGTAGAGTAAATCAGAGCAGGGTGACAGCTATTCATATGGACACACACTAAAGGGGCTTGAAACAAAACAACAACTGTGTCTGCTCTGTGATGAGTGATCTGCTTGAGGGGAGCTGGTTTTCCTTCTCAGCCCTGAGGCCTCATCCCATGTCATGTGACAGGAGAGAAAAGCCAATCACAAAGGTTACTCTGTAAAGCTGTCATTAGAGGCTGCGACGTTGTGAACAGCGGCTGCCAAGCGCATAAACACTACGGCAGACTCCAGTGAGATCTCCCCCGCAGAACGCTAGACTGTCATTTTAGCACGTGTACCACCTCCTCACCGTACAGTCGTAACGGGACTCAACTCGCAATCCCTGTCGGCCTCCATACGCAATGCTACAGTCTTTAGAAATGCAATGAATCATACTAGAGGAAGACAATTGCAAAAAATCTGATTCATCTCAATCAATATTTCCGTAAAGCTAATGTATCGCTCTGGCACAGATGGAGAAACCTCTGCACAGGCAAGCACACAGCAGAAAACCCACACTACTTCACTCTCTCATTTTCTATCGCTGTTATCTGCACTCCACAGCTCAACAACAGTGAACAACGAAGACACACAGATATTTCAGTGGCAATCTGCCAGCCCCCGCTGCCGCTGCACAGCAACACATAAGAAAAGAAGCGCAAAGACACTGAAAGACGATTAGGTTGATAGCACCGATACGCTAAATTAGCACCTCGACTACCTGCCTCTATCAGCCGCACTGGCAAAAGTGCACTCAAACACACTGTTTATGAACGAGAGTCCACACAACGTACCTCAATGCCGCCCTCATACTCCGAGGTGTCGAGCAACGTCACCTTGAAAGGGACAGTCTTTGGCCGTTTGGAAGTTTTTTGGGGGGATTTTGGGATCTTGCTGGGCGTGGTCTTCTCTGAAACGTCATCCATGTTCCCGTGGTCATCCAGGAGTTTAGTGTCCTGATCCTTTCACCGGAGACAAGAATGCAGCGGTAGATCAAATCCCTTCCATAATTTTTCTCATCAAATATGTACAATGTTCACTGGCTGAGTGTGGTAATGCTAATCACAGGTGCACAATGCGTAGGAAATGATTTATGCAACCACTGATTTACACCCAGAAACATCTGCTAAGACACAGACATGAGTAGACTGACATCTGGTCTGCATATGGAGGGACAAGCAGGAACTCAAACATCGGAAATGTAAGAAATTGCCTGACTGGCTTTTATATTTATAAAATAACTGATTAAAGCAAATCCCTCTTTTGGCACAGAAGTTCCTCTTTTGGTAGCATAATAACACAAAATAAACTCAGATACAGCAGGACCTGGAAAAGGTTCTGATTAAAAAGTATATATTTTCCCTTCCCTCAATAAAAACGCATGACGGCCTTTAGATCATATTTAAATGCCAAAATCTGCTATGACAAATGCCTCTTTTTTCAAAAAGGTTAAACAATTTGATAAAATGAATATACTTTCTCTTCTGTTTCATTGAATTCTTGTATTTTCACTTCGTCAACATGTGATGTATTAGCACACAGGACACACGGCAACGCTTCAATATAATACCATACAATAACAGCAGATACAATGAAATTATCAGCAAAAAATAATTAAATTGTACATAATGCCATCTGGTGGAAAGACATTTTCATAACCCTCAAAACAACATATTACACAATGATGCATTATAATGCATTAAGACACATTGCGATAGAGTCCTGATCTTGTCCCACCTGTTTGGGCATCTTGCCGTCAGCAGCAGAGTCCTGCACCCCGGTGGCAGCCCCCCTCTGCTGGGGGGGCTCTTCAGCTGCGTTTTGAACCTCTGACTCTGGGCCAGTCTCTGTTGTCATGGTAACTGCTCACTAACCTAGAGAGAACATGAAAATAAACACATTAAGAAAAGAGAAAAACTGTCCCATTTTACGATAGTCATTATGATATTTATGATAGTCACGCCTATTCTCAAAGCGTAGTTAAATTTCGTTTTACTTCGGGCAAAGACGATCGACAGTTCTTGGTGATAGGCACCTATGCCTTCTAAGGCGTGTTTACTTCTGTTCTACACCCGGCTCTCCGGGACTTGCTGTGACACTTTTACAGATCCAGTCTCCACGCAGCCAAAGCGACTAAAGTGCATAAAGACAACCACCTGACTGGAAGCAACTTATTAAGACACGGCAGATCCAGCAGATCTGTTAAAGAGGAAACAGTGCCCCTAAACAGCATTTTACCTTTTCCCACGATTCACTTTAGGTGTCATTTTCAAATTGGTTGAAAGGTGTCATTTTCAAATTGTCTGAAACTACTTTTTTGATCGTTGTATAAAGTGTAGACATAAAGACTGAAAATGTCTGGGTGCTTTGTTTTATTTGTGCACGCGCGTGCACGTGTGTGTGTGCGCGTGTCTTTTAAGAAGTATCACTTTTATCGACAGTATCATAAAAGCAAAAGTGTTTTCCGGCAGTTTTGATATGTGATAATGGGAATAGCAGAGAAAGGTTACCCTCATCTGATCATATGTCACAGCACATCTGTCGCACTGAACCCTAGCAGCAGATCCTGTGGGGTTCTCTGGGTGCCAATTTAAACCAGTTTGTCCACATGTACAATAATTAGCCTTCCACATTGGACAATTTGACCCCTTGCACAACCAATAAAGCCACAAGATGTTCAGATGCATACAAACAATTTTGTCTTTTTAATTTTGAAAGATCCACTGATATGTACAGAATAGATTAGTATATAACTAATCAGAATCAAGTATATAACATGACAGCAGGTGTGTTTAATTAGGCAAATAAGTAAACAGGATAACCAGGGGGAATGCTTTGGTATGGCGTGCCTATTGCTATTGGCATTCAAATACATACAGTGTTTGCCAAGCAACCTTTGCACCACATAGGATAGCGTTATTCAGCCCTCAATACCAAAATATAGTGCACACTTCTGAGCATAATATAATAGTTAATGTTTATTAACATTATGCAAGTGATAACAACTGTTATGATGACTATTATTGTCCCATAAACTTTGATTAAATGACTATGAACTATTCAGCACTAGCTTTTAATTTATGATTCAGTAAAGTAATTCAAAATAAGTAACAAGACATACGCAAACTCATGTTCAGAATAAGCTCAATCAATGTCCTTTTGTTTACTGACATGTTGTAAATGTGGATGGCGGGGCTGTAACTGTTTTACCGAACTGTGCATTTCTACATTTTCCCACTTGTAGGCTGGAAAAATTCTCGATCACTCACTCCCAGTTACTATTCTATAATTAATTTTGATGGGCATCAGTAGTGATGCCACTCTCTTCTAGTTATGATAAATTGGCTGAAACCATTGAGGCATCATCAAATTTGTTAATACGCACATTGCTGTTAATTGCGATAGAGCCGTGTGTGTGTGTGTATTTGTGGAGGAGGAATGATATGATTAAACCTTCCTGAGCTGGCCCCTCAGTGTGCGTTTAATATATATTTCTTCATGATGGAAGGTTTAAGTAAAAGAGTATGATCATATGACAGGGAGCCTGCCTCTCCCTCAGACACATACCCGTCTCTCATTGGTGGGAGGGGAGTTCCAGGGCATTAGCACGGCAGCCCATATGGATACATGCAAATCATGCCATTTGCTCGTTGAGTTGCCTGCAGGCAGCAATCTATGTTCATTTCTTGCGAGTCTTATTTTCCTTTTCTGCTCGAACAGTAAAGATTTGCATTGATGCGTTTTTATAATATCGTAACAAAAAAAAACCTGGTATATGTTTATGGCAGAAATCCGCATGGATAATGGGGAGGAATTATCCTCTAATCATGGAGTGAGAGGCAAGATTCATCCAGCCTACAATAATAGAGTGACTCTGTATGAATGTGTGGTGCAGCAGAGGCAGACTCTCATCTCGGGACGTGTAAATGAACTGACGGAGGTGTGCACGCGGACGTCATTACTCATTACACCTGCAATCATTTAAGCCGTCTATCGGCTCACGCACATCACTGAGCACGGGCACAATTCACAGCACCGATCCTGCATTCACAACTGACCCACAGGAAAGAGACTCGCAGTGTCAAGACCGTAGACCCCCCCCCCCCCCTCCGGTGGATTTTATCCCTCTTTAGCTACAAAGAGCCGGACGGCGGCCGCCTCGATCGCTTCTGAATCTGCACCACTTCTGAATGTGGCTGCACACATCCCGTTTCGCAAAAGGGACTCCCGGAGAATGGCGTGTTCCCTAGAAATCCTCCCAAGTGCCGTGTACGGAAGCTCAGGAGCATGTTCCATTAAAAGAATCCAATCTCTCTCTGACCTCAGGGACCCAGCGGCCCTTATGGCACAAATCACATCAGCACACGCCATGGGCCGGGGGCTGTCGGCGCGGTGGGTGGAGGAAAAAAACACGACCACTATCCCCTGGATCGGAAAAAAAGTGAGGCCTCATCAATTTGAAAGCTACTTTTTTTAAAGTAGCACGAAGAGAGGTCCCTATCCTTCGGTGTCAAAAAAATATTGTTCCCTTATTACTCACAATCGCAACAAATTGACAGAAATTAATTCCTTTCCTCTGGGATAAAGGGCAGTTTGAGCAGTTGACCTGCTCCAGGGCTAATTTTCTCTGGCTGTCTGATACAGCTGAGCTTTGAGGTTGTGGCGCTAAATCAATTCTCCCTCTGAAATGCACAAACTACTAAACAACAACCGTCCATTGTGGTTCAACCCCCACTTTGGGGCCACTCTTCAAATGGTACATGAAGTAAAAAGCCATATCTTTGATCCCATTGCTTCTCCACAGCACATTAATATCAGAGCTCAGCTGCTGTCAGAGCATGCAAATTAAGCGATGCGGAGGTCATAGCATAATAGCTTTCATACTTATGTTGCATATTTCTGTTATGTTTGAACACAAGTTGAAATATTTCAGAAACATTAAGCAAATGACACCCAGACACAATATACTGTATTTAACACTGTTTCAGCTGTGAATAATTTAAGCTGGTAGCGTACACACTGCCAATGAGTTGCTAACAGGCACTTGACACCAAAGATACTTCACTGAAAATCCCGCCCTGCGATGTCCCAGTCTCCCCATCCTACACTTTTTCAGCACCCTCTTACTCCATTTCACAGAGAGCACTATGTTACTTACATTATTAGCTGCGACCAGCAGCTAGTATAATTCACTCTGTGGTCGGTCTGTCGGTCTGTTTGTCTGTCCGATTTTTTCTGCTGCTTTGCAGTACGCGTGATCCGGGTTACCCAGAGTGACGTGTGCAGTGCGTGATCCGGGTTACCCAGAGTGACGTGTGCAGTGCGTGATCCGGGTTACCCAGAGTGACGTGTGCAGTGCGTGATCCGGGTTACCCAGAGTGACGTGTGCAGTGCGTGATCCGGGTTACCCAGAGTGACGTGTGCAGTGCGTGATCCGGGTTACCCAGAGTGACGTGTGCAGTGCGTGATCCGGGTTACCCAGAGTGACGTGTGCAGTGCGTGATCCGGGTTACCCAGAGTGACGTGTGCAGTGCGTGATCCGGGTTACCCAGAGTGACGTGTGCAGTGCGTGATCCGGGTTACCCAGAGTGACGTGTGCATAGAGTTACCATCTTTGATTTGTGATCAACCGGGACACTCTGACAATTTGTTTTTGTGGGGGGGGGGGGGTGTATGAAACCATATTTGAAAATTATGGAGGTAGATTCATATCAAAAATAAACAAGCACAAAAATATTATCCACAATTGTATTTACCATCCACACACACACACCTCTCAATTTGTGTTCGTAGATATAATCCACAATTGTATTTACCATCCACACACACACCTCTCAATTTGTGTTTCGTAAAAATAATCCACAAGTATGTGTTTTCCATCCACACACAAACACCTCTCAACTTGTGTTTCGTAAATCATCATTTGGATGAATGCAAAAATTTATTCACAAATGCAAATAACATTTACAGATATGTTTCCAATGTTCACATGTACAAATCAAAAGCTTGGCTTGCGAACTGGCAAATCTACATTTGCCGATCGAAGGACACGCTTGATCTGCTTGGATTTACGGACAGAATTTTGAGACAAATATTCCACTGTTTTTCACTGTGTCGATTCACGCTCGCTTAATTTGCGATTCGTAAACTAAACTTCTTCTTCTTTGGTGCTACATAACACGGTCATGTGTGTGTCGGCTCATCAGCGCCACTTTTAGAACAAGTGGCCAAAATTGCACATTATCTTTAAGAAGTGGATTCACGGTAAATTTAATTAAAACAACTGAGTTTTGAGTTTATTTAGGTTGTAAAGTTAACCCCACGCTAATCTTGCGATGGCAAGTTTTTTAAACAGTCATTGCACAAAACTCTTATCAGATTGCATGTAGCTAGCTAGATTACATTACACAGGGGTAGGTCCGTACATTGATAGGAACTAGTAAGTACAACACTATGAGCTAAAATAAGGAGAGCACTCCATGCAATTTGAATGATAATTTTCATTTAGGTGTCTTATCTACTAGCTAGCTAGCTGAACAAATAAAACATTTCATAGGAGACATCGGTATCAGTGAGAATAGCTGTCAAATTAATTTAATTGGCTACAATATTTCACATGGTTGAGTTTGTTTTACATAATCTTTTCCATGAGGGGCGAAAGAGTTATGTAGCTACTGTGTACGGACCTACCCCTGCGTAATGTAATCTAGCTAGCTAGCTACATGCAATCTGATAGGAGTTTTGTGCAATGACTGTTTAAAAAACTTGCCATCACAAGATTAGCGTGGGGTTAACTTTACAACCTAAATAAACTCAAAACTCGGTTGTTTTAATTAAATTTACCGTGAATCCACTTCTTAAAGATAATGTGCAATTTTGGCCACTTGTTCTAAAAGTGGCGCTGATGAGCCAACACACACACACCGCCGTGTTATCTAGCACCAAAGAAGTTTAGTTTACGAATCGCAAGTTAAGCGAGCGTGAATCGACACGGTGAAAAACAGCGGAATATTTGTCTCAAAATTCTGTCCGTAAATCCAAGCAGATCTAGCGTGTCCTTTCGATCGGCAAATGTAGATTCGCCAGTTCGCAAGCCAAGCTTTTAATTTGTACATGTGAACATTGGAAACATATCTGTAAATGTTATTTGCATTTGTGAATATAATTTTTGCATTCATCCAAATGATGATTTACGAAACACAAATTGAGAGGTGTTTGTGTGTGAATGGAAAACACATACTTGTGGATTATTTTTACGAAACACAAATTGAGAGGTGTGTGTGTGTGGATGGTAAATACAATTGTGTATTATATCTACGAACACAAATTGAGAGAGGTGTGTGTGTGGATGGTAAATACAATTGTGGATTAAACTTTTGTGCTTGTTTATTTTTGATAGAAATCTACCTCCATAGAAAATATACTATGTCAACAGTTGTTGGCCTACTCTCTGATGCCTCTCTTAGCTGACGTACTCGCAATCCTTGACGCAGTTGCACTCACTCTGGACTCCTTTGTCTGGTGCTGCCCCTTTCTAAATTAACTCTTAAACTTCACCCCTAGTGGTTTAGAAGACACAAAAATATTTTCTCCAAAATCTCTCGTATAAATATGTTTAAGAAACAAAGTACTTACCAGTAGGCCTATATTCAGCTACAGCTGTTTTCTGATTAACCCTGAAGAGTTTATTTTGTTAAATTTCGCCACAGTCTTGTACAGTCGACATTTCTACAGCGACCACCCGTCGCACTTAGGGCTGACATATGTTGCTGTTGTCGTGTAAAAACACACGTGCTTTTGTAAGTTTTTAAAAATGTATTTAAATACATAAGTCTACTTATGTTATGGTTAATATGTATGTACTGTATGTGACTATTCGGAAATAAATGTGCAAATTTCTGAATGATAGCCTAGCCTACAGCTTCTTCTTCAATTCCAACTTTAAACCATGGATGTGCACTGTCCACCCATCATTTGATTTGTTTCATGATTTGTTTAATTTAGGCAAGGAGGACTACTTTTAACGTTACTTCAATTTATTCTAATCTCTTTGCTTCAAATCACACGCGCTTGCTCGACTGCTTCAAAGCTTTCACGTTCGGCGCTGCATAAAATCGTCATCACAACGTGTTGATGTATAGTCTAAACCAATAAACGCGTTCTTTATCTAAAATATTTGATTGGGTCAAATTACATTTAAAAACGAACACTGGAAGCTGTCTACATTTCAGTAAGCAATACTAATGTATGCAACACTCGTAAATACTCAGATTCCGGGACATTTCGTGTCATTATTTTTTCCAGGACAGAGAACAAAAATCCGGAAAATCCTGGACGGGTGGCAACCATACTTGTGCAGCGCGTCAGTGTTTTTGAGTTAGCATAGTTACTTCCTGGTTGCGATATTAATCTCAAATATATTAAAGTATCGCTTGTGAACAGCTGGTGTCATCGTTGTTTCGGAGACAAAATGCGAATTACAGGGACAGCATCACTTCTGGGGAAAAATCGCGCACTGATTTGCTAGAAAAAAAAGAACTAACCTTGCACTGACGTACGTTGTGTTCTAAAACTCGCCACCTGCGCCGACATGGGACGTTCTGAGACGGGGTAGGTCACTGCAATTCCTCTCTGCAACATTCTAAAACGGTTTTGTTGCGTGGCAAATCTTTGGTCTGAACTGGCCTTTACGTAACGTTACATTGTGCGGAATATCTGTTAAATTGAAGTTACCGATCAAATGATAACGTTGGTATTTTGAGATAGCTAACGCTAGCTATCTGGTAAAATGACTACGTTATAGCTAAGCTAACGCTATCTGTTAAATTTAGCACGTGTTTCCATGTTACTTTTAACTAGCTAGCGTTAACGTTCAATATGGCCGGTGTTTTTGAGTTATGGCGAAACTAACATTAGCTAACCTTAAGTTTTAGAAAGCGTTTCAATTCGCCCATGTAACGTTAGCTAGATAGCTGCTAAAGTTACTGGGTGATATGGGGCAAACGTTAAGGTTGTACATTGTTAAACCGGTTATGTTTGTTTACTTTTGGTACTTACATTTTAAATCAGATACTTTTGCACTTTACTCAACCAATGTTTGAATGGGGGACTTTCCACTTTTACTGGAGTAATTTTTTGAGTTAGCTAACGCAAGCTATCTGATAAACTGACGGCGTTATAGCTAACGTTATCTGTTAAATTTAGCAAGCGTTTCCATGTTACTTTTAACTAGCTATACGGCCGGTGTTTTTGAGTTTCCTGATAGTTATAGCTAAACTAACATTAGCTAACGTTAGCGTGTTAGCAAGCATTTCCATTCGCTCATGTAACATCAGCTAGCTAGGGCAAACATTAAGGTTGTAAATTGTTAAACCGGTTATGTTTACGTTTACTTTTGGTACTTACATTTTAAATCAGATACTTTTGCACTTTTACTCAACTGGTGTTTGAATGGGGGACTTTCTCCTTTTACTGGAGTCATTTTTAGCTCTGAACAGCAGCTAGTAGCTAAAAAAAAAAAGCAGCTAGTCGGTAGTCTCGCAAAGGCCAGACTGATAAACTTAAAGTCATGTCCATAGACTTGCCTAACGTGGTAAATAACCGCCCACTTTGTCAAGATAGCGCCTTTGTTCGATGTGTAATATCACCAAACACAGACCGTCTATGTTCTGTGACATATTGAGGCAGTACAGAGGGCGGTCGATTTAGAAACAACGCTACAAGAAAAACAGACCCGCGTGAAACAAATGTACACAAACGGCACAGTAAGCTCTTAGTCCGAAAGTGGTCGTGTTCTTGATGGATTCGCAGCATTCACTAGCTTCCGATTAGTTAGCACAACTTGTTTCCCGGTGGACTGATAAAACCCAATGCACCACGTTATACCGGAAATACACATAAACTTATGTGATTGTCAGTGCTGCTAGCCAATGAGTGCTGACTGTCAGGTTTTCCACAGTTCTATCCAGCTTATGCAAGCCTATGCATAAGACGCGTCATACAAAGTGCATCAAAGCGAATGAGGCTGAGACTACTCTGTCGGTAATTTGGTCGGTCTGTCCAATATTTGTGCAATAGACTATACCCGCACACACAGATACTTTGGCATATGGTGGCAGCTTATCGCATGCTAACGTGCTTGTTTCAAAAGCAATCTCAGCACCCAGGGCTGAACTGATACAGGCCTAGGCACTGGCTCCAAATGATTTACAGTGGTACAAGGGGCGCAGCAGTGTTATAAAGCCACCCCTCCACGCTCAACCCATAGCGCCATCAAGGGTAATTCACAGGGTCTCCTGTCCGGGGAACTTTAATAGATTCACATTAATTGGCAAATTAACGAGCCCGGCTGTCAACAGTTGAAAAAAAGTGTCTGCAGGATACATTTGTGTACATCCATTTCCTGTCACACAGCATTACCCCCCCCCCACCTGTAAACAGAGAACCGCCCCCTGTGAAAAAAAATCAAGAGATGCTGGTGAGAGTGAAGCATGCGTCCATGTGTGTGTGTGTGTACATCAGTGACTAAGGCGGAGACTATCGAGGTCTACCCCTGCCTAGCCCTTTTAGACATAACAGAAGCATCATCTTCCTCAGTCCATGCTGCCTCTTCCAACCTCTAGAAAGGCAGCCAGGGGTACGACAAGCCTGACAGTGAGGCTAAAGCCCCCCAGTATGGAGACCTGCAGGGTTTCAGCTGTTTGAGTCTGCTATCTTATGATCATTTGTATTGTTACCATGGAAAAGAGCTGCCATTTTAACCTTTCACCTTGTTCTACCCCCCACACCCCCCCCTTCTCTTTCTTTCTCTCTCTCTCTTTCTCTCCCCCCATACACAGAACGCCTGCTTTCATCTGTGCGTGAAGAGGGCAGAGAGAAAGAGAGAGGCTCAGAACAGATTCAGTTTCCATGGTAACGGCTCTGAACACTTTCTCTCCAGTGCCGCGAGAGTGACAGGGTTGTCAGAAGAGAGAGAAAGAGATAATGAGAGAGGGGTGGGGCAGGAAAAAAATAGGAAGTATAACAGGGAAGATATAGAAAAGGACAGAGGAAAGATACAAGGTACACGAGAGGAAATAAAGGGAGAATAACACGGAAAGGAAGAGGGCGTGAAGGGGTACAGAAAGACAGTGAAGACAGTGTCAGTGTTACTCTGCTCTGCAGTGTACTCCTCTCCTGCATACAGCTTCCCGTTCGGGTGAGCTGCAAGCCTTTGTTTTGTACTGCCAGCATTGGGGCCTGCACCCAGCCACTAAGGTCACCTTTGTCATCTCAGACCAGCAGGGGCCATCCGCTAGCGTTGGCCACCTGTCCCCTGTCCCACACTTTCATCTCGGACTCCGCTGCGAATGCATATGCAAGAGCACAGCATTCTGCAGCGAGAAACCATTTATATTACATGACCACTGTAAATCCATATACTTGGCAGTTGTCCATAAGTAATCCCTTTTGTGCCTCTTGATATCGTTACTTGAACTTTGGACAGCACTGTAGATATGCTATTTACAGTGTATTGTGTTTCTGCGGCTGTAAAACAGGGTTGTACACACAGTGCAGTCCGCCTTAAATGAAAACTATGGTCTCTAATGTATCCATATTACTAAAGTTATGAACCCTGACGCAGATCCCTAATAACTAATCCCTAAAGCGCCCTACAGTAGAGCTGCTGAAACAACTTTCTGAAACAAGTAATTGAACAGCAGACCAAGCACTGGCCATTCACAGAGGAGACGGAGGGTGGAAGGGCGGGAACGGAGGAGAGGAGCCAAGGAAAGGGAGGGGACGGGAGGTAGGCTGTGGAGTACAGTAGAGGGAAACAGGAGGCACAGACCAAAGGTTAGAGCCGTGGGGGAAATGAGGGAGAGAGCCAGCAAGAAAGAAGATAGTCTTCTGCTGTCAGGTCCTTTCTGATCATGCTCACACAGTGAGACAGAGGTGCAGCCTGACAGCCTCTGGTGCCACCACCAAGAACAATAGCCAAGCCTGTCGCATGTCACCTGGAGCCAGTTCAGTCTGACAGATTGTGACATCACTGGGAAAAGTTTTTAAAAAATTAAAAAAACAAGCCACACTATGATTCCTTTTCTTCCTCCACCTCTCACTTCCATGTCCTCTCAGAGTGTGTGTTCCATTTCTCTCAACATGCCACCTCTGATCTTTCTGCAGTCACACTCTCAGACTCGCTGGCATTCAGGAGACGAGCTCATGCCCAACCGGGTGAATTAAGTGACAATCTCAGGTGAGTTCAGCCACAGGCAGGTATAATTAAGTGGCAATCTCAGGTGAGTTCAGTCACATGAAACAATTTGCATTCCCGGTGGAGTTCAGTCACACTCGGGTGAAGCGTGTGACATTCTCTGGGGAGTTCAAACTCAAAGAAAACAAGATGTTTACAGATGAATTTGGTGGCATTCTCAGTTGAGATGAGTGACATTCAGGTGTCAGTTCAGTCTATCACGGGAGAATAATGTGACATTCTCAGGAAGGATCAGTCACAGATGAACAAGCAACATTCTCAGGTGAGTTCAGTCACACAGGTGAATTAAGTAGCATTCTCAGCGGAATAAAATGACAACCTCAGGTCAGTTCTGTCACACTCCAGTGAAATAAGTAAGTTCAGTCTCACTCAGTAAATTAAGTGATAGTCTTGGGTGAATTCAGTCACATAGATGCAATGAGCAACAATCTCAAGTCAGTTCCATGACACCCACAGGTAAGTTCAATCAGACTTGGGTAAAATAAGAGATAAAGAGATAAACCGAGTGACATTTTGTCACAGTATCACAGTTGGGAGAGATTCGCCACACAAACCTCCATCTCCACCTTCATACACAGACCACAGCTGTGCAGGTAAACACACTGACTTAACTAATCACTGCTTTACTTGCATACGAAGCCCATGCTGCTGACAGATTTACCCAGCTGCCCCCCCCCCCCCCCATTCCCCCCCAAGCTAAGTCATCATGTTCTGACAGGAGGAGCCCTCCAGCGACTCAAATGTACGGGGTTTTCAGTTCATCAGTGTTGACAGGGTTTCCAGAAAAATGTCACTGCATACCTGTGACATGCTGGGACAGGCTATGAAGTGGGAATAATTAAGTGACATGGTGGTTCAGGATGTGGCCTTGTAACCAGGTTTCATGCTAACATGTGAGCACTGCTACTGTACCACGATAGCTTATACCTATCTTTATAAATGAACTGTTGAAATGTAAGCTATGCAAGTCACTCTGGATAAGGGCATTTATCAAGCGAATTAACAATTTCTCAGCTTAACCAGCCTTTGAAGCACATGCTCTGCGCACTTTCAACAAACAACACCATCAGTGAAAAGATCAAAGAAATGTGCCTCCTTCCGTTACTCCTGGTGTTACTGGAAATGTCAATAAAAACAACCACCAAACAAAATTACAGCCAGACATGGCAAGGTGAGCAAACTGGTAACTACCCAGAAATTATTTTGGTAAACAATTTTTATGGCACCATGTCGATAAACACACAATACTGTTCAACAGCCAGGTTTTAGCTGAGGGACACTGTCCAAAAACCCAACTGCCGAGCCACCTGTACAGTGTGACCCCGAAACAGGAAACAATAGCAAACAGGGGTGACAGGAAATTGCATTGAAATGTTACACTGCCTCAATTGCCCTTGAATTAAAAAGTCTCATCCACTGGAACCTGGAGGAGAAAATCATCTTCAAGAATCTGGTTCAAGACATGGATTTGTAGCAGGAACTGGAAAAAATCCCACAGTGCCTATTTTAACCCAGTGAACAGTATCACCCAAAGGCACTCATTGCTCAGTAAACCAAGAGACCAAGAAGATTATATGAATGGGATGCCTTGCTGATCAGTCACC